>JAJEJO010000156.1:360354-415354 GCA_020662805.1 Glaucomys volans | reverse complement strand
CTTAATGGTATTTTTCGTGAATATGCATTTTTTGATGCAAAACTTCAAAGCATTATGAATTTTTATGTTTCATGTATACCAAAGGGTCACAGATGGTGAAAAGATTTGTTACCATGAGGTAATATAGCATTTTGTGATTATAAAATTAATCTGTCTCTAAATCTGTTTAAAGAGTTTTTGCCATCTAATGAGCAATATAAATTATTAATATTTTCATGTTCTTGGGGACATTCACAGCCATAATTTTACCAACACAGCTGTTTGACCCAGTGACATCATGTTTTGCATATTTTTGCATTTTAATGAGCTACTCATTTAAAAGGTTACAAAGAAACCATAACTCATAAGTAATTAAATTATTTAGCAGAAGAAGTATGAGAAGATCTTCTGACATAGGTCACAATGGGAAGGAAAATTCATAGCTGTACTTAGTTGCACCTGTTTGTTAGAAGGTAGAGATGTATAGAAGCTTTTACATTATTAAATGATGTTACTTGTTAAAATATCTGAATGTGTACAATGTGATATGCACACACATACACATATCTTGAAACAATGCATTTCATTGCTGTCCAATAAGTTTAAATACTAGTAACACAATCACAATCATAGCTTACCATTTTGGGTTAATCAGCCTTGAAAATCAGGCAAGATGAGTTTTAGAAACATTATATCACCATGCTTTTCTCCTTCTTCTCATATCCCTCTGTTGAAAAATAAAATAGTTTCATACAGACATTTTAAGGATTTATTCTTGATTCTGCTTTGGAATGTTCTACTAAATGGACATTTTTAAAATGAAAAGTCACTCTTTAGTGTTATGTCCAGCTATACCTAACAAAGTTTGATAGATAGTAGCTGCTTATTAAATATTTATTGTATGAAATCAGTGATTAATGAATTATTGGCTCATTGAATACTTGGAATTCTATGTTCTCATTCTTACAAGTGGACTCTGTGACCACAATCAAAGCACTGATATATTCTTGAAAAAACAACAAAAATATTTTTAAATATGATATTTTAATTGAAAGAAACAAGGAATACAAAAGGTGACATATTTTAAGATAGAGTCATTTATGTACAATAATTCTTAAGCAGATTTTACTGGTAACTCATATATCATGTTTGGTATATGGTTGGATCAGAGTGGTAATATTTTGAAAGACTGTGTGCCTTCTGTAGGTGTTTGATAACTATGATATTTATATAAATTCATAATAAATTTTAATAGAAAGTTAGGAGAACATTGGATTTCATCCAGCACTCTAAAATATAAGGCATAACTAACATACAAAACAGTAAAGTTCATAAGATAAATTTGGCCTTCTGATTGTGCTTAGGATCATGTAATAAGGATGTGTTTGTACTGTCCCGTAGATCCATTTAGGGATTTTGATCTGCCATTGACTGGGCACCAGTTTTAACTTGTTACTTTTTACTTTAATGAGTAAATATGTGGGTGTCTTTTTGAGTCATTCTATAAAAACGAAAAGCAAAGAATATGAACAATTTCATGAAGCTGTAGTGTTCAATCATATTCCCATCCATGACAATGAATGATAATTGTATTTTAATCTTTATAGTGCTATTGTGAATTTATAGAATGTTTCCATAAACAAGTTATTGATAATCCCAAGATAAATTTGTAAAGTTTAAGCAACATAGTGTTCTAAATCCTAGAAAAAGTTAGAACACAGCAGGTGATATTATGGGTAAGTGCAAAGTGAATGTTTTAAAATAAATAGCACTTGGATGACCTGAGATGTCAGAACTAGAGACAAGGGTGTGTGTTTGTCAATATATCCTTCATGTTTTACAGACTCCTAAGGGAACAAGGGAAGATACAATTTCACCTTTTCTGTGCCAAAACATTTTAATTATATCTTCTTCCAACTATAGCGGTTCAGTAACCAAGGAGCTGACATTGATGCATGTGTTGATAAAGCTGCAAACATTCAAAATGAGATTAACAAAGATTTTGAGCAAAGGGTGACAGCTAATTTTGCACAGTATTCTGCATCTAATTCAGGCCAGCGTAATAATAGAATATTTTATAACTGTTTTGTTATTCAAAAGGACTTTTATAATGCATTTATGTTCGTGGGTATCTTTGTATCATACTCAAGAAACCTGTGTTGTAATCCTGAAACAATATTAAAGGAGGGAAACTCTTATTATAAGTGGTTTTTGTTTTTGTTTTTATAAATCATACTTCATCTTTGGATCTCTTTGACTTAATTAATCGTGAGCACACTAGCTATAAAAGGTATAGAGATGGCATACATGTATTTTCTGATTTTGCTTTGCATGCATTAATAAAATAGCCAAGAAAAGTTATATTCAATTTATTTAATTAATAAAACTGTAGTTTCTTTATGTTCCTGAGCTCCTTTGAGCCCATTTCAGTGTATTTCTTTTCTCTTCTACTCTCTATTTGAAGGCAGCTGACAGTCTTCTTTCATTTTCTTTTTGTTTGTGAAATTTTCTTTCTTTTTTTTTTTTTCTCTCTCTCTCTTTTTATCCACTCACTTCTCCATCTGCTTTCACTTTTGTTTGCTTGGGCCGTCTCTCATCCCAACTTGATAATGAGGAATGCAGTGTGACCCTGACCTCTATCAGCCCATGCATGACCTTCTGACTCTACCATATAACCTTTGACCTTCTCTTTGACAGCTTGATTAATTACCCTGTGTTATGATTTATGAGTAAGTGCTATGTAAAAATAATAGACAACAGGTGGTCCTCTGAAAACTTTTTGTGGCATGTTTTCTTTTAGTGACTAACTTGATGAGCTATTTGAAGTTGGAAACGTAACTGGGACAATATATGTTGATTCATATTATGGTATTTTTATACCATGAAACACAGCATTAGAATTCAGAAAGCTACAAGTTGAAGTATGGTCCTGAGGAACATTTTGTAAAATATTAGTAGGGTACTGTTACTTAAATGCATGTTGAGAAGAACAAAACAGAGGCAGATGACATTTCAGGCATTTCAGTCCCAGGTCACGTCTTGAGAAAATTGCTGAAATAATGGAGGGGGCATTTTTCAAGCCGAGCTACAGCTCCAACAGCTATGTTTACTTTAACGCTTCACTAGTGACTTCTGATTGGTTGTCATGACCTCATCTCACTGTTGCACCTAGGATGTTGCAACAGTGACATATACATACCTTCTTGTGAACAAGATGCATTATATGTACATCTCAGAAAAGATGAATGGACAGTGGTTTATCCATTTTAACCATGAGTTGAGGTAGTTTATAGATAAAACACTTCGAGTTTCATTTTCCTTAAGGATAAGCACCTACTTTCTTTTAAACTAAGCAGATAGAATGCTGAACTTGAAAAAATATGATTGATAAATCTGTATAAAATGATCTCTTAGAGACCTTTGTTTGATGGTCAAAATGGATAGTTCCATAGGCCAAAGAATTCTACTGTGTCCCCTGACCTCTCTGGTCACATGGAGCTTGCCATATTGGCAAGATAATTTGCAGAGTTCAGTACTTTCATCAGATTTTTATTTGGCCAATCACAGAAGTTTGAAAAGATGTAGATATGTCCCTATTTTCCATTCTCCTCATGATGGGTGACTAATCAAGAAATTAATTTGGATAATCTTCAGATTTCCCAAGGTATCATTTGGGGTCAAAAGTACAGTGTGATTTTGGTCAGGTGTTTTAGCATTTTATCTTTTTTACAAATTACTCTCGTTAAGCACATTTCTATGCCGATTTGATGTCTCTAGCAATGTTTCTTCTTTTGGTTCTTTGTGTTTGGCCTTACCTGTCTGCAAGACTTCTCTGACCTGACCCAACATTTGTTGACTGAAGTATAAATGAACTATAATTTATTAGTAAGTACATTTATAGTATATTACAGTAAAGAAGGCCTTAGAGGCTTGTGTATTTTATTTAAATCATAACAAATACTTGCTTGTACTGAATAAAATGCCTTGTCTCCACAGTAAACTTTTGAGGGTTTCTGATTAAGATACCATAGTTAAGACCTTATAAACACAGATCTGAAAATGAAACTAGTGATAGCTAAAAAATATAGAAAATGGAATGAAATGAATAAACCTTACTTTTACTAATATCCTTTCTCTTGATCACCTTCCCTATCTTCTACTAAACTGCGTGATCAAACCTAACAAATTTAACAAATTTGTGTAATCTTTGTCACTCGAAATGTTAGATATTGGAATTAGAGTAAATCATTATAAAAGATGTCAGAAGTTTTATTTAATTGTTAGATGTTAGATAATCAGCTTTATCATTTCAGATACCCAGAGAAACCTCTTCTGTAATCTTTTCCAAGACAAAATGTAAATTTTATGAGAAATTTAGCATGCTTACAAAATAATTAAATATAAAAGGGAAAGTTCAGTATTAAATGTTTAAGATTCTAAGCCCAAGTCATAGAGCCTTTTTTAATGGAGTAGAAATGTATAATTCTTTTCTGATATACTGGATGCCTGGTTTTATAATAACTTTTAAAAACTATGGATAAATTTGTTAACGGTCACATTAGTTGCCTTTTTACTTGTTTTGTTGTGTACTGATTGAATTATTGAAAACAGAATTTTAACATTGGTATGTATTCTGATTTTTGAAGATATTGAGTTCTATATAAAACAATTAAATTTAACTACTGATATTTTGTTTTTGCTTTGTTTTACCTCATTTGCTTTGCCTCTGTAGTTTCCATATATTAGCTGACATTGCAAAAAACTATTGTAGCTTATATAAAGCAGTTTTTAGACATGGTGTATGACTGAGAAAAGGAGGAAGTGATGAAGTTTTACTATGGATCTGTGATTAGAGAATGGAGGTAGGATAGTTTATTTTGTTGTACTTGCTTTCACCCATTCATTATAAAGTGATTGTGAATGGTCTCTGAATATCACATCAATTAATTAATCAGTAAAATCTTAGATGAAAATGGTAACTTTTCACAGAATGACAATTGAATTCTCAAGAAAAATATTAAGAACTAACTTCTTTCTGCAAAAAAAGTTCCTTTAATCAAATTGGCATATCTGACATATTTGAAGGATAAAATATTTTCTAAGCAATTTAGGTGT
Source organism: Glaucomys volans (assembly GCA_020662805.1). NCBI lineage: Eukaryota > Metazoa > Chordata > Mammalia > Rodentia > Sciuridae > Glaucomys > Glaucomys volans. The sequence continues at coordinate 410,260 of JAJEJO010000156.1, read as the reverse complement.
TAAAAGAGAAGCATTTATTGTTGAAATCTAAATGAAAAAAATTCTTTAATTGATTTATATAGTGGTGATTTAAAAATAGAATCATTTTTCTTCTGTTGATGCCTCAGTGAAAAATTGACATTATGTCTTTATAAAATTGAACAAATGAGTCATGTAATTTTCAGTTACATAATCAATAACTTAGACAAATACTTCTTTGATGATTTATGTGTGTCTATTTTTTATACTTACTTAAACGGGACACATCAAATTTCAGAGTCTATTTAAAATCAAGTAGGCACAACAATTTTTCAGTCTGTGGTCTCTAAAATTTAAGTAAAAATGCTGCTTAAATAAGCCTAATATTATGAAAATATTATTTCTAATATTGTTATAAATTGGGATAGTAGTCTTAAATTCTGGTAATTAAAACTTTGTTCAGAGTCATCTTTTGTCTGGAAGTCGTTCATAGTGCAAAGATGATGCTCACATTAATTAAAGTTCCACTTTATTTCCTTGAGTTTGTAATTTCATATTATCATTAGACTATAATTTGGCATTATTTTCATCTCTGTGTAAGATTCTGTTTGGTGCTTGCTAACTCTAACATGTCTGAGTATGAGTGTGTGTGTGTGTGTGTGTGTGTGTGTGTGTATGTGTATGTGTGTTTAAACTTCAATCCACTCAGAGAAGGCAGGGAAGAAACATGACAGGAGACCACTTACTCACGGTACAGAATCTAGTAAGGAGGCAATTTTCTTTTTGGCCTGTGGTGACCTTTTTTGACTATGTTCCTTACACCAGAGACAGTGTACTGAATGCCTCTATTTCACCCTGCTTAGCAGAGTGCAACAGTGTTCTTTAACTTACTTTTGGTGGGAGGAGAAGTTATAGCTGAAATTTGAGAAGGGCGTGAAAAGTAGTAAGAGGCACAAGGAAGAGGGGTAGGAACTTCCTTCAAATGTGATTTTAATAACTAGTCAAGTGTGTCCAACTGTTGAAAATCACCAGATGACAATCTGTCTACCTGACAGTGATCACAATGAATTACAAGACTTTTGAATTAGCTATACAGATTAGAATAAAGCAGGAACAGATAAAATATCTTTTGTTGGTAAAACTTTTGACTTGTCAGCTAAGAAAATTTTAAAAAGCAAAAACAAAACAAAACTGTTGTGCTTTCATGAAAATTGTTTCAATTAAGAAATTTGTAAAGCATTTTATAAGCCCTTCCTGAAAGAGGAGTTTATCTCAAAGTTGTTTTTTTTCTAACATCTGCTGAAGATGGTATTTTGTAAATCATTTCAGTATATATCATTGTATAGTTTTTATATAGGTAAGATGGCTATATCTTAATCATAGTCTTGTCACTTCAGTGATTTTGAAACTTCCAAACTAGTCATGGTTTTGGTGGCACTAATGTCATATGATTGGGGTGAAAATTGAAACAATCTCTGTGAAGTTTGTAAATAGTTTGTGAAATCAACTATAAAAAAGACCAATGAAGTGCAGCAGTGTAGCATATTTTAAAATAAGAAAATCAGATCCATGCTAGTATTGACTTATTCATACTGCTTTAAGTTTTGTAAAAATCATTCTCTTATGATTGGTGTTATAAAAAATTAAATCTTAATATAAGATTCTGTGATTGTAGTTTTGGAAAAATATGCTGTTTTTAGTAAGCAGGGAGGTTTTATAAGCTTAATTTTCTATAACATGTTTTTTGTCATAATTTATTTTTGTCATATTTTTGTCTGTTATTTTAAGTATAAGCTTAGGAATTTTAAAAGGACATAATTGGAATACCCACAATACAGAATTGAATGGAAAAGAGAGATATGTGATAGCTCCAAAAATTTGCATTGCACAGGCTTGTTAGTTGATATGTTTATCCTTCTCTGTTTTCTCGTGGTTAGGTTATTCCATCAGATATAAAATAAATATCAAAAGTTTTCTTAACTATAGCTGTAAAAATGTTTCCTTGCTAGAAATGCAGTATTCAGCTAAACATATGTTTTACAAGCTTAAGGAAAGCCTGAGTAGCTCAGTAGTATGTATTTTTCAACTTTGAGACTTTACTTGTGGTTTCCTGGTACTGGTTCTTAATAATAGGAAATTATTATGGTAGTTTGAAAAACAAAATAAATTTCCAGGTTAAAGAGGTGCTTCCATATATCATAGAAAGACATTGGTTTATTTTGTTTTGTGATGTGTGGGTCCTGAGAGACTTCTTTTCCTGAGAGAAAAGAAGTAAATAAAATCCTAGGTGCTCAGGTAGATACTTTATGTTTCTGATAATTTTGATATGTAAATAGTGGAATGTTAGCTCAGATTCATTCCTTTTTAATTGACTGTTGTATTTTACTATCTGAACAAATTTAAAGTTGTCATTAAAGGGCAATTTTAAAGGAAAAAAAACTCCTAGAAAATGTAACCTGAATTATAAACTTTAATTTACAAAAGGTTATTTTTTCAAAACATATATTGTAAATATTAATAATGTTTTAAAGTATATTTGTAGTTTGATAATTTATTTCAATCATTTTTGAGGTTCTCGGAGATCTAAATTACCTTTTTTATTCAAGATTTATGATTTTTATGTTGCAGTGTCTTTTTGTTCTTAGAGATTATATGTTTATACTCATAATGAAGACAATTTCAAATTTGGAAAAATTGAACCATAATCTTTCCTAAAGGAATATTTTAGTTGATATGAAATCATATAAAATTACTTAGTCTAAGATTTTAGGAGCTTTTTTATGAATTGAAATGGATTCTAAGATTAAATTATGCTACTTTTCATTTCAAAATAGGAAGGATACGGAGTAATAGTACTGAATCCCAATGAAAACTATATTGAAGTAGAAAAGCCGAAGATGCATGTACAGTCATCTTCTGATAGTTCAGATGAACCAGCAGAAAAACGGGAAAGAAAAGATAAAGTCTCTAAAGAAACAAAGAAGCGACGTGATTTCTACGAGAAGTATCGTAACCCCCAAAGAGAAAAAGAAATGATACAATTGTATATAAGAGTAAGTAAGAGAACTACTTTCCTTATTTCCTTCATTTTATTTTTATCTTATTTCATATGAGTTATTTTGTTATTTTAAAACTAAATTCTTCCTTTTTTAGCCATTTGTTTTCCTTGGTTATCTGCTTACATGAAATGTTTTCTGTTTTTTATTTAAAATTGCAACATGACACTTTATAGAAGTTGCAAATGCTATTTATTTTGTGTGATAAGCTTCTACTATTTCTTTTGTGTGATATGTTCTTTTACAACATTTGCTAAAATAATATTGTTGTGGTATATGCAGAAGCAAGAAAACTTTGCAATTCACCTCCCAAACATACTATTTCTTTAAGGTATTATACTGTTATATTTTCCATGTAGGCTAATCATTCTAAAACATATTATAGGCTGAATTAGTAATGCATTGTACAAAACAATCTTCATCTTGAGTGGTAAGTTTTACTATATAATGCTTTATTTTCATCTGAGCAACTATCTATCCATGGTGTCTCAGCCTAAATTCTGAAGACCGATAGGGGGAAGACGAGTAATTAATATCTTAATAAATATTTAAACTAGAATAGTTCAGGGATAGTGTAATGAGGGAGCTCTTGTCCTTTGCTCTTGTCTTCCCAGTGAGTCTTTGCACTTTGTAATGGTAGCAGCATGAGATCATTATAGCAGTGCTGCCCAAGGATATCTCCTGTGGGGGTCACAAACAATTGTATTTGCACTTTGACATATTCTTCATGATATACATACTGTGCTTTATATGGATAAGATAAATTTGTGCAACTTTCAAGGCCCTTATTATGGATTCTAGAAGTTTAATTTATCAGTAAAGTATGTCAAAATGATACTGGGTGAAGTAAAATAGTAAATTGTTCTTCAAAAGTGAGCAATTCAAAATATTCAAAGATAGACAAATTTTCATTTTGTAAATTATACTGTAGGATAGTAGTAATGTTTCAGAATACTCAATTTAAGCTACCTTTGTATTTATTTTAAAAGATCATTATTAAAATATTTCATAACATTTTTGAGAGGAAAAACATTGCCTTCTAAATTTTAATTTTCTTTATCATACTTTTTTGCATAATACCCCCTTTTTGAAATTGTACTTCAAGCATTCAAGCATTTGATTATAGATCATCAGTCTACTGAGTGATTTGTGAAAGTAGCATATAAATTTTCATGATTCCCCAAAATGTGCCCTGACCAAGAGTACTCAAAACACATATGTAATGAATCAAACAAGAGGTAGGAAGACTACAGTATTTAAATTTTTAAAAATCACATCACTATTTAATGATTTGAAAAACAAAAGCAATATTAGGAATCACTAAATAGCCTGTTCGTTCCAAAGTGGCTGTATTGCCCCTTCCTTGCTTATGACTCCATCAGGGTCATAATGTTATCTTCTCCTCCATCAATTGTCCTAAGGTTTTTACTCTATCTGCAGTCTGTCGACCACTATCTTATGGCAAAGTTAAATTTTTTTGAAAAATTGCCTCTGATAACCAGATTCTAGAGATGAATTTCATAAGGTTTTTGAAGCATACAAAACATATAGCATATTGACTTGTATATATAAAAATACAAGGAAAAAATGATTTAGTATGTTAAGGTTTTTACTTTTTCTTAAATAATTTCTTTGCCTATGATATGTATAGATTAGGCAAGTATCTCAGATACCTGCCTGTAGATTTTTTTCATTGTTTTCTTTTTATCATGTCATCGTGACTTTGGTCACGATCATGACTTTGGTCTCTTATATGTCCATTTTTTTTTATCTGTTTTTCCACATCTGCTTCATTTATCCCTGCACCTGTTTTTTTTTTTTTTTTTTCCATGAAGAAGTCTTTTTATGTTGCTTCATTAAGACCTGCTCTCTTAGCCAGGCACAGTGTCACATGCTTGTAATCCTGGAGACTGGGGAGGCTAAGGCAGGGAGGATTGCAAGTTCAAGGCCAGACTCAGCAACTTAGTAAAGCCCTCAGCAACTTAATAAGACCCTGTCTCAAAAAAATAATACAAAGGGATGGTGATGCAGCTCAGTGGTAGAGCACCCCTAGTTTTAATCCCCAGTACCAAAAACAAAACAAAACTGCTCTCTTTCCTTTTGCCTTTTTTACTTTAATTCTTTTCTCTCTTCTATACTTCCATCATTTTTCTTTCTTTTCCTTATATCTTTTTGCTCCTTTCTTGCCATATTTTACTCATCAGTTCAGGTTCCCATTGAAAGCACTAAAAGATAAAAATAAACTCGTGTAAATAACAACTTTGTATATGATAGTCTTAGCTAATGAAATGTGTTTCCTAATATAAACATCCTGACTCTTAAAATCCTTTGGGATTGTGTAGAATAGCATAGGAATGCTGAAACTCTCAAACATACTTCTGGATAGTAAGGTGTGGTTCTATAGAGGGAAAGAGAGGAATGGTTAATTCTAAGGTTTTTGATCCATTCTGCCCCCCCCCCTCAAAAAATACTTCTTCCCTGTACATATTGTCAAGGAGCAAATGTTCACATTTTTTGGACACAGAGTATGGTATATGATGGAGATAGATTAAGTTTTATTTTTATATGTCTTAATCATTAACATTTTGAAATTGTCATGTGTTATTTACAATAGCCTAATAGGTAGGTGAATCAAATCACTTTATCTTTATTTTATAATTAAGGAAATTGATGCACAGATGTTTATTCAGTATCACATAACTAGTGAATGGTAGAAACAAGAACTTCTAATTACTGAAGATATGTGTCTCCTTTCCTCTTTACTACATGGTCTATCAGTTGAAAATAGAGTATGTATCTGAAATATGAAAATTAAACCATATATGATGATTATATAGATTTTTTGGGGGGAGGGCAGTACCAGGGATTGAACTCAGGGTCACTCAACCACTGAGCCACATACCCAGCCCTATTTTGTATTTAATTTAGAGACAGGGTCTCAGTGAGTTGCTTAGGCTGAGGCTGACTTTGAATAGACTTTTGACCAACTATCATTTAATACTTGCAATATATATTCTTTCTCAATAGGATCACTAATATTGAGTCAGATTTATAGATAGAGACTATTGGCCAAAAATTGTTAGTAATTTCCCAAAGGTCACATAGTTCCATGTGGACAGGTACTTAGTTCATTTTGCTCAGTACTTTATCCTCTGAACCTAAAATAGAATCTTCATGAACACTTATAGAATGGAGATTTCACAATAAATTTTAAAAATTTTTTTTGATTCAGTGTGCACAAATGGGGTACAACTATCGTTTCTCTGGTTGTACATGAAGTAGAGTCATACCATTTGCGTAATCATACATGTACATAGAGTAATGATGTTTATCTCATTCCATTATTTTTCCTTTCCCCTACCTCCTCCCCACCCTCATTTTCCTCTATATAGTCCATCCTTCCTCCACTCTTGCCTTTCTCCCACCCCCCATTATGTATCATCATCCACTTATTAGAGAGATCATTTGGCCTTTGGTTTTTTGGGATTGGCTTATCTCACTTAGCATGATATTCTCATCTGTTGAAGGGCATCTAGGCTGGTTCCACAATCTAGCTATTGTGAATTGAGCTGCTATGAACATTGATGTGGCTGTATCACTGTAGTATGCTGATTTTAACTCCTTTGGGTATAAACTGATTAGTGGGATAGCTGGGTCAAATGGTGGTTCCATTCCAAGTTTTCTAAGGAATCTCCACACCGCTTTCCAGAGTGGATGCACTAATTTGCAACCCCACCAGCAATGTATGAGTGTACCTTTTTCCCTACATCCTCGTCAACACCTATTGTTGCGTGTATTCTTGAGAATAGTCATTCTAATTGGGGTGAGATGAAATCTTAGGGTAGTTTGGATTTGCATTTCTCTTCTTAGTAGAGATGTTGAACATTTTTTAATATATGGATTGCTTGTAGATCTTCTTCTGTAAATTGTCTGCTCATTTCCTTAGCCCATTTATTGATTGGGTTATTTGTATTCTTGGTGTAGAGTTTTTTTAGTTCCTTATAGATTTTGGAGATTAGTGCTCTATCTGAAGTGTGTGTGACAAAGATTTAATCCCACTCTGTAGGCTCTCTCTTCACATTGTTGATTGTTTCCTTTGCTGAGAAAAAGCTTTTTAGTTTGAATCTATCCCAATTATTGATTCCTGCTTTTATTTCTTGTGCTTTGGGAGTAAGCTTAAATAAGGAGGTAGAGACAGGATTTAAAAATCCCAAACCACTACTCCTTCTTTGTCATACATTCTTCATTATTTAAGTATGCTGCCTGATTTTCTGTGAGGAAACGTTCAAACAAACTGAAACAAGCAAACAAAAACCCCTACATTATCAGTCTCCAACCCAATCATTAGGCCAACATTACATGCCAAAAATCACCATAGTCAGTTTCATGAATTAATGTAATCAGTATGCTAAGATTTATTTTGTACCTTGAATGGTCTGTGCATTTTCATCTGAGTATATAAAAGTAGCAATCCTATTTTCCTTTTTAGCTTTATCATCACTACTTAAATTATGGATGAAAATGGAAATGTTTCATCCTTACCTCATGCCTTTTCTCTCTTATGCATTTCCTTTGCTCTGTTCATACTTTGTGCTTTATGAAATCTGTAGCCATGTTTCCTACTGTGTCTTCTAATCCAAATTCTTCCATGTTGTAATGTGCAACTGAAATACCACTTTTTTGTCTTACTCTAACCAATGAACTTTCCTTATGTAGACTCAGGGAATTATATTTAGTTATCTTATGAAGGGTTTATCATATACTGTCTTGAGTTATCTTAATTTTTGTCTCATAATTTTATTATTATTACCAATTTACCTTTTCTTGTGTAAGTTTTATTTTTTAAAGCCTATTAAAGGTGCTATATGAATTTTACAAATACCTAATGTGCCAGTACATACACAGTTGGAAATATCCACAATTCCATTACCTAGTAGCTAACTTCTTTTTGAGCTTTTTGAAAATTTTTTATTTAAAATTTTTTATTGGCATATTTTATTTATACCAAACAGTGGGTCATATTGTGGCATATTCTACATACATATAACCTAATTTCATCAGTTTGGCTACCTAGTACCTCCTCTTGTTATCTTCTTCCCATGATCTCATTCCTTTACCCTAATGATCTCCCTTCTATTGTCATGAAATAGCTTTTTTCCTCTTTTCCCCTCTAGCTTCCACACATAACACTTGTCTGTCTGGGTCTGTCTTGTTTAATTTAACATGATGTTCTCCAGCTCCATCCATTTTCCTGAAAATGACATCATTTCATTTCATTTTTCTTTATTGCAGTAAATTTATTGCATAAATGTTGTTGAGGACACAAATCATGTGATCATCCCTATAGATGCAAGAAAGGCCTTTATCAAAATTCAATACCCATTCATAATAAAACTCTGAAGAAACTAGAGATAAAAGGAATTAGTCTCAGCATTGTAAAGGCCATATATGACAAACCCTCTAAGGACAATGCTGTACTGAATGGGAAAAAACTTAAAGTATTTCTTCTAAAATCAAGAGCAAGACAAGGATGTCTTGCTTTCACCATTCCTTCAATATAATACTTGAGGTTTTAGAGCAGTTAGACAAGAGGAGAAAATAAAAGGAATGAAAAATGGGCAGAACTCAAATTGTCCATCTTTGTAGATGATATTATCCTAAACTTAGAAGGACTTCAAGGATCCACCAGAAGACTTCTAGATCTGATAAACCAAGTGGCAGAATACAAAATCAGCATATAGAAGTCAAGAGTTTTTCTATGTACCAATAAGGAAAACACTGGGAAAAGAAATTAGGAAAACAATTTCATTCACTATTGTCTCAAAAAAAGAAAAGGAAAGAAAAGCCAGATAGACACAGGCAGACTTAGATGTAAGTCTAACTAAGGAGGTGAAAGACTTGTACAAATAAAATTATAGAACACTGAAAATAGAAATAGAAGAAGCTACTTGAAGATAAGTCCTCCCAATTTATCTTTTATGCCTTTCTACTGGATCTCCCTGTAATCCTCTAGATCTTTGAGGATATTTGCTTTATATGTTTTAGAATTGATGTCGATCCTTAATGACAGCAGATATGAACCACTTTTTACAATAATTCAGGGCATATTGTCGGGAATTGAGGAAAAGATACTAAACACATTTACTAGAATTTAATCTCTTGGAAGGAAAAATTTTAGATGTTGATCTAGAGATGTCTAAGTAAAGGGACTAGCAACATAGGAAAGAAGGGGTTATGTAAGTATCAAACTACAACATAAGATAATGCAAACTAGAGAAAAAACTAGTTAATAGAACTTTATAAAACATTAGATAGAATATGGGCAAAAGTGAGTTGATGCTGATCTGTGACTTCGGGTTGGAGCTACATGAATATCTCTTTCCTAAGGTAAGACTTGGTGGTGAGTGGTGCTAATGGGAAGTAAAGAGAGGATTAGATCTAACAAGTGAAAACAGAAGCAAAAAACAGATGCTGGGGATAGGCATAGGGCAGTTACATGGCTACAGAAACGAAAATTCAAATATGGAAGAGATATTTACAGAATAGGAATCTTGGCCAATCCTGGCATTGCACATTGAAGAGTCTCAAATATTTGTGAATTGATTCCTTGTTGATATTCATCAAACATCTTATTCCTTAACAGGCAAGATATTGATGTTGCCTAGTTTTCTAACTAATTTTTAAAGATTCATTTTAATTTTTGCAGTTGTTCAGAAGCAGCCAACTCTGATAAACCAAAGCTTGCTTTATTAAAGAAATGTTTCTGATGTTCTGATTTGGGTATGTTCACAGTATTAGTAAGGGCTGATAAATGGCATCCTGTCTTTTCTGGACCTCTTCTCTTCCATGCTGATGCCACTGGAGTCATTTTAATCTTGTGCTTTAGCAACCAAACTCAATTATTTATATTATAAATAATGATTGTTTAATCTCTGTAACCATTTTTTTCCTAGTAGAGTATTCCTTATCTGAAGTGCTTGGAACCAGAAATGTTCCAAATTTTGGAGTTTTCAGATTTTGGAATAATTGTTCAGACTTTACCAATTGAGCATCACTCATGCCAAAATCTTAAATATCTTAAAATCTAAAACTTTTTGATCACCAATAAACTATATATTCTAATATATTCAAGCTTCCTTTCTGATTTATATAAACTAGCTAGTATACACAGGCAGATGTAAAATACAATTCAGGTCTTAAACTTTAAGGTTAGTAAAGTATATTTTATTTTACTTACTAAATGAGTATAAATAGAAATGACTAGTGGATTATGTAGCACATTTCTAATGCATTAGGAGCAGAGCATGAGAGATCAAAGAACTTACTCTTTCATGTGGCAACTTTCCTTAACTATGAAATAATGTACTTTCTGGCATATATTAATGCTTATTAAGGGGATTGATTTGGTCTAGGCAATAAACATCATGTCAGACATGCCTGGCAGGGAAACCTGCTTAATATGTTTTGTAATAAGATGGAATTTTTTGTTCTTGAAAACATCTGCCAACTGAATTCAAGAGTGAAGACAGAAAATGTCATCAATTTAGTGGTAATCCTATAAATTTAGTTTCTTCTTGAGCAACACATATCAAGATAGAAAAATTTCCCAGTGTTAATCACCACTGGTTATAGTACTTTGTAAAATGATGAAACAAAAACATTTTATTTTTATATAATGTGTTAATTAATTCATAATGAATTTTAATATTTCAACTGATAAAATTTTAACAAGCATCTTGCCAACAGATCATTTTAAAGCATCTGTTTTTTAATGTGTTGGGTTGAGAACTGAGTCAAATGGCTAAATATGTACATATATTCTTTAAAAAAACATATTTCCACCCCCGGAAACTACAAATACACTATTTTCCCCCTTGAACCACCAGAGGCTGCTACTGTTCATACTGGATTTTACTTTCCTTAGAAACTGACTGAGTACCCCAGTCAAACTACCTCTTAGGATTTCTTTCTCTCTATTTAACCCCAAATTTACTTTAGTATATAACTGGAAAAAGGTTTACTTAGTAACTTAATAATTAATATAAAATTTATTATTGTGTTTTCTAAATTCTAAGGCATTTATATTTAAAACCTGTTGTAGAGACTGAAGGCAGATTGTGTTAACACCTATTTTTATTTCCTGTTTTTAAAGAATGAATAGCATTCAGAATCATACCATGGCAGAGATAGAGTATGGAGATGATATTTGAAGTATAGTCTGTTAGACTTGAACTTGAATTCTACCTCTTCCAACTTAATATGGTGTGCCTTAAGTTAACTTCCTTGTTCCTGAGTTTTTTGCCTGAAAAGAAAATGGAATGATGATAATATATGTAAAACACACACAGTATCAGACACATAATCTTGAGGCTTTAGGAAAATAAATAATATCTTCTCTCGAGTTGAGAATCAATTGAGAAAGAATCCAGTTCTTAAAGTTTGCTGGTCTTGTACCTTTGGTACCTTTCAGGGATATTTTCTTTACTATCAGCCAGTTCTCTAATTTCTGACACTACTTGAGTGTCCAATAATTAATTAAAACTCTGACATTGCTTATTTGGGTAGGCATCAGACCCCACAAGTTAAAGGGTTCGAGTCCTCAAGATTCCCCTCACTGAAGGTACCTGTTACATACAACTCCTAGATGGCTACCTTTACTGCTGTCTGACCAGATATAAATTGACAGTTGTCACAGCCCTCTCCTCAGGTTCAATAACTTGCTAGAATGACTCATGGACCTCAGGAAAATACTTAGGGTAACCACTTTATTATAAAGGATGCAGCTCAGGGGTGACCAAATAGAAGAGTTGCATGGGATAAGGAATGTGGTTTATGAGTATGCTGAGCTTCAATGTCCTCTCTGGGTGTGCTACTCAACCAGCAGCACATCAGTGTGTTTACTAGCCTAAAACTCTCCACTTCATGAAGATCAGGGGATGAGACTGAAGTTTCTCCCTTATAATCACTTGTTCTTTCTGGTGACCAACCACATTCTGTGCCTATATAGGAGCCTCATGCTAAGTAATCTTTTATCCAACAATCAGTGATAAAAGGGTATTGTTATAGCTAATAAAACATATGTGCCTAGGAATTTGTTGGTATATTTTAGATTTTCCAGTTTATTGGCATATAAAGTGAAAACTTAAACATCAATATCAAGCAGTGAGACTGAAGCTGCAATTAAAAGCCTTCCAACAAAGAAAAGTCCAGAACCAGATGGATTCTCAGCTGAGTTCTACCAGACATTTAAAGAAGAACTAATGCCAATCCTCCTCAGTTTTTTCTAGGAAATAGAAAGGGAGGGAATACTGCCAAATTCATTCTATGAAGCCAGTATCACCCTGACACCAAAACAAGGCAGTGATACAACAAGGAAGGAAAACTTTAGAGCAGTACCCCTGGCAAACACAGATGCAAAAATCCTTACTAAAATATTGGCAAGCCACATTAAAAAACACATTAAGAAGATAGTACAACCATGATCAAGTTAGTTGCGTCCCAGGGATGCAAGGTTAGTTCAATGTATACAAATCAACAAATGTCAATTTAAGAACCAGAATCAAATGACCATCTCAATAGATGCAGAAAAGCATTTGACAAAATCCAGCATCCATTTATGTTAAAAACACTGGGGGAACTAGGAATAGAAGCAGTTCACCTCAACATTGTTAAGGCTATATATGAAAAACCCAAAGACAATATTATATTAGATAGAGAAAAACTGAAAGCATTATTTCTAAAATCAGAAACTGGACAAGTATGTTGACTCTTCCCACTCCTATTCAACATAGTCCTTGAAATCAGAAAAGAAAAGGAAATTAAAGTGATACAAAGAGGAAAAGAAGGACAAAATATCTCTTTTTGTTGATGACAGAAGATCCAAAAAACTCCACCAGAAGACCTCTAGAATAAAAAGCAAATTTATTGAAGTGGCAGGATACAAGATCAGCATACATAATTCAACCACTTCTCTACACTCCAATAATGACTATACTAGGAAAGAAACCAGGATAAATATCCCATTCACAATAACCTTAAAAGAGTCAGTAAATAAATATTTGGGAATAAATCTAACCAAGAAGGTGAAAGACCTCTACATTGAAAACTATAGACCACTGAAGAAAGAAGTTGAAGAAGACCTTAGAAGTTGGAAAGATCCCCCATGTTCTTGGATAGGAAGAATTTATATCATAAAAATGGCCATACTACCAAAAAGGTTGTATAGACTCAGTGTAGTCCCCATTAAATACAAAGGACATTCTTCACAGAACTTGGAAAAAAAATAGTCCTAAAATTCATTTGAAAGAATAAAAGACCCAGAATAGCCAAAGAAACATTGAATAAGAAGAGTGATGCTGGAGGCATTACAATGCCAAATCTCAAATTATACTACAAAGATATAGTAACAAAAACAATTTGATACTGGCATCAAAACAGACACAAAGACCAGTGGAATACAATAGAAGATACGAGACAAACCCACATATGTATATAGATACAGTCATCTGATACTTAACAAAGGTGCCAAAAACATATGTTGAAGAAAAGATAGGCTTTGTAACAAGTGGTGCTGGTAAAACTGGATATTCACATATATAAGAATGAAACTAGATTCTTATTCCTCATCCTGTACAAAAGTGCACTGAAAACTGATCAAAGACTTAGGAATTTGATCCAAAACTTTGCAACTGCTGGAAGAAAACATAAGCTCAACACTTCAGCATTTTAGTGCAAGTGCCAACTTCCTTAACAAGACCCAGTGGCATAAGAAATAAAGCAAAGAATCAATAAGTGGGACAGCATCAAATTAAAAAACATCTGTACAGCAAAGAAAATGAAACAATTAAGAACATGAAGAGAGAGCTTACAGAATGGGAGACGATCTTTGCCAGCTACTCCTCTGACCGGGGATTAATACTCAGAATATGCAAAGAATTCAAAAACTTAAAACCCACCCCCAAAATAAACAACCCAGTTGATAAATGGGCAGAAGAACTGACAATTCTCAAAAATTATCAAGAGTACAAGTAATAATAAATGCTGTCAAGGATATTGGGGAAAAGGTATACTAATAATATGTGACTGCATGTGATGTTATCTTATTTATAATGTGTACAAATAATTATTTCTTTTTTACTAAATTATAGGTAAATGAGACTAGTATCTATCATTGTTGGAATGTGTTATATAATCATTAAATTCATTTTTAAATTAAAAAAAAATATGTGACTGCAAATTAGTACAACCACACTTTGGAAAGCAGTATGGAGATTCTTCAAAAGACTCGGACACAGCTATTCCACCCCTTGGAATTATCCAAATGATCCAAAATCAACATCCTGTAGTGATAAAGGCACAATAATTTCTATAGCAGCACAGTGCACAAGCCAAGTTATGAAACTAGCCCAGGTGCCATTCAACAGATGAAAATGTGAAATATATACACACAATTGAATTTTATTCAGTCATAAAAAAGAATGAAATTATATCATTTGCTGGTAAGTAGATGGAACAGGAGAACATCATGGTAAATGAAATAAGCCAGACTCAGAAAATCAAGGGTTGAGTATTTTCTCTCTAGGCAGAAGCCAGACCAAAATAAGAGGGAAAAAGCCAGGGGAAGGAATCTCATGAAAATATAAGGGATATCAGTGGAGTATAAGAAAGGGATTGAGCGGGTGGTAGGAGGAATAGGAAGAAATAGTGGAATGAAATTGATTAAATTATATTCTGTACATATATGAATATAACAGCAAATTTCACCTTTAGGTTTATCTATAAGGCTCTAATATTTTTAGAAAAGTATAAATAAATAGAAGCAAGATGAGCAGAATAGAGGAAGGGGAACAGGGTGAGGGAGGAGGCAAAGAGGGAAGTACTGGTAACTAAAGTGGGCCACATTTTATTCCATGCATGAATTATTATGTAAAAATTAACCCTCACACTATGTATAACTATAGTGCACTATTAAAAACATTAAAATACACCAGGCATGGTATCCTATGCCTATAATCCCAGAAACTCCAGAGGCTGAGGCAGGAGGATTACAAATTCAAAGCCAGCCTCAGCAGTTTAGCAACACCTTTAGCAAGACCCTGTCTCAAAAAAAAACAAAAACAAAAACAAAAAAACAACCAGGTTGGGGATGTGGTTCAGTGGTTAAATACTCCTGGGTTCAATCCCAGATATAAAAAAAAAAAACATTGAAACATAAACAAATATCTAACAAACCATACTCCTGTCACTCAAAATTCCAAGTGTTTTCAAAACTCTCTTTTAGGAACTAGGGACAAAGGCCTAATATATTTTTGTATCTTACACAGCATTGTACCAAAAATAATCCCTCAGTCTTACACCTTAGTTTGGAAGTCAATAAGCAGTATTTCGTAGGGATCTGATGAAAGGAAATCGGGACATTGGTTTTACTAATTGGTATGGTTTAACTGGAAAATCTAACTTAGATCTATGGTTAATGGACTTCCTAATATGTTCACTCTGAAATTAATTTTCCTCTTATCCTCTAAACATCCCTTTTGCCTTTCACATAGTAGAAAGCTAGCTGGAATTCATCCATCCTTCAAGCTTACTTGAAAGATGCCCAGTAGGGCAAGGCTGAGCATGTTCAGTTTCATTTCCAGTTGTATTAGTCAGATAAGTCTCTCTTTTTATGGGAAAGAACAAATGAGGGATGAGAAAAGAAACTAGGAATGTTACTTTAGCTCAAATGCCTCCTTACAAAGGCAGATGAGGAGTGTTTCCACCTGAAAAGAGTGAGTCCCTAATAAGAGGTCATTATTGTTATTACTTGCTTTTTCTAGCAACTCAAATTAATATTAAATTATAACCATTAACTATGTATTAAAGCATACATTAGCTAATTCATCTTAAGTTTTTCATTGAAAAGGGAATGGAATACAAAGTAAGCCCAAAGTAGTAGAAGCATGAATACAAAGTAATAAAAATTTTAAATTTTAAAGCATTAAAATGATCATCAGAAATTAATCTTTATATTTTCATGTTTCATGCTTCCAAGGCCAAGTAAACACAATAGATTTTTAAGTAATTGTTAAATGAATATTACATCCTTACATGAACCTATAAAGTGAAAGAGATATACCTTTCCCTATATACATTTACTCTTCGATATTGACTAACATGAGATTGAAAAAACTGTTACACTATGTGTATTATGGCTAAAGTGTTCTAACACCTTGGAAATTAGTATAGTGTGTTATAAACTCAATTAACTGCCAGTTATTACATGAAGCAAGCATTCTTTGAGTTTGGTAAAATAAGCTAATTGTGAAGAATTAAAAATTAGTAAAAGAATGGTATCATTAATTTCAGGACAGAAATTATGATTAAGACCAAAGCTCTGCATTTAGAGGTTTTGGTGGACATTATCCAATTTGGGTATAGAGTGGGGGCTCTTTCATAAATATGGTGTAGATTCTGAATAACAACTTCAGAATCAAAGAGATGTATGTTTTTTGTCTTAATTCTGTTGCTTACCAGTTTTGATTTGAGACTAGCCATCATGCCTCTTTGTTTCAGTTTCTTTGAATTTAAAATAGGGAGGAACTTCAGATGTTATAGAGGAAAATGGGGTGGGAGGGGTAGGGGAAGGAAAGATAGTAGATTGAGACAGACAGTATTACCCTATGTGTATGTATGATCACATGAATGGTGTGAATCTATGTTGTGTACAACCATAGAAATGAAAAGTTGTACCCCATTTGTGTACAATGAATCAAAATGCAGTCTGTAAAAATAATTAAAAAAAATAAATTTAAAAAATGAAAGAAAAATAGGGATAATCATACCTATTAGGCATCTATAAAGAAAAATGAGGTAAATTAATGAAAGCAACCATCAGGATACTTATGATTTGTTATCCCCATTTTCTTTTTCTTCCATTTCTACCCCTTTTACTTCGAAAATATGGAAGAATTATAGCAAAATTTCTGTTGGTTTATATTCAGTGATTCTCAAACCTTGTGGTCTTAGAATCAAATATGCTTAATAGTACATGCTTAAACATTAACTAAAGCATTTTTGTTCATATGGGTTTATCTATTGATGTTTACCATAAAAGAAATTAAAATTGAGGAGAAATTAAGTATTTATTTTCAAATAATAATAAATCCACTATTTGAGGACATAAATAACATCCTGTGTGAAATAACTATTTTCAAAACGTACATACATAGAAGTGTGCTGTTTTCGACAATCTCTTTAATGTTTGACTTATAGAGGTAACTGAAATTTTATATCTGTTTCTCTGTTCACTGTCTCGTGATATGTTGTCTGTATTGATAAATATGAAGAAAATTTGACTTCAAACAGATAGAAGATTATAGAAGTAAGGACTATTTTAATAGGTTTTTCAGATAATGGAATATATACTTATCTGGTGCTATCCAATATTCAATTGATAGTTTCTTAAAGATGTAACTCAAAACACATGTTATAGTCTCATGAAAATTCATAGGTCTGTCTTGTCTTTTTTTTTGTACTTTTTTTATTTCTATCTTTTATATTTAGTTATACATGGGAGTATTTTTCCACATTTTTTGGTACACAAATGGGGTATAACTTTTCATTTCTATGGTTGTACACAATGTAGATTCACACAATTCATGTAATCTTACATCTTCATGGGGCAAAGCTGCCTATCTCAGCACATCAACACTTATTATTGCTTATGTTCTTGATAATAGCCTTTCTATTTGAAGTTAGATGAAATCTTAGGGTGGGTTTAATTTGCATTTCTCTAATTACTAGAGATGATGAGCACTTTTTCATATATTTGTTGATCACCTATATATTTTTTTCTGTGAAGTGTCTGCCCAGTTCCTTAGTCCATTTATTGATTGGGTTCTTTGCATTTTTGGGGTAAAGTTTTGTAAGTTCTTTATAAATTTTGGAGATCAGTGCTCTGTCTGAAGTGTGTGTGGAGAAGATTTTTTCCCACTCTGTAGGCTCTCTTTTCACCTTATTTCCTTTGATGAGAAAAAGCTTTTTAGTTTGAGTCCGTTTCATTTATTGATTCTTGCTTTTATTTCTTGCACTCTGGGGGTCATGTTAAGGAAGTCTGATCCTAAGTCAACATAATGAAGATTTGGGCCTACTTTTTCTTCTATTTGGTGAAGGGTCTCAGATCTGATTCCTAGGTCCTTGATCCATTTTGAGTTGAGTTTTGTACAGGGTAAGAGATAGGGGTTTAATTTCATTTTACTGCATATGGATTTCCAGTTTTGCCAGCACCATTTGTTGAAGAGGCTATCTTTTCTCCATTGCGCATTTTTGACACCTTTGTCTAGTATGAGATAATTGTACTTACGTGAGTTTGTCTCTCTATCTGTACCATTGGTCTACCTGTCTATTTTGGTGCCAATACCATACCATTTTTGTTACTATTGCTGTATGGTAGAATTTAAGGTCTGGTATTGTGATACCTCCAGCATCATTCTTCCTGCCCAGGAGTGCTTTGGGTATTCTGGGTCTTTTGTTCTTCCAGATGAATTTCATGATTGCTTTCTCTATTTCTATGAGGAATGTCATTGAGAACTGTCTTGTCTTTGAATGGATCTTTTGTCCATGAATGATTTTATAGCATCACTGAGTTATGCAGATCATCCAAATGTTGACATATTTTATCACATAGAATAAAAATTCTTATCCATTATTATTACAACCAATCTCATCACAAAAGTTCTAAGAATTGAAAACCTATCAGGTTTATCAGGAAAACTTCAAGTTTCACCAAATTCTTACTTTATTAAGGAATCACAGATTTTATCATTGGCAATAAATACCATCAGCTATTTTCCTTGGACTGTGAGACTTACTTTGTTAATTTTCAAGAAAATATTTTCTACCTATCCAAATTGTCAGTCTACCCTATCCAGGCCAGTGGAATTTAAGGATTTGAATTTTTTTTTCTACTGTTCCACTTCCAACAGTAGACAGCCTAGTGGATCATGTTTCCGGTTTTAGCAACTACAGTTTTTGTTCCCTTCCTCTTTCCTCTAAAATGGGTAGCCTCCTGCTGAGAGAGCCCAAATACCAGTAATGCTATTAGAGAAAGGACTGTTATTTGTTTATGTATATCTAAGTCTATTGAAAATGGCTTGGAGTGTCATCATTTTTCATTGATCCTAACTTTATATCTCATTCATTAACATCTCTGAATTTGGTGTGCATCTTTAAAAATTAATGGCATATCATATATTATTTGTCAACATTTGTTTTCTCTTAATAGTACATAAGAGTACTAGTGTCTCTTAGAATTGATATCTTAGTTGTATGGACTATGGTATAAGACAGAACTGCCTAGATGCTTAACACTAGGATGACATAATTCTTACCTGCTACCCCCTAGATTTGTACACTGTTTATACTGTGTATCCTTATGGGTTAGCCCTAGTAGAAATGATACAGAGGTGCATCCACTTTCCTACACTCCACCCCATATTTGACTCCACAGTTTGTATAAACACTATTTGATTATTGTTTAGCAAGTAGTGATCCCTACTCTTTGTGCATCATTGTAGTCAGTTATGTTCTTTTTCTTGCCAAAGCAGATTAAGAGAATGTTTGCATTCTCTCCAATACTAGATGTCATATTATCAAAAAGAGATTTAGACCTTTGGGTGGTAAATCAAGGAAGTAATGATCAAGTGATTGTATTAAATAGAAATGTTAGCCCCTAAGTGTCCTATTTGCATAAAGTCTTGTACCTTAAAATTTTCTTTTGGCACTTTGAAGATTTTAGAAATAACTATTAGTATAAACATACAGTATCAGTTATGGGTTGCATTCTGTTAGTACAACCTCATTTATTTTTTATCATTTCCCAAGTGCTAAGTGTTAAAGGTAAAATATGAGAAAAAATAGCGTAATTTCTACTCAAGACACAGGACATTAGCCAAGATAACATATCAAGATATGAAACGTGTCTTTAAACTGACAAATTGTATCCTGTTTAGTGGCACATATTGGAATGGGGCTTTACACATTTCAATTCAGTTTGAATACTATTTGCAAAATATCATGCTAGTCCTTTGTAAATAGAGATGAAAAAGTGAGAATCCTTTTCTCTAGGTGCTCACAATGGTAGTGGAAAGGCTGAAATAGTCACAAACAACTCTGATATTAGGCAGATTCTCTTAAGTAATTTAATGTAGTTTAAATGTTGTAGGATATGAGAAAGAGAAAGTTGTGGGTTTTTTTTTTTTTTGAGGAACTAAAAGGTCCTTCCACAACTCTTAGTGTATCATTAGTAATAAAAGACACATAGAGTTCAATTATAGATCACATTGAATTGTAAAATTTGGGAATTGCTCTATATATTTTCTTTACTATGCAACTTACTACAGTGAGAACCTCAGATTTTGTGAAACTGTTTATATATTTTATGTAATGTTATATAGCATGATTTTTTGTTAAGTATTACAAACCACTTCAAAATTTGGCACTGAAAAGGAATTAATTTGTTGGATGTTTTTGATATACTCTGAAAACTGCAATATTTCAATTTCCAATAATATGGTAGTATTTATTCATGATGCTTCAATTTGTTTTATTCCTACTTTAAACTCATATGAAGCTAATCAAACATAAAAACATTTTAAAACTTCTAGAATAATTTAATTTCCCTTAACTAATTTGTTCCTCCTTTTGCTTTCACCTCTTCTATCAAATGATCTATGGTATTTTCACTTTACAACACTTGTTATTTAGAAGAAATAATATAATTCAATAATGATTGCACTTAACATTTAATAAAGTTTCATATGTATCATAAAACATTTATTTACACTTTTTTCTTTAGGAAATATAATATGAAGTTGATGATTAGCAATTTTCATTAAAAGCCAGTCTTTTATTTAGGTTTTTCACATCTTCTTAATTGCTAATGATATTATTGTTGGATCTTTCTTGTGTAGATTTAAATAGTTATTTTTGGCAAAAGATCTAACTAAGCAGCTTTCTTCAAAAAGGATTAAAATAATGAACAAATTAATCTTCATGGGAGTCTGTGAAGGTCCTGCTCTGCTGCAAATGATTGTTAACAGTTGGAGTATCTTACATAATATAGTTTGAGTAGGAGAGTTTTGAAGAGGTTTCATTCTAATATTTAAATAACTGTGCTTATCCACATTCACATACCTTCCTTCACACTCCCATTCCTTCATGACACCAACTTTAGATTTTACTAGAGAAACTTTCATATAAAGTATTCCATGTGGGAATATTGTAAGCTTATTTATGATAAAGATTCTGTGATAATCATCGTTTTCTACCTGCATCACCTAGCAAGTTGCTTTGAGCCTGCATAATACTTAATAAACTTGGATGAAAAAATGAACTAAATGACTTTTCTTTGAGTTTTTGCTTTATTTAGACAACGACCAAAGGAGAACTGCCCTATCCTTACCTCTGGATCTTATTTCCTGCATCTCTCCCCTTAATTTAATTCATTCTGATCTCCTACTGTTCTTAGAACAAGGTAGGCATGTTCCTGTTTTTCAGTCTGTGTGTCCTGTCTCCAGATATATGCCTGGAAACTCTTTGAACTCCTTCAAGTATACTATCCAATGTGCCACTGGTGCTCAGCACCGTGCCTGTTACAAAGTATGCATCAAGTATTTGGTGATTGAATTTGTGGACTGAAATGTACTGTTTTCATTTGGATTTTCATATGTTGATAGAGATTGTCTTAATCATTGTGCCTGATACCTTTGCTTGAGAGCTTACTATGTGCCAGACACTGAGCTAAATACTTGGTATATGTATCTCATTTTTTCTTCAATCAATCTACTCTTTTAACTGTATTGGAGTTATATATGTTTGTCTTAGCTGAATATTCATCCTATGTTATTCTCCTTTTATCTACAATATCTGGCACATAGTAAGTATACCAAACTTCAGTTAAATAAAGGAGTGATAATTTTTTTTGTTTGGATACGGATGGCAAACTGACACTTTATAGGAAAATTGATAAATAACTAGATTGGAGAAAAGAAATACATCTTTTAGGACTATAAAGAACAAAACAGAGTATTTTAAAGTTTTAAACACAGATTTTAAAATGTATTTAAATATGAAGGAGTGTATCCCATTTCTTTCAATGAATAATGTTAAATGATACTAACATATTAATAGTTGGAACAACAATAGCAAGAATTATCCAGCAAATGTTTGCTTTCTGATCTGAATATTCCAACATTTTGAAAGATTGGTGTATGAAAAGGACCTTATAATAGTTATTTTTAGCTATTTGGAGTGGATATTTGGAATGAAATACTCTTTTCATAATAGTCAATTGAACATTTAAAAGTGGAATGTTATAGAGAAGTATCTAATATTTTTGCACATTTTACAAGATTCTGTTCAAGTTCTGAAGCATTTTTCAGAAAGTATTTGTCGTATCTTTTTTTAAAAAAAATTTTTACAGACTTTATTTTGATTCATTGTACACAAATGGGGTTTAACTTTTCGCTATGGTTGTTCATGATGTAGATTCGTATCATTCATGTAATCATGTATGTACATAGGGTAATGATGTCTGTCTCATATCTTTGTTAAAACTTTCCTGACCCTCCCTTTCTCCCTGTTCCTATACCAGTGTAAAACAAGCATGTGCACAAAAACATATACACACACACACACAGACACACCAAATAACCACAGCCTCTTTTTTGCCACATTCTATATTGCATTTAGCATAATTTTAGCAGTCTGCCAAATTAGGAAATAATTGAGGTTATATATTTACTCCCCCAAATAGACATCTACTTATTTAAAAGAGAAGTTATATTTAATTCATCTTCTTCTCTAGGTTTGAATAAAAGTCTATTTAACAAGTTTTTCTGTGGTGGAAGTATCATTTGACCACATACTGGAGTTTCTAGTTCATTGTTGTACTTAAGGGAGTA
Organism: Glaucomys volans; assembly: GCA_020662805.1. Classification (NCBI taxonomy): domain Eukaryota; kingdom Metazoa; phylum Chordata; class Mammalia; order Rodentia; family Sciuridae; genus Glaucomys; species Glaucomys volans. The sequence goes on along the minus strand of JAJEJO010000156.1, from coordinate 387,303 downwards.
AGTTCAAATTGTGGTAACTTGCACAAATTTTCCAGGTCAAGCAGCTAAGGGCTTTCAGGAAATTTAGCGTTAGCACTATTGTGATGTGAAAATACTGTTATTATTCAGTCATTAGACTGGACCATTACCATCAAATCCTGGTGTGTGTGTGTGTGTGTGTGTGTGTGTGTGTGTGTGTATATATATATATAAAAATTAGCAAGGAATGTGGGGGTGTGTAACTCACTAGTAAAGCCCTTGCCTATCATATGCAAGGCTCTGGATTGGACTCTGAAAAACAATAGGGGGAATGCCTAGGTAGTAGCTCCAGCACCTGAAGCATCATGGAATTTGAATGGATTTCCATTTGTAAATATGCTTTGGCATAAATACCATTGAATATATTTCATTATATACAAATTTAAAATTAGGGAAGTGATCAATTATAATATTCAATTTTAAGATTAAGTACATTGGCAAAGATGTGATTAGTTCTGATGATGTGACTTTATTTAAATGTTGTAATTTTCTTTAGTTCCAGATTCTCTATTATTTCTGAATAGAATATACATGGTCAAAAGAGCATATATCTTTCTAAATTAGAAAAATCATATAATTACATTATAAACCCAGTCATTTTAGTTACTGTCCATGGTTTTGTGTTGCTTTATGTATATTAGTAGATTAAATAGGTTTAAATGTGTCTGAATTTTGACTGGGAATATGCGAATAAAGCTAGAAGAAGCTGAAATCAAGTATAACATAGTAGGCACAATGATGGTACAATACTAGATTCTAGATAATACTTGGGTTGGCAGCACAAGTGGGACATAATCCAGTTGTGGGTGGAGTGAGAGTAAAAGATCCAGGAAAAGTTTACAGGAGGACGTGAAAGTTGACCTTAAATAAGTAGCAGAGATTAAAAAGAACAGTAGAAGTTGAGAAAAGGAAATACAGGAGTTTGTCCTTATCTGTGGTTTCACTTTCTGTGGTTTCAGTTACACTGGGGCAACTGTCACCTGAAAATAATAAGTAGAAAATTAAAATAAAATTCTAGAATTTTTAAGTTGTGTGCCTGTGTAGTGTTAGGAAATTTCCTGCCATACCACAATAACCTGCCAAGGACATGAATCATACTAATATCCAGCATATCCTGTACATATATTATATGTATTTCTTCATTGTTAGTCCTTTAGTAGTCATTTCAATTATTAGTTTGTGTATTGCAATATTGTAGTGCTTGTGTTCAACTAACACTTACTTTACTTAATAATGGTCCCAAAGTACAAGAGTAGTGATTCTGGCAATTTGGATGTGACATGGAGAAGCCATAAAATGCTTCTTTTAGAATAATGAAAGTATGACATTTGCAGGTAAATGGATGGAATTGGAGAAGATCATGTTAAGTGAAATAAGCCAATCCCAAAAAACCAAAGGCCAAATGATTTTTCTTATAAATGGTTGATGACACATTGTGGGGGTGGGGGAAGGTACTAGAAGAATGGAGGAGGGATGGATTATATAGAGGAAAATGAGGGTTGGGGAGGGGGTGGGGAAGGAAAGATAATAGAATGAGACAATCATCTTTACCAAATGTATATGTATGAATATGCAAATTGTATGATTCTACTTTGTGTACAATCAGAAAAACAATAGCTGTACTCCATTTGTGTACAGTGAACTAAAATAAAATAAATGAATGAATAAATAAATAAATATTTTTAAAAATGCTTCTTTTAAGTGAAAAGTTGAAAATCCTTGACTCAGTAAGAAAAAATATTATATGCTGAGGTTATTAAGCTCTGCAATTTAGAGGGAATTCTCAGTTTGTAAAATTGTGAGGAAGAAAAAGAAGTTCACATTAATTTTGTTATCACATCTCAAACTGCAAAAGTTACGGCCACTGGTCATAATAAGTGCTTAGTTATAATGGAAAAGGCATTAAATCTGTGCATCTATGTAAAGGAAAACCATATAGGATATATAGGCTTCAGTACTACCTGCAGTTTTAGTCATCCATTGGGGGTCCTGGAAAATATTTTCAACAGATAATTGGGAAAAACTGTAGATGGAACAGGAAGGAAAAGGATGAATAGAACATAAGAAATTTTATAACCAAAGGCACAGATGCAAGAAATAGTATGTGTGTTTTAATTTTAAGGAACAATAGTTTAACTGGACAGACATCAGGCGCAGCCCAGCTCGCAAACAGGTGAGAGCTTCCCACTCGGGTCGTCGGCCCAGAGCGCTCCCGTAGGTCCTCCATGGGGGCCACTGGCACAGTCCAGAGGCGAGAATCTTCAGCGCGGGAAGTGGGCACTGAGGAGCGTACACTTGGGTCGTCCTCTCCCGGGGCCCAACCGAGAGGCCTGCATTCAGCTCAGCCAAGTCCCATGAGAATTCCAGGTCTGGGGAGGCAGACCCAGCAACAGACATCAGGCTCAGCCCAGCCCAGATGGGTGAGAGTTCCCCACCCTGGACAAAGGCCCAGAGTGCTCCCGTGAGACCTCTGAGGGGGCAGCAGGCACAGTGTAGAAGCAGGAGCCTTCAGCGTGGGGGAAGCAAGCACAGAGTGCACACTTGAGGCTCCCACACTGGGAGGCCAAGCCCAGAAGCCAAGTCTTACTCCAACCTGGCCCTGGCCCAGGGTCTAATGCTACTGAAGACTAGGAGGTGAGAAATTGGAAACCTGCAGGGACACCACTTGTTTTAAGGGGCGAAGCTGCTAGACCTCAGATTCACACAGATAGAAGGGAAGATACATGAACAATATGAGAAGACAGGGGAAGAAAGTGTCTCAAACAAACCTAGAAACTTCATCAACAGAATCCAGTGATAACATGGTAGAAGAAATGTCAGAAAGGGAGTTCAGAATGTACATCATTAAAATGATCAGAGAAGGAAACGATGAGATGAGAAAATGAAGGAAAAGAATGATCGCACCAATCCACAGTTTGAATAACAGATGCAGAAAGCAGAAGATCATTTCAATAAAGAGATAGAGATGTTGAAAACAAACCAAACAGAAATCCTTGAACTGAAAGAAACAATAAACCAAATTAAAAATTCAGTAGACAGCATAAGCAGCAGGCTAGATCACCTGGAGGATAGAACATCAGACATTGAAGACAAAATATTTAATCTTGAAAACGAAGTTGATCAAACAGAGAAGATAGTAAGAATTCATGAACAAAGTCTACAAGAATTATGAGATATCATGAAAAGACTAAATTTAAGAATTATTGAGATTGAGGAAGGCACAGAGATACAAATCAAAGGAATGAATAATTTATTCAATGAAATAATATCAGAAAAATTCCCACATCTAAAGAATGAAATGGAAAATCAAATACAAGAGGCTTACAGGGCACCAAATGTACAAAACTACAACAGGTCAACACCAAGGCATATTATAATGAAAGTACCAAACATATAAAATAAAGATAGAATTTTAAAGGCTGCAAGAGAAAAAAATCAGATTACATTCAGGGGGAAACCAATACGGTTATCAGCAGATTTCTCAACACAGACCCTAAAAGCAAGAAGGGCCTGGAATAATGTATTCCAAGCCCTGAAAGAAAATGGATGCCAACCAAGAATCGTATACCCAGCAAAACTCACCTTCAGATTTGAAGATGAAATAAAATCCTTCTATGATAAACAAAAGCTAAAAGAATTTACAAATAGAAAGCCAGCACTACAGAACATTGTCAGCAAAATATTCCATGAGGAAAAAATGAAGATCAACGATGGAAACCAGCATAAGGAGGAACTATCCTAAAGGAATAGGAAATAAAGGAGAAACCAAGTCAAGTTAAAAAACCAAAAATAAGCCATAATGATTGGGAATACAAATCATATCTCAATAATAACCCTGAATGTTAATGGCAGATTGGACTGGCAGATTGGATTAAAAAGAAAGACCCAACAATATGCTGCCTCCAAGAGATGCATCTCATTGGAAAAGATACCTATAGACTAAAGTAAAAGGATGGGGAAAAACATCACACACACGAACTCAGAAAAAAAGCAGGAGTTTCCATCCTCATATCAGATAAAGTGGACTTCAAGCCAAAATTAGTTAGGCGGGATAGTGAAGGTCATTTCATTCTCCTTAAGGGAAACATAAATCAGCAAGACATAATAATCATAAATATTTATGCTCCAAACAATGGCGCATCCATGTATGTCAATCAAATCCTTCTCAACTCCAGGAACCAAATAGACCACAACACAATAATACTGGGTGACTTTAACACACCCTCTTATCACTGGACAGATCTTCCAAGCAAAAACTGAACAAAGAAACTATAGAACTCAATAATATAATCGCTAATTAGACTTAACAGACATATATAGTATATTTCATCCATCAAGAAGTGAATACACTTACTTCTCAACAGCAGAAGGATCCTTTTCTAAATTAGACCATATGTTATGCCACAAAGCTACTCTTAGCAAATACAAAAAGATCGGGATACTGCCTTGTATTCTATCAGACCATAATGGAACGAAATTAGAAATCAATGATAACATAAACAGAAACTACTCCAACACCTGGAGATTAAATAACATGCTGTTGAATGATGAATGGATAACAGAAGACATCAGGGGGGAAATAAAAAAGTTCTTCAAGATCAACAAGAACAATAATACAACATATCAAAATCTCTGGGATACTATGATATCGCGAATCCCTGCCCGCAGAGAGACGCGACACGTAGGCTGGTCAGAGGCTTTATTCACACGATGGCCATCTCGTTACAGGATCTTCCCTCTTCTCCCCCCCCCCAGGGAAGTAGCGGGTATATATGTGCAGGAGCAACCAATCAGGGAGCTGTCCACGAGGTTAGCTCGTGGACTGCAAGCTGCACGGAGCCCAGGCACTCAGTGATCACGCACTGAGCATGCAGAAGTCTTGGCCAATGGCGAAGACTTCCCCATTAGGCTGGGGCTCCGGGCACCCTGACAGGCCAGCGTGGCAGGCGAGAAGTGAGGAGGGGGTCTGGGCCGGCCCGCCTCCTCACGTGGCCTCGGGGCCCGGCCTGACACGGACATCCTGTGGGCAAACCCACCCACCCTCCGGAAGGTCGGGGGGCGGGAGCTGTCCACGTCAGCATGGCTCGTTGTGGCTGTGCAGCAGCTGTCCAGCCGCTATGCCGCCACCTCTTCGGGCTGGAGGCACCTCCATCGGAGGGGCCGGTGCGCGCCTTCGTTCCGGGGCGCCAGGGTCGGCCCGGAGGCACCTCCCTCGGAGGAGCTGGGCCCGCGCCTTCCTTTCGGGGCACCAGGGTTCGGCTCGGAGGCACCTCCTTGGGAGGGGCTGGGCGCGCACCTTCGTTCCGGGGCGCAGGGGTTCGGCCCGGAGGCACCTCCATGGGAGGGGCCGGGCGCGCGCCTTCCTTCCGGGGCGCGGGGGTCGCCAGCCGCCCACATAGCGCCGCCCGCCCCGGCCAGTGGGCACCCCGACACTATGAAGGCAGTGCATGGAGCACATTCAATAAAAGAATGAAAAGTAAACAAATAAATGACCTCACATTACAACCTAAAGCCCTAGAAAAAGAAAAACAGATCATCACCAAAAGTAGTAGAAGACAGGAAATAATTAAAATCAGAGTGGAAATCAATAAAATTGAAACAAAATAAACAATTCAAAAAATTGACAAAACATCATCATTCACTTATCAGAGAGACCATTTGGCCTTTGGATTTTTGGGATTGGCTAATCTCACTTAGCATAATAGTCTCCAACATCATCCATTTACCTACAAATGCCATAATTTTATTCTTCTTTATGGCTGAGTAATATTCCATTGTGTACATATACCACAGTTTCTTTGTCCATTCATCTATTGAAGGACATCTAGGTTGGTTCCATTGAATCAAAAAATTAAATTAAAAAAAATTAATTGGCACATTTTCTTAATGAAAGTACCAAATGTTCATTATAACAATTCTGGAAAAATAAAGAAATGTAAGAAGAAAGAATAATATTGTCCATTGAGAAATGAAAAAAAAATTGACAAAACAAAAAGTTGGTTCTTTGAAAAAATAAACAAAATTGATAAACCCTTAGCCACACTAATGAAGAGAAGGAGAGAGAAAACTCAAATTACAAAATTTTTGATGAAAAAGGAAATATCACAACAGACTCTAATGAAATACAAAACATAATTAGAAGCTAGTTTGAAAATCTATACTCCAACAAAATAGAAAACCTGGAAGACATCAACAGGTTCCTAGAGGCATATGAGCCACCCAAACTGAATCTGGAGGACATACACAACTTAAATAGATCAATTTCAAGCAAGGACATAGAAGAAGTCATCAAAAGCCTACCAACAAAGAAAAGTCCAGGACCAGATGGATTCACAGCCAAGTTCTACAAGACCTTCAAAGAAGAGCTCATTCCAATACTCCTCAAAGTATTTCATGAAATAGAGGAGGAGGGAACCCTTCCAAACTCATTCTATGAAGCTAATATCACCCTGATACCAAAACCAGAGAAGGACACATTGAGGAGAGAAAATTTCAGACCAATATCCCTAATGAACATAGATGCAAAAATTCTTCACAAAGTTTTAGCAAATTGCATATAAAAGCATATTAAAAAGATAGTGCACCATGATCAAGTGAGTTTTATCCTGGGGATGCAAGGTTGGTTCAACATCCGGAAATCAATAAATGTAATTCACCACATTAACAGACTTAAAGAACCACATGATTATTTCAATAGATGCAGAAAAAGCATTTGATAAAATACAGCACCCCTTCATGCTCAAAATGCTATAAAAAATAGGTATAGTAGGAACATTCCTTAACATTGTAAAGTCTATCTATGCTAAGCCCATAGCTAACATCATTCTAAATGGGGAAAAATTGAAAGCATACCCCTGAGAACTGGAACAAGGCAGGGATGCCCTCTTTCTCCACTTCTATTCAACATCGTCCTTGAAACTCTAGCCAGAGCAATTAGACAGATCAAAGAAATTAGAGGGATTCAAATAGGAAAAGAAGAACTCAAACTATCCCTATTTGCTGATGACATGATTCCCTATTTAAAGATCCTAAATATTCCACCAGAAAACTTCTGGAACTCATAAATGAATTCAGTAAAGTAGCAGGATATAAAATTAATGCTCATAAATCTAATGCATTTTTATTCGTAAGTGATGCATCCTCTGAGAGAGAAATTAGGAAAACTACCCCATTCACAATAGCCTAAAAAAATAAAATAAAATACTTGGGATTCAATCTAACAAAAGAGATGAAAGACATCTACAATGAGAACTACAGAACACTAAAGAAAAAAACTACAGAACTACAGAACACTAAAGAAAGTCTGAGAAGATGGAAAGATCTCCCATGTTCTTGGATAGGCAGATTAATATTGTCAAAATGGCTCTACTACCAAAAGCAATATACAAATTCAATGCAATTCCAATTAAAATCCTAATGATGGACCTCATAGAAATAGAGCAAACAATCATGAAATTCATTTGGAGGAATAAGTGACCCAGAATAGCTAAAGCAATTATTAGCAAGAAGAGCGAAGCAGTGAGTATCACAATACCGGATCTTCAACTGTATTTCAGACCAATAATAACCAAAACGGCATGGTATTGGCACCAAAATAGACAGGTAGATGAATGGTACAGAATAGAGGACACAGAGACAAACCCACATAAATACAGGTATCTCATACTTGACAAAGGAGCCAAAAACATACAATGGAGAAAAGATAGCCTCTTCAACAAATTGGTGCTGGGAAAACTGGAAATCCATATGCAGCAAAATGAAGCTAAACCCATATCTCTCTCACCCTGTACCAAACTCAACTCAAAATGGATGAAGGACCTAGGAATTAGACCAGAGACCCTGCACCTGATAGAAGAAAAAATAGGTCCAAATCTTCATCATGTTTGCCTAGGACCAGATTTCCTTAACATGCTCACAAAGCACAAGAAATAAAAGCAGGAATCAATAATTGGAATATATTCAAACTAAAAAGCTTTTTCTCAGTAAAGGAAACAATCAGCAATGTGAAGAGAGAGCCTACAGAGTGGGAGACAATCTTTGTTACACACATTTCAGATAGAACACTCATTTCTAGAATCTACAAAGAACTCAAAAAACTTTATACCAAGAATACAAATAACCGAATCAATCAATGGGCTAAAGAAATGAGCAGATACTTTATAGAAGAAGATCTACAAGCAGTCAACAGATATATGAAAATATATTCAACATCCCTAGTTAATAAGAGAAATGCAAATCAAAACCACCTTAAGATTTCATCTTACCCCAATTAGAATGTCTTTTATTAAGAATACAGGCAACAACAGGTGTTGGTGAGGATGTGGGGAAAAGGGTACACTCATCATACATTGCTGGTGGGATTTCAAGTTGGTGCAGCCACTCTGGAAAGCGTTGTGGAGATTCCTTAGAGAACTTGGAATGAATCCACCCTTTGACCCAGCTATCCCATCCTTGGCCTATACCCAAAGGATTTAAAATCAGATTACTACAGTGATACAGCCACATCAATGTTCATAGCTGCTCAATTCACAATAGCTAGATTGTGGAACCAACCTATATGCCCTTCAAAAGATGAATGGATAAAGACACTGTGGTGTGTATACACAATGGAATATTACTCAGCCATAAAGAAGAATAAAATTATGGCATTTGCAGGGAAATGGATGATGTTGGAGACTGTGATGCTAAGTGAGATTAGCCAATCCCAAAAATCCAAAGGCTGAATGATCTCTCTGATAAGTGAATGATGATGCATAATGTGGGGTGTAAGGGAGGCAAGAATGGAGGAAGGATAGATTGCATAGTGGGAAGGGAGGGGTGGGGTAAGGTAGGGGGGTAATAATAATAAGAGAATGAGACAGACATCATTGCCCTGTGAACATATATGAATGCACAGATGGTGTGACTCTACTTTGAGTACAACCAGAGAAACAACAGCTGTACTCCATTTGTATACAATGAGTCAAAATAGATAAATTGAAGTAAATAAATAAAAAGAGAGAAAAAAAAGAAGAAATAAGTCCCTTTTACCAGAATGTAAATTAATGCATCACTGTCTTCATTAGAAAAGTTTGTGCAAAAAAAAGTCATCTAAAATAGTTAGCTTTGTGTTAACAGTTGATGTACTTTATTTCACCACATATTGGCAACAAACATTCACAGAGATGTAACAGTCTCTATACCCTGTTTTAAGTAGCACACTTTAGATTGTTAATAGCTTCTAGGCTAGAAATGAGTTGATTCCTTTTTGGCATAAAGCAAATAGACTGGGTCAGGGATTTAGAAGTTATGGGAATTTTAATTTTAATTTTGTTGTTTTAACACTTGTTTTTATTGACATAATATTGTATGTCTTTATGGGTTATATTTTGAAAATTCAACACATGTCTATGGTGTGCAATAATCAAAAAAGTGTAATAAGCATTTCTATCTGTTTAACCATTAATCATTTTTGTGTGTTGAGAATTTAGCACTCTTCTAATCATTTTGAAATATATCACAAATTGTCTTTTTAAGTATATATTTATTAGATGTTGATAGCCTTTATTTTATTCATTTATTTATATGTGGTGCTGAGAGTCTAACCCAGTGCCTCACACATGGTAGGTGAGCACTCTACCACTGAGCCACAACCTCAGCCCTCATGAATTGTTTTAACCAATAAAGTACTGTGCTAAAGAAAAAAAAAAAAAAAAGAAAATAGTTTAAAAAGTTTAATACTAGAAATAAAAGTATTCATTTACAAAAAGAAATGAAAGAACATGTTCGTTTTCAAAACAAATATAATAATTTTCCTTAGTTGCCCAAATATAACATGAGCCAGAACTGGATTTCAGTTGTTTACTGTGTTCATGTTACAGAAATATTACACAGAGGGGCTGGGGATATAGATCAGTTGGAGAGTGCTTGCCTAGTGTACATGAGATCCTGGGTTCAGTGTCAGATGTGTTGCAGGGTCTTTACTGGGTAATACCAAATTGTTTTCAGAGTAATTGTTATTATGGTCAGCCATATATGGCTATTCCTGTTGCTTCAGATCTTGGTGTTATCTGACTTTTTAATTTTTGCCAATCTGGAAGACTGTGAGATGGTATTTCCTCGTGATCTCAATTGACATTTCCCTTAGTACTAATGAGTTCATATATTGTTACATTTTTAATTGTCTTCATTTCCTCATCTATGAATTCCTATGCATGAGAATGTGCATTTTGTTATTTTGTAAAATTTTTTTCTTCTCAGTTTGTAGATTTTATTCACTTATTGTAGATCAGTTCACCACTCCTTGACTTACCTTTTCACTTTTTTCCTATCTTTTGAGAACATTTTTAGTATACTAAAATGTATCAGCTTTTTCTGTGTGGTTTACTCTTTAATGTCTTGTTTTAAAAGTTCTTACCTGCTCTGAGGTCACATAGATATAATCTCCTATTTTCCTTCATGTGCTTCAGAGATATTCCTTCCACGTTTAAGTGCATTTTCCACCTGGGGTTGATTTTTTTTTTTTTTTTTTTGGACTGATGTATGAATCCATCTTTTTTTTTTTTCATATTGATGATTTTCTTAAGTTTGTTTATTGAGGGAACATTTTTCAATGATAGTTAAATGTTTAAAACACTAAAAATTTGTGTTCACGTTAATTGTACAAATAGGCCTTATTTAAATTTTTTCTAAATGGAACTTTTTTCAATGATAGTTAAATGTTTAAAACACTAAAAATTTGTGTTCATGTTAATTGTACAAATAGGCCTTATTTAAATTTTTTCTAAATGGAACTGTTTTCAATGATAGTTAAATGTTTAAAACACTAAAAATTTGTGTTCACGTTAATTGTACAAATAGGCCTTATTTAAATTTTTTCTAAATGGTTAATCAGTTTTCCCAGCACCATTTAAAAAAATAATACATTTGCTTCTTACTGGTTTATAATGCCACTTTTAACATACGTTGAATTCTTATATTCTTCCTTTATTCCTAAGTAACATCTATTCTTTTCAAATGTCTATGTTTGCCAGTGACATTATAGTGTAATTATTGAAGTTTTATACAACATTTAGTATTTGACAGTGCCTCAGCCTCACAGTAGTCTTTATTTTGGTCCTAGGTCCTCTCCCTTTCCACACACCAGATTAAAGTTAGAATTTTAGCTAGCTCTCTCATACTGCCACAACCAATGACAATCTCTTATTCTCTCCTTTTCCTCTCCCTTCCCCTTGTCCCTATTAGCATAATATTAGATTATAGAGATAATAATTTTTTATGTTATAGTGATTCTTTTTCTAGAATAAGTCTTTTTCATTTGCTCGCAGCTAAATGACTAAAAAAACCCATTTGACATATTTCAATTCCTACTCCTAGTGTTTTTTGTATCTAAATGCTTAATTTTTCTTTCTAGACAATTGAAAGAGATGATGGCTTCTAGAAGTAGTGAATGTGTCAAGTTCAAAATACAGTATTAGAATGACCAGTGGGTAGAATATGCTAATTGTTTAGATAAAGGTTAAAGAAGAAAGCAATATCAGATGTCTCTCAGGACCTTTCTATTCTTCTAGATTGTCATGAGAATCAGGAAATTTATTGAGAAGGCCTGAGAGGGATCTCCTTAGAAAAGCATGCGTACGACTTTGGCATTTGGCTGGCAGCCAAGAACATTGATTTCAGGAGGGTTCACACCATCCAACTGCTAAAAGTGGCTCACTGGGCCTAAACTGTTTATGTAAACAATGTGGTCTATGCTGATCACCTGATTTTTCTCCTGCAAGTCTGGAATCTCGATAAGTGCTAGGTCGAACGCACTTATGGGACAAACCTCTAGTAAAAAGCTCCAGCATTTCTCATGTGTTGTCTCAATTTGTTGCTGGAGAATAATTCTGTATGAATCTACTGGGAGAAGATTCTTAGAAACTTTTGTCTGGTTTCCTCTGGTTTTAACCTGTGAGGCTTTTTTCCCTTTGCTGATTTTGTTTGAATATTGTGCTATAATAAATCATAGCTATGAGTACCTCAAAAAGAATAAACGAAGTGAAGCATGTGAAATAATTTTAAAGATTTGTGAAACACATGTAATGTTAGGTGTGTTGATGTTCATATCTTCATGATAATTGAAATTTCATCCAGTGAAATTAGTATAATGAATAGTGAGAATAGTGAGAATAAGTCATTTTATACCTCTTGAGCTCAGTTTTTTTCCTCTGTGAAATGGATAGGAAAAAACAGGTTTGATTTCTAAATTCTGTGATTCCATGAGATAAAATAATTTTTATTTTAATATTCATTTTTTTCTCCCATATTTTAAATGAGCTACTTTAATAAGTTACCACTGTTTTTGTTGTTGTTGTTTTGTTTTGTGTTGTTTTTTGGTACTAGGGATTGAACCTGGGGTGCTTAACCACTGAGCCACATCCCCAGCCCCTTTTATATTCTGTTTTAGAGACAGGGTCTTACTAAGTTGCTTCGGGCCTCGCTAAAATTGCTGAGGTTGGCTTTGAACTCATGATCCTCCTGCCTCAGCCTCCCAAGCTGATGGAATTACAAGCATACGCCACTGCGCCCAGCATCATTGGTTTTAATAAAGGGAAAGGAATACCAGGTTCCAGTTTATCAGTCATTGTGATCTGTCTGCATTAGTATCTGAAATATAAATATACTTAATTGGGATCATCTGACAAAATGAGTAAATTCCATTTTTCCTTCAGTGTTAATCTTTCAGTGCTAAATAACATACTCTTAAAGGAAAAAAAATTCAAGGACTCAGACGCCCTGGTATTTAATCACAAATACAATTAATATAATATGTACTGATTAATATAATATGTACTGATTAAATTTAGAAAATTTGTTTGAAAACATTGAAGATTAAAATTATTTAAATGGAAAATTTCTTACCAGTGTTAAGTTGCCTTTACAACAAATATCAAGAGGAAGCATTTTGCACAGTTAATTACTAAGTTTAGTGTCTAGTTCTGAAAAATAAATGTTCCCATTAACTCCAAATATTAAATATATATGGCTTTAATCTTGCTCATTCTGCTACATAACAGATTGCATGCAAATTATCATCATTAGACACTGTTCAAAAAAGTGCTGAATTTTCTTTTGCAGAGCATGGTGGCCACAAGTTTGGTTGAGTCCCACAAAGATATGACCAAATTCCTTTAATATAGTTAAAGAATATAAATACTGAACTGCTCATGGTCAAGTCCATACAGCAGTGGACTTAGTGACATTCTCTAAGCAGGAGGAACAAACTTTTCTAGACCTCAGGTGTCCACAGACCTTTCACTACCAACACTTCCTGTTTGTGGTAAGGATCCTGTCAGCTATTTGAGAGAGTCAGTTACTCCCCACCCCAAACTCACACACACATACTTGCATATTACCCATATGTTTCTCAAAATGCTTGTGGCTCCTCCTAATTGGACCGGAAGCTATAGTTGTAGGTCCTCCTACTCTCCAGATATGAATCACTGGTTAATAGCTCTGGCCTTTCCCTCAGTGTATAATGTGAATTGGAAGAAATGAAGGTCAATTTTCCAGGCATACCTATGTTTTAGGCGTAAGTTCTTTTTTCACAACTAGAAAGAGCTATTCGTTCTTAATATGTACACACACACAGTCAAATATACATATGTATACATACATTAAAATGACTAAGATTTATTTAAGATCATGGGGTCTAAAGAAGACTCCAGTAGCTGGGTTATGTTGTGCAAATGACTTAAAAGCTTCAAGGATCAGTTACCTTATCTATTCAAAAAAACACATAATAGGAGCAACTGGCACCATCATGAGGATTAAATGAATTGGAGCATATTAAGCATTTAACAATATTTCAAATACACTTGAAACAATATTTATTGTTATCACTGTTTTCATGGGTTTAGGATTTCTTGAAAATCTCGTGCTTTTCATTTTCTTGTCCTTTGAGTTTGCCTGGTTATATTTTTTTTTATCCTCTATGAAGTTCTCATAAATTGAAAAGTGCTAAAGGTTGTAGCAGATTTATATCAATAGAAAGAAAAATCAACTATAAAAATATTTCACCATTGGAACAAAAATTTGCATAAGTCATTCACTGTTAAACATACTATTCAACCCGTTACCAGATTCACCAAAGTATTATATTTCTCATGTATAAGATGGGTTATTGTTGTTTTTATTCAGTTCTATTCAAATAATTTGGGTTTTAAAGAATGCTTTTATTAAGGAATTATTATTTGTAACTGATTTTATAAAGTTATAGAGGTTTAAACAGAACACTTTTATCAAATAGAAGATATTATATATCAGGTATATACATATTATACCTGAGATTTACATCTTAAAATTATTAATATTTCCTTATAGCATACTATTTCTAGGTGTTGATTTTGGTGCAGTATGATAATAATGATTCTATAATTTCATGTTGATGAACTCAGTAATAAATTTTGTTCTTATATTTTATTTTTTATTTATTAAGAATGATTTTGTTTTGAATTTAATTTCCAAGTTACATATTCCTTTGTTTCATAAACTTTTCTGCTCAAAGTATCTGGGAAATTTTTTTCAATTATTTGTTGGTATCCTAACCAAGAACCCCAAGGTTTGGCCTGTGCTTTTTGAGCTAAGATGTGCTCCCAATCTTCCAGTTAGGTCAACCACAAAAATTAAGATATGATAAAAGGTCAGTGGAAGAAATTCATATCAAAACAACTACTCACCATGTCATTATGACAGCCTGCTGTAACAAATGTGCTTCTGTTTTAACTTAGGACAATTAATTGCTAAAAGTAATTTAATCTGACAGAGGCAGGGTGTTGAAAGGCTCCTGGAGATGTCATAAAAGCGACCTTTCTGCCCATGTGCTGCCAAAAGCCATTTTTAACAAGGAGCTAAGGAAACAGTGCAACTTCTTTTGTACTTTGTTAATTAGTTATTGATTTGAAACAATGCACTTCCAAATACTGTTAGGTGAGTTAGATGCCAGGAAGGTCACTATGTGACAGTCTACTTCTGACAGTCTTTATAGCATATGAGAATTCTTTGAAGCCTTTTGTTCTGTTATAAAATTGAGATTGCCTGGTTTGCTAAAATGACTCCAGTATTTTTATCATTCATATTTTCAGTTTAAAATATTTCATATATTAGTAGTCTGATGCTGAGTTACATTTTATTATATGTCATATTTCCAATCTTCAAAATTCTTATTTACAGGTTTAATCTCTAATAAGTATGTATTCTACAAGGTAGAGGTTCTAGAATTTATTTGTTGGGTGTAGTATTCTATCTCTTCTTTAAAATTTGGATATTTTATTTCAGTTTTCATTACTTTCAACAGAAGTTAAAGTAAGTATCATATCATTCTTTCAAGAAACTCTAAAGACTTTTAAATTACATTTCTAATCAAAGCATGAAAGTGCAAGTTAAAACTGCAAGTCCTTGTACAAGTCAACTTGTAAGACTCTGTGGAAGATAGAAAAATAGGAGGAAGTGTTAGCTATTGCAGGAGTTAAAATCAGAAATTTTCAACTTGGACTGTTGAGTTTTATAGAGCTCAGTGTTTTATTACTGAATTGCTCTAATGAGCTGATGAGCTGTTTGACCTTGAGCCAACTACTTAGCCTTTCTGTGTCTTGTCTATGGAATAAGAACAATAATAGCACCTGCCTCATAGTATTTTTGTGAAATTTCAATGAATTAATATATATAAGTGCTTGATCAGATGCAGCTAAGTAGTAACTTCCGAATAAATGATATGTGCTATTGTTACCATAATAATAAGACACAAAGTCTTATTTTGAATCTTGTATTTAAAATTATACAATATTTTCAACAGGCGAAAATATAGGGTTTTTTTCTCATTTCCTTATTTAGTAAATTATGGTATGTCTGCTGTGTATGGGAAAATTTTTAAATAATATGCAAGAATAGTTCTCTGTGTTTGCATTTGCTGTTAGACAATAAAGGCAACATTTGGTGTGCCCTTGTTCTAAAATCAGAACTGCTAATAAAATATTCCAATTTGTTATTGTACTAAATTGTGTTAAGTTTTTCAGTTTAATTGTTTAGATGGTGAGAAATCTAGGTTTGCAATAGATAAAATATTTTTCTTAAAATAGAAGCATTGTAAAATGCATGCTTTTTACTTTTGCATTACAGTGGGATAACGACAGTTTTTAAGGTAAATTATTTCAGTAAACATAGTTCTACACAAATATACAAATTCATGAAAAAGCTTATTGTGCTAAGCAGTGATTTTATTGTAGAAATAATTGCTTGCTATCTCCCTTAACAAAGAAATGCAAATCAAGGTGCTGTTATTTACAACTATTAATTTAAAATATTAATTTATAAAAATTCAGGCCACAGTATCAACTGGTTGTAAAGATTCACACAATATGTCAGGAATGTGAGAAAGTAATCTAATAATATTTATTAAAATTAAAGATATGTAAATCTTTTACCTCAGCATTCTTACTCCTGGAAATCTGACCCATTGAAGTAAAATCACTTTTAATTTGGATCTGGCAACAATTTAAATTTATCAATTGATAATAAAAATGCAATATTCAGATTTAAATTATTTAAAGTAGAATACACTTCTAATAATGAATTCTAAAACTGCTACCTTGTCTTCATTTTTGAAGAATAAAATACTGAAATTCAAATAATCAGAATTTGTTTTATAATTATGAGTGAAAAGAGAGAGCCTACAGAATAGGAGAAAATCTTTGTTAACTTCTCTTTCAACAGGGGATTACTATCAAGAATATGTAAATAACTAAAAAATCTTAGCACCAGAAACCCCAAATAACGCAATCAGTAAATGGGCAAAAGAACTAACATACATGTCTCCAAAGAAGAAATGCAAATCGCCAACAAATATATAAAATCTTCAACATCCTTAGCAATCAGGGAAATGCAAATCAAAACTACAGAGATTTCATCCCACCTGTTAGAATGGCAGTCATCAAGAGTACAAATAACAATAAATGCTGGAGAAGATGTGGAGAAAAAAAATCACAATCATACATTGTTGGTAGTACTGCAAATTAGTGCAGCCACTCTGGAAAGCAGTATAGATATTCCTTGAAAGGCTTGAATGGAACCACTATGTGACCCATCTATCCCACTCCTTGA
Organism: Glaucomys volans; assembly: GCA_020662805.1. NCBI lineage: Eukaryota > Metazoa > Chordata > Mammalia > Rodentia > Sciuridae > Glaucomys > Glaucomys volans. The sequence continues at coordinate 370,167 of JAJEJO010000156.1, read as the reverse complement.
TTTTTATCCAAAGGATCTAAAATCAGCATACTAGACTCATATAGGCACATTAGTGTTTATAGCAGCACAGTTCATAAGCCAAGTTATGGAACCAGCTCAGGGGCCCTTCAACAGATAAATGGATAAAGAAAATGTGTTATAAATACATAGTGGAGTTATAAATACATAGTCAACCATAAAGAAGAATGAAATTATGTCATTTGCTGGTAAATAGATGGAACTGGAGAACATCATTCTAAGTAAAATAAGCCGGACTAAGACAGTCAAGAATTGAATGTTTTCCCTCTTGTGGAAGCTAGAGATAGAAAAAAAAATGAAAGGACTTTTTAAAAGGGATCTCAGGAAAATAGAAGAGAGGTACAACACAGGAAGAGAATTGAGACACAGGGAAGAGGGGAGGACATTGGGAAGTACTGGGAAACAAAATTCACCAAATGATGCTGGTTCCATGAATGAACACATCACAATGTATACTGTATATATACAGTATTCAGTATATATATATATATCGCTGATCAAAGTAACAGTTATAATATTTAGAGGGAGTTGAAGGGAGATTAGTAGAATGCAGCAAGGGGATCAGGCTAGAAAAAGGGGAGGAAAAGGTACTGGGGAATGAGATTGATTATGTTAAGTGTATGTACAAATATGGCATAATTATTCCAACAATTATTTATAATTGTAGCAGCAATAAAAATTGGCTTGACTAAATTGTGCTTTACTAAATACATAAATTGCTATGTATTATTATTAATATTATAATTTTTGTAAGTTTATTTTCAAGATGTTTAAGAAATTGGTTTATGACTATTGCAAGTGTATAAATAATTGCATCTTTACAACATATCATGATAGAAATTAAACATTTCCTATGTGCTGTTTGCCAGCCCTCTTGTTTTGCATCTGTCCAGCCTACCTATAGGATAGCAATTCTGGTTTTCTTTATTCCCAAAGCTTTGCTTTATTTCTCCAGAAAAAGGTAAAATTTTAGAAGTCTCCAAGGTTAATGTCCCATGTACAAATGCGGAACTGAACATATAAGAGGGTAAGTGAAAAATTCATAAATCAAGGGAAAATGGTATTATATAGGTAAGAACAAAAGTCTTATGTGTGTTTAAAATTATTTTGTCTGGCAAATATAAATGATCTTATAATTTTAAAATTATTAATTCTTTTTAAAATTTTTTTCTTACTTTCTTTTTCAGAGTAATCATAGACAGTTCTTCTAGTTAACATGTGTCTTATAAAGCAAGAATGCCAAATTATAAGCATTTCTATCTGGCCCACTAATGCCTAACAATAATTTTCCTAACTACTGAAAGCCTCAGCTTTCCAGGGCGCTGCTTTCTTGAGGATAACCTTCTTTCCTCCACTCACTATATTTCTGTAAAATGTACTAGGTAATGCCTTACTTTCTTAGGTAGAGCTTACTGAAAATGTTTAACCTTTTCTTAATGACCCAGCCCAATATTGTTTTCTATATTATATTTGTAGCTTTAGATTCACTGAAGACATAATTAGCTTCTGACTATACCACTTTGTCAAGAGAATCGTCTAGAATAAGCTGTCAAGTTTACATATCTTCAGTATGCTGTCTTGCTACTAATTAATTACCGTTAGTGTTATAAAACAGTCTTCAGACCTTACCCCCTTACCAACACACGCACGCGTGCGTACACACACACACACACACACACACACTTCAGAGGTGTTTCTTTTGCCTCTTGATCTACTGTAGATTTCATTTAATGGTAGTAGGTAAGTGATCAGCCAATTAGTCTTGTGAATCAGATGCACATATGCTTGTGGGGCTCTTTATACTTCTGTCCGTGGCACTATGGCTTCCCCTTTCATGAATCCATTGGACCTGTACTAAGGTAACCAGTACAGAATTCAGCTAGTATCAACGGGTTGAGTCATCATGGAGTTTTTACTGCCTTTACTGTGTGGATTCTCTCTGCTGAGTGATAACATAATGCAAAGATCTTAATGTAGTGTAGGTTCATTACATTTTTCAAATTTCTAAGAGAAATCCTAGCAAAGTTTTAATACTGTATCCCAGGGTTCTTGAAAGTTGTAGACAGAGCAGTAGCCTCCAAAAATACCTATATCATAATTCCTGGAAACTGTATATTACTGTATGTATTTCTAAATAATAGGTTTAATTTGAAATGTGGAGCAGGAGGCACACACCTAGTTATGTAATGAAAGGAAAATACTGCTGCTATCAGATGAAAACTCTTAGTAGAAGATAAGCTGACTAGATACTCTTCAACATTATCTGACGTCAGCTTCCCCTGAGCATTTACAAGAGCCCCTTAGAAGGAAATATGTGGACAATAGGGTCTTGAAAATGTGGCTTTTTATAGTTTGAGCACCTGGCAGGAAAAATCAGCAGAAATGCAATAAGAGGAATTGTGAGACTTTGTATTTTCTACTTCTTACCTTCCCATGGTCTACTTCTAAATCCTATTTTAGTGAAAACAACACTTTCATGAGTTGTAATAAGTGTCCTCAGCTGATAAAGCAACAGCATGAATGAGAGACAAGAATCTTAAGTGTGCAGTTAAGAAAAGCCAAATACAAATACAGGTCAGTCTCATTAGGTCTTTATGTCTTAAGATGACCATGCAGTGATACTGGGAATCTTGGTGATGACAGCCTTTGATATTTTATTTTACTTTATTTTACTTTATTTTATTTTATTTTATTTTATTTTATTATAGGGGTCCTAGGGATGGAACCTGGGGGTGCTTGACCACTACATCACATCCCAAAGTTGCTTAGGGCCTCACTAAGTTTTGAGGCTGGCCTTGAACTTCTGATCCTCTAGTTTCAGCCTCCTGTCTTATATACCTGAGTTGCTTGCACCACCATTCCCAACATCCTTTGGTCTTTTGAGTCAAAAAATTACCACTTGATCTGGTTGCCCGCTGCATACGCTGTGTAACTGTCATCCTGGCATTTTCCTTTACCATTCTTCTGAAGATTACTTCTGTCACTCTCTTGTGTTATTTCTCCTGTTTCCTGTCATTTATGCCTTCGTTTTTGTGTGTGTTTGTGTATTTCTTTGAAAGACATATTTTATAGTTGTTTCTGTAGAAGAAAGTAATTAGATACAATTTCTTTGACTTTGTGTGTTTATCTTATATGTACATTTGATGATATTTTAGCTGGATATAGAATTATAAGTTGGAAATTATTTTCCTTTTTAATTTTGAAGGCATATCATCATATTATCATCTTCTTGCTTCCTCTATTGCTATTGAAAAGACCCAATTTGTTCTGAATCCAAATCTTTATCTTTTTTTTCTTAAAATATATAGAATATTCTTTTTGTTCCTGGCTTCTAAATTTCATAACAATGTGTCTCTTTATATGTCTAGTTTCATTCTTAATATTGGGTATTTGGTGAGCCTTTCCATCTAGCAGCTAATGTTCTAGAAAATTATCTTCAATTATATTGTTGATGATTCCTTACCATCTGTTTTGTCTTTGTTAAAACCCTTGGTTTTTATTTCTTTTTTGGTTTGGTTTTTGACAGTGAATTTTCTGGATTTATCTTCTGACTTCTTTCTTACTTTTCCCTCTGACTTTTCATATCTTTTTGCTTCTAGATTTTTTTATTTGACCCTTCTATTAAATTTATAATTTCTGCTGTTTTGCTTTTAATTTGCAAAACCTCTTTTATTCTTCAAGTATTTCTCTTTAACAGTACCCTTGTTTTTATTCATATACCATTACTTTTGAAAATAATTATGACATTGTGCAGCGGCTCCTAGAGAGCTCTGGCGTGGAGCGCCTGGAGTCGCCAGGTCCAGCGCAGAGCTTAGGCCCTCTGGCGCCATTTTACAGCTTCCCCGGCAGAGAGTGACCATCTGCGGCTGCCTGAATCCTCAGAGCTGAGCTCCGGTCTTCCGGCGCCATTGTGCAGCGGCTCCCAGAGAGCTCCAGCGTGGAGCGGCTGGAGTCGCCAGCTCCAGTGGGTAGCTTAGGCCCTTCGGCTCCATTTTACAGCATCCCTGGGAGAGAGCAACCACCTGCCACCACCTGAGCCCCCAGCGAGGAGTTCAGGCCTGCCTTGGCTCTCAAGCCCAGTGTCTCCATCACTGAGCACATTCTGCACCCCCACCCCAACTTGGTCTAGTGTCCAGGCCCACACCCTGGCCCGGGGTCTACCACCTGTGCTGTATCTGATTGTCTATCAACGCCAGGCCGCCTCTGCCCAGAAGCATTGATCATTCCCAAACTGGTGGTAGTGGGACAGCACCTTTCTTGGGTCACCGCTTGATCAAGCACCTCTCAAACATCAGGTCATTGAAAAATAAGAGGTTTGAACTCTACAGTGTATTTTTATCGCAGAGCGTTTTTTAAATTAATTGTAATACTAAAATTATTCCTAATATATGCACTATATTCCTACCTTTTTCTTTTATTATTATGATTATCACTCTCTCTCCCTCTTATATATCCGTTTCCTTGGAGAATCTCTTTCCTCACGCTAACAACCTAGTTCTTTTTCTTCCACTTCCACTATTCATATGACATAGTATATCTATAGACTCACTTCTTATCTCATTAGTGTTTTGTCCAATACCCCTCCTCATTCTCACTGTCCAACATTAGGATTTGCAGTCCTTATTGCAAACCTACTGGTTATGCTGTAGATAATAATTTGAACTCATCTCTGTTTATTAAGACAACACTGTTAATATCTCAATAGGGACTATTTAGATTAAGGACACATATTGTTTATATGGTGTGCTGCCAATATTGATCTCTCAATTCAAGGGGAGGTATTGAAAATAGGCGGGAACCCTGTAAGTCCTTAAGGGGAAACTGCAATACCTAGGATTTGCACTACTAGAGAGGAAGATACACTAGCAACATGAGAAAACATGGGAAGAAAACATCCCAAACAAACCCAGAAACTATACCAAAGGAACACAATGACAACATGGCAGAAGCATTGTCAGAAAGGGAACTGTGCATAATTAAAATGATCGGAGAAGTGAACGAGGAGTCAAGAGAGGAAATGCAGGCAATGTTAGAAGAGCAACTGCAGGCAGCAAAAGATCATTTCAATAAAGAGATAGAGATTCTGGAAAAAAAAAACCAAGCAGAAATCCTTGAAATGAAGGCTACAATAAACCAAATTAAAAACTCAATAGAAAGCTTAACCAACAGGCTAAATCACTTGGAAGACAGAACCTCAGACAACGAAGACAAAATATTTAATCTTGAAAACAAACTCAACCAGACAGAGAGGATGGTAAGAAATCATGAACAGAACCTCCAGGAGTTATGGGACATCATGAAAAGACCAAATTTAAGAGTCATTGGGATTGAGGAAGGCACAAAGACACAAACCAAAGGAATGAATAATCCGTTCAATGAAATAATAACAGAAAATTTCCCAAATCTGATGAATGAAATGGAAAATCAAATTCAAGAGGCTTATAGGGCACCAAATGCTCAAAATCACAACAGATCCACACCCATGTACATTATAATGAAAATACCTAACATACGAAACAAAGATAGAATTTTAAATGCTGTAAGAGAGAAACATCAGATTACATATAGAGGGAAACCAATATGAATATCAGCAGATTTCTCAGCCCAGACCCTAAAAGCAAGAAGGACCTGGAACAACATATTCAAAACATTGAAAGAAAATGGATGCCAACCAAGAATCTTATACCCAGGAAAATTTACTTTCAAATTTGAAAATGAAATAAAATCCCTCCATAATAAACACAAGCTTAAAGAATTCACAAATAGAAAGCCTGCCCTACAGAAAATCCTCAGCAAAATATTCCAAGAGGAAGATATGAGAAACAACAATGTAAGTCAGCGAAGGGAGGAATTGCCCTAAAGAAACAGTCAATTAAAAGAAAAACCAAGTAAGATTAAAATCCAAAAATAAGTCAAAATGACCAGGAATGCAATTCATATCTCAATAATAACCCTAAATGTAAATGGTCTAAACTCATCAATCAAAAGACACAGACTGTCAGAGTGGATTAAAAAGAAAGACCCAACAATATACTGCCTTCAAGAGACACGTCTCATAGAAAAACATGCCCACAGACTAAAGGTGAAAGATTGGGAAAAAACATACCACGCATATGGACTTAGTAAAAAAGCAGGAGTTTCCATCCTCATTTCCGATAAAGCAGACTTCAAGCCAAAGTTAGAAGGGATAAAGAAGGACCTTTCATACTACTTAAGGGAAGCATAAATCACCAGGACATAACAATCGTAAATATTTATGCACCAAACAATGGTGCATCCATGTACGTCAATCAGATCCTTCTCAATTCCAGGAACCAAATAGACCAAAACACAATAATACTGGGGGACTTTAACACTCCTCTCTCACCATTGGACAGATCTTCCAAGCAGAAATTGAACAAAGAAATCATAGAACTCAATGACACAATCATTAATTTAGACTTAACAGACATATATAGAATATTCCATCCATCAAAAAGCAAATACACTTTCTTCGCAGCAGCTCATGGCTCCTTTTCTAAAATACATATGTTATGCCACAAAGCTACTCTTAGCAAATACAAAAACATAGAGATACTACCTTGTATATTATCAGATCATAATGGAATGAAATTAGAAATCAACGATAAAGTTAAAAACGGAAACTACTCCAACACCTGGAGATTAAATAATATGGTATGGATGCATGGATAACAGAAGACATTAGGGGGGAAATTAAAAAATTCTTAGAGGTCAATGAGAACAAATATACAACATATCAGAATCTTTGGGATATTATGAAAGCAGTGCTAAGAGGAAAATTCATTGCATGGAGTGTATTCAATAAAAGAATGAAATGTCAACAAATCAATGACCTCACATTACAGCTCAAAGCCCTAGCACAAGAGGAACAGATCATCACCAAAAATAGTAGAAGACAGGAAATAATTAAAATCAGAGCTGAAATCAATGAAATTGAAACAAAAGAAACAATTCAAAAAATTGACAAAACAAAAAGTTGGTTCTTTGAAAAAATAAACAAAATTGATAATCCTTAGCCACACTAATGAAGAGAAGGACAGAGAAAATCCAAATTACTAAAATTCATGATGGAAATGGAAATATTACAACAGACACAATTGAAATACAAAACATAATTAGAAGCTAGTTTGAAAATCTATACTCCAACAAAATAGAAAACCTAGAAGACATCAACAGGTTCCTAGAGGCATATGAGCCTCCCAAACTGAATCTGGAGGACATACACAACTTAAATAGATCAATTTCAAGCAAGGACATAGAAGAATTCATCAAAAGCTTACCAACAAAGAAAAGTCCAGGACCAGATGGATTCACAGCCGAGTTCTACAAGACCTTCAAAGAAGAGCTCATTCCAATACTCCTCAAAGTATTTCATGAAATAGAGGAGGAGGGAACCCTTCCAAACTCATTCTATGAAGCTAATATCACCCTGATACCAAAACCAGAGAAGGACACATTGATGAGAAAAAATTTCAGACCAATATCCCTAATGAACATAGATGCAAAAATTCTTCACAAAGTTTTAGTAAATTGCATACAAAAGCATATTAAAAAGATTGTGCACCATGATCAAGTGGGTTTCATCCCAGGGATGCAAGGTTGGTTCAACATCCGGAAATCAATAAATGTAATTTACCACATCAACAGACTTAAAGTCAAGAACCACATGATTATTTCAATAGATGAAAGCATTTGATAAAATACAGCACCCCTTTATGCTCAAAACACTAGAAAAAATAGGTATAGTAGGAACGTTCCTTAACATTGTAAAGGCCATCCATGCTAAGCCCAAAGCTAACATCATTCTATATGGAGAAAAATTGAAAGCATTCCCCCTGAGAACTGGAACAAGGCAGGGATACCCTCTTTCGTCACTACTATTCAACATTCTTCTTGAAACTCTAGCCGGAGCAATTAGACAGATGAAAGAAATTAGAGGAGTACAGATAGGAAAAGAAGAACTCAAACTATCCCTATTTGCTGACGACATGATTCTCTATTTAGAAGACCCTAAAAATTCCACCAGAAAACTTGTGGAACTCATAAACAATTTTAGTAGAATAGCAGGATATAAAATTAATGCTAATAAATCTAATGCATTTTTATTCGTAAGTGATGCATCCTCTGAGAGAGAAATTGGGAAAACTAAACCATTCACAATAGCCTCTAAAAAATATAAAATACTTGGGAATCAATCTAACAAAAGAGGTGAAAGACCTCTACAATGAGAACTACAGAACACTAAAGAATGAAATTAAAGTCTGAGAAGATGGAAAGATCTCCCATTTTCTTGGATAGGCAGAATTAATATAGTCAAAATGGCCATACTACCAAAAGCGCTATACAAATTCAATGCAAGTCCAATTAAAATCCCAATGACAGACCTCATAGAATTAGAGCAAGCAATCATGAAATTCATTTGGAGGAATAAGAGACCCAGAATAGCCAAAACACTTCTTAGCAAGAAGAGCAAAACAGGGGATATCACAATACCAGACCTTCAAATATACTACAGAGCAATAGTAACAAAAGCAGCATGGTATTGGCCCCAAAATAGACAGGGAGATCAATGGTACAGAATAGAGGACACAGAGACAAACCCACATAAATACAGGTATCTCATACTTGACAAAGAAACCAAAAACATACAATGGAGAAAAGATAGCCTCTTCAACAAATGGTGCTGGGAAAACTGGAAATCTATATGCAGCAAAATGAAAGTAAACCCATATCTCTCACCCTGCACAAAACTCAACTCAAAGTGGATCAAGGACCTAGAAATCAGACCAGAAACTCTGCACCTAATAGAAGAGAAAATAGGTCCAAATCTTCATCATGTTGGCCTAGGACCAGATTTCCTTAACATGACTCCCAAAGCGCAAGAAATAAAAGCACGAATCAATGATTGGGATAGGGTCAAACTAAAAAGCTTTTTCTCAGCAAAGGAAACAATCAGCAATGTGAAGAGAGAGCCTTCAGAGTGGGAGAAAATCTTTGCCACACACACTTCGGACAGAGCACTAATCTCCAGAATCTACCAAGTACTCAAAAATCTTTACACCAAGAACACTAATAACCCAATCAATAAATGGGCCAAGGAAATGAACAGACACTTTACAGAGGAAGATCTACAAGCAATCAACAGATTTATGAAAAAATGTTCAACATCACTCGTTATAAGAGAAATGCAAATCAAAACCACCTTAAGATTTCATCTTAATTTCAATTAGAATGTCTTTTATTAAGAACACAGGCAACAACAGGTGTTGGCGAGGATGTGGGGAAAAGGGTACACTCATACATTGCTGGTGGGAGTGCAAGTTGGTGCAGCCACTCTGGAAAGCAGTGTGGAGATTCCTTAGAAAACTTGGAATGGATCCACCATTTGACCCTGCTATCCCACTCCTTGGCTTATACCCAAAGGACTTAAAATCAGATTGCTACAGTGATGCAGCCACATCAATGTTCATAGCTGCTCAATTCACAATAGTTAGATTATGGAATCAATCTAGATGCCCTTCTGTAGATGAATGGATAAAGAAACTGTGGTATATATACACAATGGAATATTACTCAGCTATAAGGAAGAATAAAATTATGACATTTGTAGGTAAATGGATGATGTTGGAAACTGTTATGCTAAGTGAGATCAGCCAATCACATAAATCCAAAAGCCGAATGGTCTCTCTGATAAATGAATGATAATGCATAATGTGGGAGGGAAAGATGGCAAGAATGGAGGAAAGATAGCTAGCATAGAGGGAAGGGAGGGAT
>JAJEJO010000156.1:226501-359542 GCA_020662805.1 Glaucomys volans | reverse complement strand
GCAGGAGAGTAGCACGGAAAAAATGGGAAAATTAAAAGGGGAAAAAGGGGGGGGGGGAGGGGGGGGAAAAAAGGGAGAAAAAATAGAAAGCAAAGGGGGAAGGGAAGGGGGGGGGGGGGGGGTAATAATAATGGAATGTGTGACAGACATCATTGCCTTGTATACATGTATGAATGCACAGATGGTGTGACTCCACTTTTTTGTGCAACCAGAGATACAATAGCTCTACTCCATTTTTGTTCAATGAATCAAAATTAAATAAAAAATAAATAATTATGATACTGTTTTTGAAATTTTTCTCTTCCCACTAAGTCTCAGTTTCTTCCAAGTGTCTTTTCTAATTGTTTCAGGCTCTATATTTTATATATATTTGTTGTATTCATATATCTGATTTGTCAGTCTATTATTATTTATCAATGGTGACTGAAAGGCTGCCTGGCATCTCTAAGCACGTGGATGGAACTTAGTTTGAGTTTCACTATGGATAATGTGAGTAGTCTATTTATTGGATCTTTCTCCCATGCTCACTCCCATCTATCTACATCTTTAGAATTTCTATTTAGTCTGGTTTGGTGTTCTGAAGAAGTCTTTTGGTCTTTTGCCTGCAGACTGAGAGTCTGACTGCCACAATGTGGAAATTTTAAAGGGATGAAGACTGGGGTGGATGGGGTGGGGTCAGTCACCAGATTTTACATTCAATATGCATTTGGTGGTGCTGGGAATGTGGCTCAGTAATAGAGTGTGTGCTTAGCATGCATGAGGCTCTGAGCTCAATCCCCAGCACATGTGCATAAGCATGCACGGGCGCGTGCACGCGCGCGCGCGCACACACACACACACATACACACACAAATGATGTACCCACTTAATATCTCTATCTCTCTCTCTCTCTCTCTCTCTCTCTCTCTCTCTCTATGTCTTCCCACCCCCACTCTCCCTCTCTCTCTCTTTTTCTGAAACTGATGCCAAGTTTTTCTGATTTCCCCATTTCAAAATTTTTCCTATTAGGGTGTAAAAAGACATTTGTTAAGTTACATGAAATGGAAGAGTGTAAAATAACTTCTTCTTAAACAGACTTATTTTAGCATGTGCATCCCACTCTTCTTCAACCCCAGAGATACCTGGAATTGTAACCCTGTGCTTTGTAGGATTCTGAAAATGAAGTTGGTTCTCAGCTTCCCCTCTGCCAGTTTGAGATTAAAGTTTCTCAGATCTGATAAAAATTAGGTACCATTTGTCTAAGTGATATATCTGTTTTCCAAAATGTTGTTATTTTCCCTCCTTCTCCTAGTCCTTGTGAATTTATGTTTTTGTTTTTAAAAAATATATACCTTTTGCTACTTTTTATGGGGCATTCAGACATAAGATGTTTAATCTGTTATCTAAGCTGGAACTAAATTGTAAGGTTTTAGAGCAAAGGTTAGCAAACTTTTTCTTAAAATCCCCTATGTCAACTAATTTAGGCTTCTAGGCCATTCTGACTGCTTCAAATTCTTGATTCCACTGTGAGTCTGTGGTGAAAGCAACCATTGATAACACATAAAGAAGTGTTGGAATGGAACCACCATTTGATGCAGTCTATCCCACTCCTCACTTTATACCCCAAGTACTTAAAGTCAGCCTACTATAGTGATACAAGCAAATCAATGTTTGTAGCAGTTCAATTCACAGTAGCCAAGCTATGGAACCAACCCAGGTGCCCTTCAGGAGATGAATGGATAAAGAAAACGTGTTATGTATACACAATGGGATATTACTCAGCTATAAAGAAGAATTGAATTATGGTATTTGACATTTATTGGATAGAACTGGAAAATACCATGCTAAGTGAAATTATCCAGTCCCAAAAAAACAAAGGCCCAATGTTCTCTCTGATACGTAGGTGCTAACCCACAACAAGGAAGGATAGGGAGGGGAAGAATAGAAGTTCATTGGATTAGACAAAGGGGAATAATTGTAAGAAAGGGAGATGGGAATAGGAAAGACAGTGGAATGAACTGGACATAACTTTCCTTTGCTCATATATGAACACATGACCAGTGTAACTTCACATTTTATACGAAAATGGGATCCTGGTTGCAATAGATTGTATTCCATGTATGTATATATTGTTACAATATACTCTATGGTACATGTATTTCTAAAAACAACAAAAAAATAAAAAATAATAAATTTTAAATGATTTCAGAAGATAACTACCCTGGAATACTGTCATATACACTTGTGATTTTTTTGTTTTGTTTTTAGTTTTTTGTTTGTTTTGTTTTTTTGTGCTAAAAACAGGTGTATATAACTGTATTCCAGTATAAACAGGCTGCCAGCTTTCAGGTCATGGTTTAAGAAAAAGATATGTCTCCACTGGTTTTTTTGGGTTTTTTTTTTGTGTTTGCTAGCTTTATTGATATATAATTTATATACTATAGTTGTGCTTATTTTAATTACACAATTAGATGTGTTTGATAAATATATGCACATGTAACCATCCATTAAAAAAAAAAAAGTTTACAGCCAGTTCCTTCATCCCATGTCCAAACCCAGATGACCACTGATTTGCATTCTAACACTATGGTTTCAGCTGTTTTTTGGGTTTTTTTTGTTTTTGTTTTTGTTTTTTTTTGCTGTGCTGGGGATCAAACTCGGGGCCTTGTGCTGGCAAGGCAAGCACTCTACCAACTGAGCTATATCCCCAGCCCTGGTTTCAGCTTTTCTTGAATTCTTATCAATTGAATTATACTATATGTAGTTTTTTGTATCTAGCTTCTTTCACTTAACCTTGTCCTTAGTTTTCGTTGTATAAATGTCAGAAAATCATAATAGTTTTCTAATTAGGTTCATTTTCTGATAAGTGGCAAGAGCTATTTGAGGGAGAGAAGGATACATTGAACTTTCAGAAAATAAACTTCATTTCACAGTGAGGGTCTTTTTTCACATGAAAGTGATGGACAGTATATGATATCTACAACAGCATTCTTGGATCTTTGCCTTTGGACTCTGTTATGAACTCTTTGCTCTTCAGTTCATCACTATTAAGTAAAGCAACAGTGGTTAGACCTATGTAGAGAGAAGGATGTTAAATATGTTTTTTTAATATTATGGGCTATATAAAGTAGTTATAAAATTACAGTTATAAAGTTTGAATACCTGGGTGTGAATTCTGGCTCTGCCATATACTAACAGTTTTCTTGAGTATAATTCTCAATCCTTATTTATCTATCAGATATAATAGTTTTGCCTAACTCATAGGATTAAGTAAGTTAATATTTGCAATGTATTTAATCAGTACTTGCCATAGTGTGTGTTATAGAAGCATTTGCTGTTAACATATTATGCTTGCATTGAAGATTTCCCTAAAAGGGGAAAGCTTAAATTTTATTAATGTGAATAGAATCATCGGCTTACATTTTGGAAATGTTCAGGAGTGCAGTGGAGCATAGTTTTGGAATCTATGAATACAACCAACTCTGTCCACCTTCCATACCAGGTCACACCTTGTTTTGTGGCAGTAGGACCCAATCACAAAGCATTTGACACCACATCTATAAATGTTGGGTATGATTATTTATTTATCCACCTCCTTTTAAAACTAACTCCTTTAAGTTAATTGTGGTTTACATTTTATATTTAAACAGAAAAAAGGCAGTGTTTTATGTCAATCCAACATTGCAACCATTTAACACTTTTAACATAAATGATTTTTCAAATATAGGTAATGTATATAGAAGTTTAGATACATGAAACAGAAAGACCAGCTTGCAATCCAGCAAGCTATACAACCTTGAGCAAATCACTCTTCATAAATTGGGGTGTTTAAAGTATTCATGTCTTAAAGTCATTGGGAGAAAGCACTTATAAGAGAAAGGACATGGCCAGTTCAAGTGGATAGTTTTCTGGGAAAGAGATGATTATAGCCTGAATTAGGATAGTAGGGAGTGGAGGTTAAGAGAAAATTAAGCATTCTATAAATATTCTGGAAGATAGGTTAAATTTTGTAAATATAGAAGAGAGGGAAAGAAGGAGAAGTCATAGTGATTTAAGATTTTTGCCTTGAACAACTGGGTGAGCAGAGGTACCACTGAACAAGATGGGAAAGACTGAAGGAAAAAATAATAATAAGGAGTTGGAAATTCAGTCACATTTTGCTTTTGAACTTGTGATGTTTGAAATCTCTTCTAAATTGCAGTATTTCAAATACTAATTTTTGTCCATTATATTCATTTCAGATGTCTTCTGTGCATAGCCAGTATAATTTATTAATGTAACTATACTGACCAGTAACATAGCCTTAAATCTGTCTTCAAGATTGATTACTACCAATAATATCTTACCTTTAAAAGATAGGGGAATATTGATAGTTTCAACATATCTCTAGTCTGTAGATTCTTTTGAGTATTTTTATTATGTTTAAGGTTGAATATCATGAAATTGCCATTTTTAAATAAAAATGTCTAATATTTGTATCTTTGTATGGTTCAGTTTAATATATGAAGATCAAATAATGGTCCTTTATCTTTTAATGTTTTCATTATATGCGTACTATACCATGTATCCATTTGTCCCAAATCCCTTAAGTTGTTAAATATAAGTACAATTTATAAAAGTTTGCACATTTAAAATAGGCCAAAATGAAGGTAAATTTTAATCCAAATTATTTAGTTGAGTAAAATAAATTGTATACCATATGAAATTATGAAATATATTTTACATGAAACTACATTTATTAATTTTTTATTCTGTATTAATACATAATTTAGACTCTGTTAATGTACAAAGACATTAAATAATAGAATTATCTAAAAGTTTAAAGCTACTGCATATAATTTCCTTGTGTGTGTCTTCCTGGATTAAGGTTATATGGTATTTGTGTTCCATTTCTTCTGGAATTTACTACTAGCCAGTCACTAAAATTATGAATTTCTTTCATCTTATATCTATGGATTTTTGGGGCACATAATAGTAACATATTTTTCCATCCTCTAAAATCCATCTAACTCAAACTGCCTTCCACTTGGATTTTATTGATTCTTTTCCTAATGGAAAGTTTTAGGTTTTTATGAGAAATAATGTTGATTTGTAAATGTGTTATAAAAACAAGTATATATTTTCTATTAGTGTTCTTTCTCCAGTTTATATCTGCAGTGTAAATAGCAAATCAGGGACAGTATCAAGGGCAACTGCTAGGAGATGGAATGTGTGTGTATGTACATGTAAACACATATAAATACTTTTGTTGGGTAGTCATTATATTTTGTTGGGGTTTTTTTGTTTGTTTGTTTTTTGGTGATGGGGTCTCCCTGTGTTGGCCAGGCTGGTCTCAATCTCCTGGGTTCAAGTAATCCTCCTGCCTCAGCCTCAAGTAGCTAGCACTACAGTCATATACTACTCTGCCCAGCTTTTATTTGTATACGTATTTATATTTGACATTTATGTATGAGATAACTGAAATTATTGACAGTTATATGTTAGTTCAAAGTCACAAATGTTGTGCTTGTTTATATAGAAATTTTGGGTTAATAGATATGCTTACCAGTATAATCCCAGAAAGATTTATTTGAAGTAAAGGTAATTTTGAACTTCTGACTTTGAAATTGGGCATTTTAAAAATCTTTAAATTTATTAAATTTGCAATTTACTGAAGTCAATTCTAAGTTTAAAGTATATATCATAAGAGGACTCATTTTTTATCTTTGTAGCAACAGGTTAGCTGAAGAAAAATCTGTCAAATTTGGCAGTGGTTCAGAAAATATGTGAACCTGTCACAGTAAGCAGTCTCAAAGGGT
This sequence comes from Glaucomys volans, assembly GCA_020662805.1. Classification (NCBI taxonomy): domain Eukaryota; kingdom Metazoa; phylum Chordata; class Mammalia; order Rodentia; family Sciuridae; genus Glaucomys; species Glaucomys volans. The sequence continues at coordinate 353,765 of JAJEJO010000156.1, read as the reverse complement.
GAAATGCATTACAGGAGCTAATTAACCTTAGGAAATAATTACACAAATATGCAAATGTTGTTTAGATAATTCCATGTGTTATCAGCACAGGTAGTCCATCATAAATGCAGACCTTGCAATGTCTAGGTAGTAGAATCTGGCATAGTCGATAAGGCTTTGGTTACTGCATCACTTCTGTTTGGCATTTAAGGATTAATGATGGCAAGAGTACACTAGGAAATTCAACCTGTACTCTGAATACAGCAGAATTCCACTGTGTAAATATCCTATAAATTGTGCCACCAGCAAACTCTAATTAATGAAATTACTTCTTATTTTTTCCATGTACTTCATACATTTGCATATCCTCAGTTCATCCAGCTTAAATCAAGTTATTCAATACAAAATGCACTATAATGTGAAATTCATGGAGAAACCTGTACAATCAATTTAGTGTGTTTGCATTTCAGTAAGTGAAGCATATTAGATAAGTCTTTCCTACTGAAATCTGTTTAATCTCAGAATACACTATTGATCATATATACACTCTGGATTATGATTTATAAATATATAATGATTATGCACACAGTGTGGGCTGTGGGTTGGAATGACACTAATTTGCCTTGGTATAGTATTGCTTCATTTATAAAATAGAGATTTTAGTTTGTAATGTTTGTAATATTATATTCCAGAAATACACATTTTAATTAACTCCAAGTTAATTAACTCCAAGTTAATTCCTGTGCTTACCTGCAGAATTTTTTAAATCCTACAATAATGGGATCTCACTTTCTCTCAAACAATATGAATAGTAAAAAACTTTAATTTGGTGAAAGTCTTTGAAGATAGAAAAATGGGAAAGCCAAACTATTTATAGCTAAGATTTATCTCCTTTATTACCTGTTTTTTTAAAATGATATTTTGAATAAAACTATGCCATTAATCCTTCAAAAATGGAGTTTACATAGCATCATTAACCTTCTTTTGATGATTCAAAATCACTGTTTTTCCTGTCATTTATTGTGCTTTAAATATAGTACTGTCCGTACTTTGCTCAGTGATAATACTCATGGTGTCAAACTGTATGTGCTCTTTGAATTTTTTATAGCTTTTCTGTTTCTGTCAAGCTTTCAGCCATTGCTTCTTACTCTTACACCTATTTGAAACAACCCTTCTAATTTGCCTCTTGTGAGTGTGTATTGGGCTTTAAACCTTCATATCTAAAAAATTCTTAGGTGCTAATTCTCCCCATGGAGTCATCAATAATTAGAACAGTATTTCTGACTTTTTGTTGTTCATATTTTTATTATAAAAAGCATTACTTTGTAGAAATATTGGATGGTTCAGAAAAGTGCAAAGAAGATAAAAAGAGAAATAGTCATAATCCTACCATCCGTAAGTAGCATAGCTGCTTTTAATAGTTTTGTTTACTTCTTTTGAAATCTTTTTTGAAAGCTATCTTATATAGTGAAAAGTATACTACATATAAAAATCAAATGAGTTGCATGCATTACATTTTAAATTCATTGAATAGGTAAATACTGTTTCCTTAGACCAATAAACTGTAATTTATTTAAGTACTTCTCCATTATTGAATATTTAAGCTTCATTCAAATTTTTGCTGCTATAAATGAAAAAATCATGAATATCTTTGAGCATCAGTCTTTTGCCATATTATAGATTCATAGAAACTAGATTCATTTTGGGGTTTACATACTCCTTTTTCTTGATTTTTATAAATGTACTCCATAATATTTTGTCCACATTATTGTTGTCAATACCACTAACATTGTTCATTGTTATTGATTGCCTATAGCATGCTTTGTAATTATAGTTGGAACACAAAAAATAATTTTTCTTCAGGTTACTTATATTCAAAGGAAGAAGAAATAACCTAACAGATTAAAAATAAATGATGGAGGAACTTTGGATTGTGTAGAGGGAAATGAGGGGAGTAGAGGGGCAGGGGGAAGGAAAGATGATGGAATAAGACAAACATCATTACCCTGTGTACATGTATGATTGCAGGAATAATGTGACTCTACATCATATACAACCAAAGAAATGAAAAGTTGTACTCCATTTGTGTACAATGAATCAAAATGCATTCTGCTGTTATGTATAGCTAAATAGAACAAACAATAAAAAATGAAAATAAATGAGGCAAAGGAAAAACAATGAAATAGTATAGGCTATATTTTGCAGTAGTTTTAAATGTGACATGATACAAGTCAATAGATATAAATACTTTCCATATATTTCTTACAGGATTTCATGGGTCAAGTTAAATCCTTGTCACTTCTGTAAGAGATTCTAACCTCCAGTTAACTTTAATTTTCCCAGGAAGACTGATAATGTGGTGTTTTAGGTTGGGTTTCCCAGATTAATAGATTTTGAAATGGAGATTTGTATGCAAGAAGTTTGTTCAGGATTTTCTTGGGATTAGCACTATAAGGAAGTAGGAAAAAAAATAGAATTGAGCAGAAGTTGCAGTAGTCACAACAAAGGTTTCAGCTTAGAAAATGTAACTAGAAGGTTTCATTAGATAGTCCCAGTTTAGACCCATTCTCCCAATACAAATACTGATAAGATTTTTCTGCATTCTCCAGTGTTGTGCAATAAATTCTGTGGTCATTCCTCCACATGTATCTACAGAAATGTGTTAAATATGTGTGGTCACTTAAAATAATAGCTATAAAGAATATATTTCTGTAACTGCCACCAGAGTCAAAAAATGGAGCCCTGGAAGCCACCAGCAGTCTATTTTCCAGTCACAACTTTTTCTTCCTTAGTATTAACTACTATACTTATTTTTATGATAACCATTTTCCTACTTTTTAAATTAATGAAATCTAAATTATCAAAGTCACTACTACTATTTCTTTTGAATTATTATTCTTTCATTCATATTATACACACATCTTAGGAATGGGAAATTTCATATTTATGTTACTAATATCTTTGAAAATAAATTTGTATTTTCATATATGACTTCAAGGTTGTAGTTAATCGAAGATAAACGTTGGGTTTTTACTATTAATTTATTACACTAATATTTAATGAGCAAGAAGAAAAAGCTATTAGCCTCAAGAATTTGATGATCTTAAGTAATCACAGTATAGATTCTTTACTTCACTGATGGTTGTTAAAGAATGTTGTTGAACCTTGGGGTGGCTTGGAATATTTTCTAGACACCTCACTTGAAGACCAAAGACAAGTAGAAATTATGCAAGTAGGTAAAGTTAGTAGATGAATTGAGGGTAGAGCTCAGGGGTCACTTCCCAATCAAAGGAAATAGTCCAGACAGAAGAAAAGTATGGCACAATAGGTCACTACAAGTTCCTCCTTGCAACACAGAGAATGTTCTCTGTGGTCTCTCAGAAGGCAAAGGATGTTTTTTAGTCACTGTATTTTTCAGGGCAATGTAGAGATACTGTTCAAGGGATAGGTGGATACCAGATCATGAAGTACCTTGAATGTCATACTAAGGAATTTGAATTTCATCCTGAAGGCCATGAGAAGACTTTAGTAAGCAGGGAGTGACTGACTTGGCAACTTGATCATATTTGCATTTTTGGAAAGGAAATTTGGAAAAAAGGAATTCTTTCTACAGAGTTAAAACAATCCTAGGAACAGAAAAACAGGGATAGAAATTGTTATAGTCATTCACTTGTGAAATTTTATGAGAAAAGTGAACAGATTTAAGAGAGAATCAACAGAATTTTAACAGTTGATTAAGTGAGAATTTTAAGGGAGAAAGAAGTAAAAGGTTATGCTTAAGTTTCAGTTGGACACAAGGAACAGACAATATCACAGATTTGGAGAGGAAGTTTTAGTACAATGTTGGATCAGTCAAGTTTGAACTGTCTGTGGGGCTTCCAAAATGAAATGATCAGTAAACAGTTATGTTTGTGAATGTGGAGAGAAATCTAGGACAGAGAGTGACATTATAAAACAATAGCTTAATAAGTTATTGTAAAATTTCTAGTTGAAAAATGTAAGTTGTGTTGGTTGTAGAATATCCATGACATCATGACATTCCTAGGAAATTAATATTTTACTTTTAAAGCATCCAAGAATTAGTTGTACAAAACATTTTAATGATGTTTAGTTCTTAGCAGTTTTTAAATCAGTATTATTTAGCTTTTTTATTTTATCGTTTTCACATTATCTAGTTTTAACTTTAGCCATAATATGTATCAACAGTAGAAATAAATACAGCAAAGTGAAGTTACTATAGAATTTTTAGAATTGTGGGTAATATACATAAATTTATTAGGATTTAGCCAATTAAGAAAAATGTAAAACCCCTGAGTTTATATATCTAAGTTTCTCAAAGTTCTATAAATAAAATGTATCTAGAATATGCTTTAGAAAAAAAGTATGTTTTTAATAAATTCAATAGAAAATATCTATTGTTCATTTTTCCTGATTTTCAGCTTAGTTATTTAAGATCATATGAAATAATTTAGATATATGTATAATATAAACATTGTCTGATATAAATATAGGACCATAGCAAAATTTTTAGTGTTATGTTCTTTGAATCATAAAACCACTGTAACTGTCAGCTAACAATTCTAATGTACTTAGATATATTTTAATATCTCAGGTATACCTGGATCGTTCCCCTTAAAAATTAAGTTTATTTTAAATAATTTGTTTCAGAGTTAAGCTTAGCAGTAATTTACTAATAGTTTTAATACTAATTTATTAATTAGTATTTATTAATTTAAATAAATTTATTAATTTAAAATTTCCATGTAGTTCTTATGTATTATTGTTTTGAATGTGCTATAACCATCTTATATGTGTGTGAGCATATAATTTAATTGTTGATCACCATGATAGTAATTAGAGATGGTATATAATATATTTGTTTTCTTTGTAGGAGAATGGTTCTCCTGAAGAACATGCAGTCTATGTCTGGGACCATTTCATAGCCCAATCTGCAGCTGAGAATGTATTTTTTGTTGCTCATAGCTATGGAGGACTTGCTTTTGTTGAACTGGTAAGTGTACATTTAATTGTATTTTTAATAGCCAATATCCTTACAGTTTTATCCCCTCTATTCCCTTTTTGTATATTACTTTAACTTATTATGTAAAGGATGACAAGAGATATGTTGAGTAAATAATTCTGTGATATTTATGAAGAGTATACTAATTTAAGATAACAGATTTTAGTTCTAACCAGAAATCTCTTTGCCTATTCCTTATTTACATATATTTTTAAATTTCTATATTGTGGTCCCAGTTTTTGTACATTTCACATTTATATTTCCTGTTTCTTTACGTATACCACTGATGCTTATATTTTCTGTAAAGTGTATAAAACTGGGAATATTTGATAATTTTTCACTGACATTTTATCTCTATTATTTAGTACTTGGTACTTGGTCAGAATTTATATAACTAGTACTAAAACTACGAGAAAGATTCCATTAATATGCTTCTAACTAGAATGCATTGCTTGGCCTTGCATTTCAAAATAATTTGTATTTCAAAATAATTGGACTTTTGAAGTTCTGTGTGAAATTATGTGTACATGATAGAAAAAACTTCCTAAATTTCTGAAATGTCTTTATTATATGCAGTATTACAAGTAGCACAGTCTTATGCAGTGTGGTAATTGTTATATAATCAATACTAAAGATGCACTAATGAAGAATTTGTACTTCCATGTCCATACTCCCTTATGTCACCAGATGATACCATCTCTGTAATAAAATGATTAGTGTATAAAAGTACATTTGATAATTTTAAATCCAAATAGATTAAAGTGAAGATTAAAAGCAGGCACAATATCAGTTAACTAATTTTTATGTTTCTAGACTTTGGTGAATAGTTCTGTATGTTGTGGAAGCTAAATATATTCCCATGACCTTTTCAACTGCCTTATGCGTTATTGCTTCCTTATATGATTTAGATATAAAACTGATGGTGACTTTTGACACCTGAGAATACTTTCGCCAACCTAAATCTACAAATTCCTCTGCTACAAATTCTTATTTTAAGATCAATAAATAAATCAATTATTTATTTCAGTTTTTAAAGATTATTTTTAAGTACTTTTACTCTGCTAAATTTATTTATTCATACTTAACAGATATCTTAAGTTAGCTCTTTAACACATTAATGTGGTGTATTTTTAAAAATACTAATGTTACTTTTCAAATAATTCCTTCCAACCCCTACAGATATATAACTACACAGACATAGATGCAGATAGCTTATTTTTTCTCTAAAAGCCATTAAACTATATAAAATATAAACTTTTTTGACTCATAGAGTGACTTAAAATGTGTGAGGTCCTGAAACTTAATCAAATTTCAGTTTTCTGTGAGAAATAAATTCCTTTTTCTTTTTCTACATTCAGTTTATAAAACCTTTATCATGCCAAATTTGAAATTTAAGTGTATTTTGGACCATTTTAAAAATGAACTTAAGATGCCAGGGTTGACAGATGACCAGTATGTCAGTCCTGTTTTGCCTGTCCTTCTTGTCACACACTGGTGGATATTTCTCCACTTTTGTTCCACTTTAATATAAAGCACACAGATGTTTCAGAACAAGACTTGACTTCTGACCTTGAGGCTATTAGGGTCAGGGTCCTCAGGGCCTGTGAAATTATCACAAGCTGAGCTAAAGTTTTTCTCCATCACAGGAAGTAACCAGTAAGTAAGAAGTTAAAAAGGAGCTTTGTCAGAGAGACAAGATGGTCTCAGTAAGGGTCAGCTTCTGTAGTCTGCTATCTCTGCAGGAGGCACATGCTTGGGAGGAGGAATATAATATAACCACAGGCACATCACATATCTGTCAGGCAACACCAGGGCTGAGAAGTCTATTTAATGTTATATACCTTGTTTAGGTTTTAAAATATGAATGGCAATTATCTCAACTTCGTATATATGCTACTTTTTGAGAATAACTGATTGTGGTATTCAATGGAGGTGTACAGATGGTGGCAACTGAAGAAAGAGTACTTTCTGACCAAATAAAATGGATTCTTCTCATCAAATAACATTGTACACTGATGAGTTTAACCTTGATATTTTACAAACTCAAATATATTTAAGTTCATTATGTTTCTTTTTCAAAATGCTTTTTAAAAGCATTGTTAAAGAAAACAAACATGGAAATTATTTTAAACTTTTTGCTTTTGCTAACTAAATTTTCTTTCATATTCTAATATTCTTAGGGAAAAGTCATGGTGTTTAAAATGTTAACAAATATTCTCTATGGATTTTTCAATATAATATGTGAAATTGTTTTACACGTGTTCAAAATTTAATATAGCTTTACAAGAAAGTGAATTGTGAAGATTAATATATAAATCATAAATTATTAGTTTTTATCTCAATAGTGCATTATATACATCATACATCAAATACTTTGGATTCCAGTAAATTTAATTTTTTTTCTTTGTTTTTTCAGTGCTAGGAATTGAACTTAGGGCCTCGTGCATGCAAAACAAGTTCTCAACCACTGAACTACATTCCCCAGCCCCTAAATTTTTAAAATTGTCCTAAAATTTTGCTACTCAAGGTGTGTTCTTTCCCTCCCTTCCCCCCCTCTCTCAGTTTCTCTCTCACTTTCTCTCTCTCTCTCTCTCTCTCTCTCTCTCTCTCTCTCTCTCTCGTGCGCGTGCACACACACACACACACACACACACACTCATAGTTTGTAGCATTATGTTTGAGTGCATCATTTTTCTACCACTTGTTTTATACCTGCTGGAATTAATAATCATAATTAGAATGCACCTACCAGATTCATTTGGAAGACATCTACATAAATAAGTTCACTGGGGTTTTTTGTTATTGTTGTTGTTTGTTGCTGTGGTTTATTGTTTTTTACTATGCTGAAGATCAGAACCAGGACTTCACACATGGTAGGCAGGCATTCTGACATTGAGCTGCATCCCAGCCCTTCTTAAAATTTTTATTTTGAGACAGGGTCTCACTGAGTTGCCCAGACTGGCTACTAACTTTTGATCCTCCTGCCTCAGCCTTCTGAGTAGCTATGATTACAGGCATGCACCATCGTGCCTAGCTCACATTCTTCTTTAGGTCATGAATGTCAGGAAAATTTATTTTAATGTAAATGGTATGACAAGTACAGTTTCACCAATAAATGCAACTTTTAGTACTTATTGTTTGAATAACAGGTACCAGTCAGGACTTAGGATGAAATGTATCTTGACATTCACTAAATGAAAACTATGTGTTATTGTTGGTTAAAATTAAGTGTGCTGCTAGTGGAACTTTCATATTATGCTAGTTACTGTTTGTGAAAACTGAGAACATTGATTATTTCCTATGTTAAAACGTTGACTGTCTCCTGAAAAATATATCATTTTCAGAGATTTATTTTCAGAACCAATGCTTTTTTTAATGGTAGTATATTTTAGACTCTAGCCAGGGCTAACTTCATGAAACAATGGACAACAGTTTATGAGGAAAATTATACTAAAAACATGCCTTTCTCTGTTTTTGCTTTCATCATGTGGTAACAATTCACATTTATAATTTGCTAAACTTTCTGTGATTCTAGTAAAAATAGGTATTAATAAGACTGCTCTTATTGTATCTATCCCAGCATTCAGTCATTAAAAATGTATTTATTTTATGAATTGATAGTGAATGTTTGAAAATAATTCTTTTTTATCTTTTCTATATATTTAAAGTTAGTTATTAAATCATCATTTATAAAGTCTTTAATTTATATCTTAGAAAATTTATTTTATAACTGGTGGAATTAGTAATCATACTCAGAATGCACCTACCAGATTTATTTGGAAGACATCTACAAATAATGAAGCTTACTTTTGTCTTATTAGTTGTTAAAACGTAAGGCTGTTTTAAAAAATTAACTGTCATTTTAAAACAAGGCAATATTTGACCTTTTTCATTATTTCTTCTCCAGCCATTTTGATAAAGTGTTTCATTGCTTCTATTATTAGCCATTTCAGAGTGTTTTATTCTTGTCTTTGCAAGTGATGATCAGTTTGGCAAAATCAAGAACCCTTAAATTTTTCTTTTTTTGAAAATGAACTTATCAATGTCCAATTATCAATCTCAGCTCACTTTACCATCCCTGTTTGCAGTGTTCAGTAAATCAATTTGCATTCAGATTTCATTTCTTAAATAAGTGTGCTCATATTTCTTGTAAAACCATATTAAATGTTTTATTAAAGATGTTTTGCTAGTTTATTGAATACTCGCAGCTGATTAAAAAAAAACAGTATCTTTATTTTTTGGATTTCCTTTTCCATATTATTAGTGGTATGTTCACAACTACCATTAAAAACATCATTTAGAAATGTGTGAAAACAGCTCCTTTTGAAAGAGTGTGTCTACCCACTTTTGATTTTGGTTTCTCCATGCTTGTCAGCACTTGATTGGCACCTCACTTGCATGTGAATTAAGGAATGAGAGGAACTCTATTTTCTGCCATTGTTCCATGCTGGGCTCCCTGGCCTCTAGGCAGCCTAAGCTGCCCCTGAACAGCTGATAGAGGACTAGTTTTTGGACATAACTGTATGAGGACACTCAAACTCAGTCTTTCAGTAGATCTTTTTAAATTGCCTAGAGCATGATTTAGATTTACACTGAATAAAAAGTAGAATAAAACTAAAATCTTCTTTTACTATTAGGCATATCAGCCAACTGTGACCTTAAAGAAGTATCATTTTATTTTGTCCACAAAGAACAAAGTAAATTGGGCATTTGTAGGATGTCTGCTTAATACGATCAATGGGAATAGCTAAAAGTTGGAGTGCGGGAATCAAGAATTGAGGGGAGGTAAAATGAGAGAAGATAAACCAGAGAAAACTGAGTCAAAATAGTATCAGAATAATTCAGACTGAAAACATTCTTACAAACCTACTTTAAAATCTAGGTAAAAAATCTGTAAAAGTAAGTTGTCATTGCAATGAAATCACAAAAAAATGGTCAACTTAGTTTGTTTTTAAGTTGTTTTTTTTTTTGTCTCTTTTGACTTGTCCAAACAATCTAGAAACAACTTAAGAACATAACTAATATTGTTCCCAAATTTGAGACCACAGGATATTACAATATAAATAATTGAATATCTGTACAATTACTTCACCAGAGAGTTTAAGCCTTAAAATAACTTTTATTAATAAATTTATTAATTCTCCCTCCTCTCCACTTAAATATTGATTGATTTGGAAATTCTGCCTGATCAGTTCTCTCACATTAGTGCTGTTCTTTTTGCTCTGATATAAGTCTCTTATAATCTTCAACTCATTCTTCTAAGTAGAGTGTTACTACTTAGAAGGGGGTGTTATTAAACTAAATTATATTTTCATAATACAATATTGCAGTCTATGGAATGAGCCTAAAGACCTTCCATTTCATGCCAACCATTAGTTTGATGTTAACTTTAATTTAATAATTGGCTTATTTTGGCATGTTTTCATTTTTAAAACTTTTTTTAGATATAACTTACATATCTTTATTGAGATATAATAGTTTTTGAAGCTTATTGAGATATAATTCAGATACCATGAACTTCATCCTTTAAAGTGTATAATCCAATGGTTTCAGCATATTCACAAAGTTATACATAACCATGACCCATGTCTAACTTTAGATAGTGCCCCCAAGTTTGAGAATACTAGATATTTCAAATGAGTCATCTTAAATATCTGCCTCAAGGGCTTGTTTCTGTTAATTTTTCTAGATTATATAAGGATCAATTTAATTTTTTTAATCTAGATATTCTGTTGTCCCAGAACTGTTTGTTGAAAAGACTATTATCTCCCTTCTAATTTGTCTTAGCACCCTTATCAAATCAGCTAAATATAAATGACAGTCTGTTTTTTTGAACTCTGAATTCTATTCCATTGGTGCATATGTCGGTCCTCATGTCAATACCACATTAACTTGCTTTTTATAACTTTGCAGTGGGTTTTAAAATTAGAAAGTGATTCAACTTCGTTCTTTTCAAGGTTGCTGTGATACTCCAGGCCCCTTGTATTTCCATATGAACTTTAGGACAATTTGTTAATTTCTATAACAGAAGAGAAGGAACAAGTATTTTGATTGGAATTGATTAAATTTGTAGGTCAGTTTGGGGTTATTGCTATCTTAATCATATTATCTTTCAATCCATGATTACGGTTGTTGGTTTTTTTTTTTTTTTCCATATATAGGTCTTTTCAAAAATGCTTTGTAGGGGCTGGGGTTGTGGCCCAGGGGTAGAGTGCTTACCTAGAACTTGTGAGGCACTGGGTTTGATTCTCAGCACCACATAAAAAAATAGATATCATGTCCATCTACAACTAAAAATATATTTTTAAATGCTTTGTAATTTTTAGTAGATATTTTACAGTTTTTTTTGTGAAATTTATCCCTATTTTTTAAATATATTTTTAGTTGTCAATGGACCTTTATTTTGTTTATTTATATGTGGTGCTGAGAATCAAACCCAATGCCTCACACATTCTAGGCAAGTGCTCTACCACTGAGCTACAACCCAGCCCCCTAAGCATTTTTTATGTTGTTATTCTATGTGATATTGTTTTCTTAATTTCATTTTCAGATTGTTCATTACTATAGTATAGAAAAATCATTGATCTTACAAATTGATCATGTATCCTATAACCTGAATTTATTCATTAGTTCAGATAGTTTTATTTGTGAATTCCTTAGAATTTTCTTCATTCAAGACTATATTTTATGAATATAAATATTTACATATTCCTTTCTGGGTGCTACTTATTTATTTATTTTTGCCTATTTGCCCTGACTGGAAAGAACTTTCTATGTAAGATTGGATGAAAGTGGTTAGAGTAAGCATTCTTGTTTCTGATCTTAAGGGGAAAATATGCAGTGTTTCACCATTAAGTATGATGTTGGCTGTAATTTTTTTTTACATATTTGATGTATTATTTCCCACAAGAACCTAGTGTGCTTTTAATGCTTCAGTTGCACCAAGATCAGATTATTGAGAAGGCTGCTGAAATGGAGAAAAACTTCACTAATCTTTAATAGTGATCTTTTTGTAGAATAAATGTTCCATGCTATTCCATTGGAATACTTTCAGAAGAGAGTTCTTCTATACCCACATAGTCTACATCCTGTCCTTAATGCCCTCCCTGCATCTGAATAGCTGAGAGATTGGCCACTGTATCTCTCTGTTCTTGCCAAAGAACCTGGCAAGATTAGCATAATACTCTTTAAGGAGAATTCAGAAAAATTGGCATATTAATTTTGTTAAATATAAATCATTACATAAGAAGTATTTGTTTTATAGAAGATCTTGATGAGATTTTGTACTTTACTGCAAATGTGAGAGTCTGATTGACTTTTGTGAACCTTTTCTAAAGAATGTAGAAAACCATTTTAATTAATTAACGACCTGTTTTTACTGTTATAGCCTTATGATAATCACTTACAAGCTCTACCACAAATAAAAATTCCCAACTATATTAAGTCCTATGATTTGACATCTTACATTAAAAAATACTTTTAGGGGAAAGAAATTTTATAATCAAAGCCTTTTAACTTCTATCTTAGAAGTTAGCGCCCAATCCTTATTAAATAATTTACTCAAATTGACTCAGGAGAGCAAGGTAGACTTAGACTTAAAGCATACTGGATCCATGTTAAGATAAAGCTTGGGGGAATGAAAATGGAAATCAGTTCTAGGCAGAGGTCTCATTTCTAGAATTCAGAATGGTTTCACAAGGAGCAAATTCAGCTACACAGACTGGCTTTGGAGGGAATAGCATGTAAGCTCTTACTAGTTAGTTATCTATATAGTTTGGTAACTCAGGATTGAATAGGTGTAATTTGGTTATAGGGAACTGAAAATTTAGGTATTTGGTGGTAATGAGCAAACAATGTGGTAGTTGGTTTTAAAGTATATCTTCTCCCATAGTACCTCACCTTACTACCTTATAGGAAAAAAAGAAAAAGTAATAGGATCTGGCACCAGGGAAGGATAGCAAAGTAGTTGTAAAGCTTTACTCCTTTACCTAACAGTTCAGAAATGGAATCCTTTTCAAAGCAAGAAAGAGGCAACAGGAGTAGTAGCTATAAAAATCAGGAGCATTTGGAGTAATCAATCAGGGAAGAATTCCAATTATGTGGCTTAGGTCAGAATGGAATGGAGTAGAATACTACATGACATTCCTATACCCAGGGCTTATTCTTGATACACTTCTTATGTGGTTTCTGTGGCAATAAAGATGGGGAAGAAGGGCCCTTTTTTCCTTCTTTGGTGGCCAAGATGATCACATTATGGATCCAAAACTTTCTTGGTCCTCAAAGACTATTAAAGCAATCCTTTGCCAAGTGCAGTAGAGCACACCTGTAATCCCAGTGGTTTGGGAGTCTGAGGCAGCAATTTAGCAAGGTCCTGAGCAACTTAGTGAGATCCCATCTCCAAAAAAAACGCTAGGAATGTGGTTTAGTGGTTAAGCACCCCTGGGTTAATCCCTGGTGCCAAACAACAAAGTAAAACAGATAAACAAACAAATAGCAATATTATTCTAGGCCCCTCTAAACTTTATTTTTATAATTGGAGACTTTTAAGCTCATGTACATATCAGTGTTCTCTCACCTCAATTTTTTTGTTATTGATGTTCAACACTTTTTTGTTTTGTTTTGTTTTGTTTTGTTTTGTTTTGTTTTGGTGCTAGGGATTTAACCCAGAGCCTGAACATGCTAACATGTTCTATCACTGAGCTATACACAACCCTTCAACACTTTTTTCATTAAATGAATTTAGATCACAATAAAGCCACTTGAACCACATAAGTTTGACTTTGTAGAAATTTTTTCTTGGAATTAAGATTGAATATTATGCCCTCAAGACAAGAAATGGTTTACAAAAATTGCTATTAAAGATATTCATTTATTTATTGGATTGAACATACCCACTCTGTACAAGTACTGTGGAAACATTAAAATACATGCTCCTTGGCCTCGAGTAAGTTATAGTGTAAACAGGAAACATATTTAAACAAAGATATTAAGATAGAAGAATAATTGTGAAATGGGATAACAGCAAAAAGAGGTCATTATGTTCATTTCCCCAGGATAAAAATTCATAAAGCAAATTTGTCTTGGAGTTAAGTAACAAAAATAATTGCTTCTGTTAATGAATTGATATGCACTTTTTGTCAGAACAATATAATATATTTTGGTTTTTGTCTTCTGAAAACCCTGGGCCATTGTTATTTTTCCATTTCAATGATTATTCTTAGCCTTGGTATCTTGTTCAGTGTCCTACTTCATAAATGTCTTTTGCTTGAAGTCATCTGAGAATTCTTTTTTTAATTAAGAGATAATAACAAATCCGTTATTTTTGTTGATTCTTATCATGCTTCCTAGCCTGGCTAGATGTATACTAAACATATACTCAATAAATAGCTGTTGATCCTAAATTTGTATACAAGTAATTTTCACAACTAGATCTCAGATGGTTCTGTATTGGATCATAATGAGGAAAGTAGGACTTGAGCATTCATATAGAGCCATAGGATAGAGTAAACAAGATGAACAAGAAATCAAAGTTGATCACTTAAGATTTAGAATTGGGGATATTTAAATTATTATCCTTTCATACAGATAGGTATAGTCTTTAGCCCTGAAAGTTTGGACACTTGGGAGAACTATTAGTGGAAAGAAAGCTTAGTAAATGTAGGAATTCAACCAAGAAGTTATTGAAATCTCTTATCAGGGAAAGTAGCCAAACCTAAATTTTAGTTAGGTTTTCTATGATTAAATTGAATAAGTTAAATTTCATATCGTCTAGAAACTATTTTCCTATTTAAATACTTATTAGTCATCTTAGTTTAGGTTGCTCTAACCAAAATAGACTGTGGCTTAAACAACAAACATGAAGGTGCCAACAGATCCCACCTCTGGTGAAAGCTGTTTCTGTCACATAGATAGTCACCTTCTTGCTGTATTCTTACATGGCAGGGATAAGGCTGGTTATCTGTTCTCTTCCTCTTCTTGTAAGAACACTACTCCCATCATAGGCTTGAATCTCATGACCTCATTTTAACCCTAAGATGTGGGGGGTGGGGCTCCTGCTTTCTGGTACCATTACATTAGGGATAGGGTTTCAACATATGTATTTGGGGGAAACACAAATGTGCAATCCATAACTTACCACTTCATACGTATACATTAATTCCATCCCAACAGCCCCAGAAGTCTAATTTGTCCCTGTAGTACCTCAGTCTAAAGTTCAGAGTCTCATCTAATTATCTAAATTAAATATAGTGAGACTCAAAGTATGATTCATTCTGTGGTAAAATTCCTTTCTAGCTGTGAACCTGTGAAAGCAAACAAGTTACATACTTCCAAAATACAGTGTTGGATCTGCATAGGATAGATATTCCCATTCCAACAGGGAAAAATAGAAGAAAAGAAATGGGTAGGTAGGAAGTCCAAAAGTCTATTAAAATAGTCCAAGGAAGTCCAAAATCTATTAAAATATTAAGACTTAGGCACAATCTATGGCTGCATGCTCTGACCTCCAGGCCCATGGGATGGCAATGTCATCTGCAAGATATTCTCATGCCTCAACTCTCTGCTGGAGCCCTCCCCATGTCTTTACATTGCTAGGCAGGGGTCCTGCTTCTAGGGCTCTGGCAAGCGGAGCTACTGCTCCCATGATTTCTGTTGAAGACCATTTGCCTTAGTAAAACCTAGGTGGTTCTTCTGATGGTCTCTGAATTGCCTTCAAAGCCATTCTTTCCTTTTCTTGAAGATAGTGCAACTTCACATCTAAATAGATTTATTATGATATCCTGTAGAATGTAAGAAGTCTGACAGCTTTCCTTCATTCCCTCCTGTCTCCTCCTTCAGTTCAAACTGGATGTTTTCTTGCTGGAACAACTAATTAAATCATGGTTTATACCCATACTACTCTCCTTATCTAATATTTGCTCTGCCACACTTTTAGTACTCTTTTCAGAACATCTTTCTCATTTTTTTGCATATTGGATAAGCTGAGAATTTTCCAAGTCTGTAACCTCTGCATCCTTTTTGCTTAACAATGCCTTCTTCATTTCTCTTCTCTATTTCACTACACAATTGGGAGTATCCAAGCTAATCCTCCAACACTTAGAAATCTCCTCAGTTCAGGACCCAATTTCTTTGCTCACAAGTTCTACTTTACACAAAACACTAGAACACAAACACAATTCAGCCAAGTTCCTTGCCATTTTATCAAGGATTGCTTTTCCTTTAATTGTCCAATAACATGCTCCTCATTTCCATTTGAGACCTCATCAGACTTGCCTTTAACCATATTTCTATCAACATTTATACGTGATTATGTAGGCATTTTCTGGAAGCTGGAAATTTTCTTTACAGCTCTCTTTTCTTTTTGAGCCCTCACCAGTATTGCCTTTAAGCATTGGAAACATTGTCATTTCTAGTACATACTTACAAACTCTGTGTAAGCTTGAATTGTGCACTTGAATTTACAATTTTCACTTTTAGCTGTTTTTACAGCAGTGCCCACTTATTGATACCAATTTCTGTTAGTTTGGTCTCCTATGACAAAAGTACCGTAGTCTGGGTGACTTCAGTAACATTTATTTCCCACAGTTCTAGAGACTAGGAAGTCCTCCATCAGAGTCTTAGCATGTTCAAGTTCTGGTGAGGGCCTTCTTCCTGGTTTGCAGGATATTAATCCCATCACTGGGCTCTCCCCTCATGATGTCATCTAAACCTGATTATCTCCGAAAGGTCTGATTTCCTAATTCCATCTGATTTGGAGGTTTAATATAGGAATTTGTGGGGAAGGGAGAATACCAACATCAAATCTGTAAGATTAGTGTATTCAGATTTCTTCTTAGTTTTCCATACTTCATGTGAATTTTCATCATAAAAAAAGGTTTATTAGACATTAGGGTGCAAATACAAATTTGTATTCAGTATTTCAGTGACAATTTTATAATTGAATTAAAAGATTAAAAAGTATTCTCACTTTTAATATGACTAAACGTTTGTATATCTTGATGTTTAACTTCTAACCTCTTATCTGTAAATTTCTTTACTCCAGTGAACAGACATCTTTATTAGAAGAAAAATCCGATGTTTATCTTTCAAAAGGAGTGCCACTAGACAGAAAGATAAAATATATTTAATTTTCTCTGACAATAGAAATTTCCAATTTGGGCTTCTTTGCCATTATAAGGTATCAAGTAATGCTTTATTGGTGTAAAGGTTGATTTTCTTTAAGTTTCTAAGAGCCCGTCTGCCATGACAAAGAAGCCTTGACTTTCTCTGTAAAGCGATGCCCTATAAATTATAAGAGTAAAATAATGTACATCAATGGCCTGCATATTGCCTTTATTGAATTACTGTTCATTTTACTCCAGAAAAATTCCTAGTTATAATAACATTAATAGTGTAATGAAAGTTGCTACCTCTATTATGGGTTCAGCCTCAAATCCTCAGTTCTGCTCTCTATTATGCATTTTAGGGTATCTGTCCAAATATATATTTATATTATATCTGAATATCAAATATGTAGTAATATATTAGATATCTTTAGCATGTTATACTTTCCTATGTTCATATATGAATTCACCACCCATGAAATTCTACATCACGTACAACCACAAGAATGGGATCCTAATTAGAGTAAGTTGTACTACATGTATGTACAATATGTCAAAATGCACTCTACTATCATATATCTGAAAAGAACAAGTTTTTTAAGAAGTAAAACAAAAAAATTTTAATATTTGGTAACATTTGCATTTTCTCTAAGATCTTATACTACGTTCTTAGAACAGATACCTTCTTATCTAATGACTGTGTTAAGAGTCTTTTCTCACTCTTGTGGATCTCTGTCATTGCTATCATTATGGAATCCATATTATCTGTCAGCCAGCCATAATGTCCTAAGACACAACTGGGTCATGAACAGTCTGAAACAACTCATAGCATTGTCTTTGAAGTTGAACTTTTAAAATAGAACTAGTATTTATGAGTGTTTTGTATATCAGAAGCAGCACCATCATATTCATGCTCATCATCAACATCTCCAAAGCTTAAATCATACTTGGTGTGCATCAGGCAATTGTCCTAAGCAATTGGTATACATTATCTCATTTAATCATAACAGTTTTATGAGATCAGTACTATTATTACTATTTTACAGATGAGAAGCATTTAAATATACTTTTCTCTCTTATGACCCCTCACTTTGTTATACTTGGGTTTTTGTCAATATCTATGAAGAATAAACAATATAATATACTAACTCTAGTGATTTTTTACTTTTAATTGACATATTTATTGTAACATAGATGATGATTTGATATATGTATATTCTGTAATAATCAAATTAGGGTAACTAAAGTTCCATTGCCTAAAATACTTATTATTTCTATGTGTTGGGAACTTTTGTTTTCTCCTAATTATTTTGAAATATTGAATAAATTGTTGTAGACTGTAGATGCCATACTGTGCTATAGAACAATAGAACCAATTCTTCCTGTCTGTATTTCGTACCAGTTACCCAACCTCACTCTCTTTCTCTGTCTACCACACATGTCCTTTCTAACCTTTAATGACCTCTATTCTACTTTTATCAGATCAGTTTTTTAATATCCGTGTGTGACTGAGAGCATGCGATATTTGTCTTTTTGTGTATGGTTTATTTCATTTAACACAGTGACTTTCATTTCTGTTTATATTGGAACAAATAATAGAATTTCATTCTTTTTATGGCTGAATAATACTCCTTTGTGTACATATACCACATCAGTGGACACCTACATTGTTCCTTTATCTTGGCTATTGTGACTAGTGCTACAGTAAACACGGTAGCGCAGGTGTCTCTTCTAGATAATGATTTCGTTTTCTTTGGATATATACTCAGCAGAAAGATTGCTGGATCATATGGTATTTCTATTTTCAGTTTGTTGAGCAACAACAATATTATTTTCTATCATGACCATACTGTTATATTCCCACTAAAAGTGTTCAGAGGTTCCCTTTTCTCCACATTCTTGCCAGCACTTGTCATCTTTGGTCTTTTTGATGATAGCCATTCATAATGGAGTAAGGTAATATCTCATTGTGACTTTGATATGCATTTCCCTGATGAGTGATGTTGAACATTTTTTCATATGCCTGTTAGACATTTATATGTCTTTTTGACAAATGTATACTTAAGTCTATTGACCATTTTTATTTTATTTTTTATTTTTATTTTATTTTTAGTTTTTAGGTTGGAGCAATCCTTTATTTTTATACACTTAGAGATTTTCAGTAAACAATCTGTCAGTGAAAAAAAGAGAACATGAAAGTCAGCCTCCAGCTATCAGCAAGTGCTCTGCTCAGGGCCTAGGATTCACGTTGCCCAAGTAGTGAGGTAAAGTAGTATAGTCTCCTTCCTTTATTAGCTTATCCTCCTGCTTCTTCAAGGCACCACACGTTTCACTGTTTTCTGGTAGTGTAATATCTCCTGCCTCATTTGTTTAGTTCTGTTGTTGGTTTTTACTCAAGATGACTTTGGCTATCCAGGATTTTTGTGGTTCCATACAAATTTTAGGATTTTTTTTTCTAGTTTTGTGAAGAACACCATTGGTACTTTAATAGGGATTGCATTGAATCTATAGATTGCTTCAGGTAGTGTGGATATTTTAACAATATTGATTCTTCCAATCAGTTAACTTGGGATATCCTTCCTTTTTGTGTGTATATGTGTTTTTACTATTTTCCATCACTGTTTTTATAGTTTTCATTATAGAGGTCTTTTACTTCCTTACTTAATTCTTTGGTATTTTATTTTATTTTATCATTTGTAGCAATTGTGAATGGGATTACTTTCTTAATTTCTTTCTTAGCCAGTTCATTACTGGTATATAAAAATGCTGCTGTTTTTACATGTTGATTTTATATCCTGCCACTTCACTGAATCTGTTTTTTAGTTCTGACAGTTTATTAGTGGAGTGTTTAGGTTATCTGATATATAAAATCTGTCATCTGCAAACAGGGATATTTTACTTCCTCCTTTATAATTTAGATACTTTGCTTCTTTCTCTTGTCTAATTGCTCTGGCTAAGATTTTCGTTACTAGGTTGAATAAGAGTAGTAAAAGTGGGCAGCCTTGTTTTGTTCCAGATCTTAGAAGAAATTTTTCAGCTTTTCTTCATTCAGTAAGATATTAACTGTGCATGGAGCATGTGTAGTATTTTCCTTCCTAATTTGTTGATTGTTTTTATTATGAAGGAATGTTGAATTTCATCAAATGCTTTTTCTGTACTGTTAAGATGTTCATATAATTTCATTCTGTTGATGTGATATATTAACTTACTGATTTGTGTATGCAACCATCCTTGCATCCCTGAGATAAATCCCACTTGATCATGATGTACAATCTTTTTTGATGCCCTTGTAGATTTGGTTTGCTGCTATTTTATTGAGAATTTGATGTTAATGTTCATCAGGGATATTTATCTGTATTTTGCTTTCTTACTTGTGTCTTTGACTGGTTTTGTTATCAAGTAATGTTGGCTTTGTAGAGTACATTTGGCAACATTCCCCCTTTTCAATTTTCTGGAATGGCTTCAGAAGAATTGTTAGTTCTTTAAATATTTGGTAGAATTCAGCATTGAATCAGTCAGGTCCTAAACTTTGATTTGATACAGACTTTTTATTACTGCTTTAATTACCTTATTCATTATTGAGTTATTCAGATTGTCTGTTTCTTCTTGATTCAATTTTGGCTGGTTGTATATATCCAGGAATTTATAGATTTCTTCTGCATTTTTCAATTTGTTAGTACACAATTGTCCATATAGTTTCTTAGGATCCTTTGTATTTCTGTGGAATCAATTTTAATGTGTCCTTTTCAGTCTCTGATTTTATTTATTGGAATCTTCTATTCTTTTTTCTTAGTCTATGTAGAGATTGTCAATTTTGTTTTTCTTTTGCAAAAACTCAACTGTTCATTTCATTGATCTTTTACATTGTCTTTTCAGTTTTGATTTTAGTATTTCTGCTTTGATCTTTACATTTCCATTTCTCCCCTGCTAATTTTGGGTTTGATTTGTCCTTTCCCTTCTAACTATAGCATATTTGTTTGTTATATCTGTAAGTAGTAGCTATGTGAGATAGTACTTGCTAATAACTAGGCATTATTTTAAGTGCTTTATAAATATTAACTCATGTAATCCTTAAAACAACCCATTGATGTAGGTACTATTATTATTTTCAGTTTACATGTGGAGAAGCTAATGCACAGGAAATATTAAGTAGCTTACATAAGATTATATAATTAATAAGTGATGGACCCAGAATTTAAACCCAACCTTTCTGACTCCAAAGCCCATGCTCACAACCACTATGCTATACTATCACTCAAAAAAGAACCCTTGGTTACAATATAGTAGATATGGTCATTAAACAGTACTTAAGAGTACAACCTAAGTTTGACTCTACAGTGAAAGTATTATGACCCCTGTTTTACAGATGAGGGACTTGGAAAGCTTGAGGAACCTTGTGCAAGGTTGCACAAGAGTCAGCCAGGATCAATGTCAGCCTGGTCTCAAAATCAGTGAATTAACCAGGACTCTCATTTTCTTTTGATATCTTTTAGACTGCATTGGGTAAATTTCCAGTAAGTTAGGATATTTTTAATTAGTGAGGGCACTCTCCATTTAAAGAAATTCCGCCTTGCTGAGCATGGTGGCATATGCTTGTAATCCCAGTGACTCGGGAGACTGAGGCAGTAGGACTGGGGCAAATTAGCAGGACCTGTCTCAAAGTAAAAAAATACAAAGAGCTGGGGATGTAGCTCAATAGTAAAATATCCCTGGGGTCAAACCTCAGTGTGAAAAAAGAAAGAAAAAGAAATTGTTTAGCATGACACTTTTTGGCAAACTAAACATTGTACCTGATATGTACTTTTCAAATTGATAGTGCACTTTTTTTAAAATTTATTTTATTTTATTTTTTAATTCACACAGTTCATATAATCTTACATTTACATAGGGTAGTAGTGTCTGATAATGCACTTTTAAAAGTGAGAACCACACATATTGTTCAGATTTAGATCAGGAAGTGTAGAATTTCATTATTTGGTACCTTTCACAATGTCAACATGTATCAGTATTAGATGATAATATCTAAAAATGTTTTCTTCATTTTTTCTTTATATATTGGAAAAAAATATAATTATTTACATATTATAACAAAAAGTTAAACCCTTTTTTACTTGATCCTTTGTATTTTACTTACTATAAATTGAAATTTACATTTCACTATGATTATCAGACTACTCAAAATTACATTTGAAATTAAAATTGGAAAAAGGGAGACATTTAAGTCCCTATAATTAACCTGTTACTTCATGCCTTTCTTATTGTAAGCACTTTATGTGATATCCAATACTTGAAATGCTATGAATATTTTATTATTTTGATTTAATAATCTCTATACTTTCCCCATGTAAAATAGTAAAGTTTTTATAAAGCTTTAAATCTAAGTAAAGAGAATCAAATATTTGAATGAAATATTTAGTTTTACCTTAGAAGAAAAACTTTAACTAGAACTTTATCATTGTAAAAAGTACTATAATTATGAAAGATAAAAAGTATGTTTTATTTATCCTGCATAGTTTCATATTTCTTTCTATTGGCTAAACAAACCAGTGTTTTAAGATCTGTATTCTTTTAACAGCTAAATAAATGACTTCAGATAGTGATTTTATAACAGAACACACTCTCATATATAGTGTTTTACCTAGGAAAGTTGATACTAGATAAGACACATAGCTATAAGAAGAATCACAATTTATGTTTAATATTAGAAATATTTGCTGCATACTGGATCAAAAATGGATCTACAACCAAATTTTCAAATCTAAAATATCAGAAACAGTTAAGGTAAATGTACAAATATGTATTTACAGAGTTTTTGTTTGGTAGTATCTGTATTTTAGTTGCTGACATTGTAATTCATATTTAAAATGTTATTTTAGCATTTTTAACTTCAGAAAGCCTTTTTAAAATGTAAAATTCTTAATAAGAAATGGTTTACAAAAAGAAATATTAAAAAATACTTAGGGAAGAATTTTGCACTTGGATATTCCCTTGAAGACCTGATAATGTAGCATTCTTATATAGCCTTATAAATTATCTTACTTGGTTTTAAACCATTTGACGGGAGTAGTTGGTGTACTGGCTATCTTTTATGTTCTGTTTGGATTTTAGCGTGCTTTTGGAGATATAGACATTAACTTTATAAAAGAAAACTATTTCAGTAAATCAACCACAATAGAAAATATTTGCTAATACCATTCATTTTTAGTCTGAGAATGATGACTGTAACTTTACATCTTGAATTATTTCTCCTATAAGATTTTCATTTTATTCTTTGTTGAAGAGCTACCTGAGATACTATGTACTCTTTTTGGATTTTTATTTCCTGTTCATGAATACAAACATACTTAAAATTTAACCTTCTGAAATGTCAGCAAAATTCATCTATGTCCAGGAATTATAAGAAATCAGAATTTTATTTGCTGTCTTAAAAATAATGCTGAATGTTTTTCCCATATTTTTTTTCCTCTCTGCTACACTCCAGATCCCAAGAAGAGTTTTGAACTTAGTTATTAAAAAACAACCCATTTTAAGAATTTGCTAGAAGTATGAGATATTCATCAGTATATATTTACTCTCTGAAGCTGATATAGCTGTGAGGTTTTGTTTTAGATTGAATTGATCTATTGCGCATGTTCCCTCCCTAGGTTGCAGGACGTGCTTCTATTTGCATAAGGCCCTGGGCAAGGTTCTTTCTTGCATTGATTGGCCTGTCCAAGGCAGCCTGATGTGTTCTTGCATTGATCATTTTCTTTTCTTGGAAGACAGTGTTACACTGAGTTCATCTAAAACATTCTAGGGAGAAGGTAAAACTTTACTGCAGATATTTCAATTTTATTCAGACGTTCCTTTGAGTATAGGCCCTTTTTGTGAAACTAAATCACACATTCTTTTTTCTTTTTTTACTAATTTGGATGTTTCTGCAGTTTGAGTGCACTGTAGACTAGATTATATTTGAAAAAGCTATGTTAAAGAAAATTGCCAGAGTATATGCCACTTATCCTGTGCTATTTTTGTTTTTTCAAACAGTGTGTTTTGATTCCAGCTTGAAACCGTTTCCTTTAAAGATTTCCTAAACCTAGCTATAAACTAAAATTTACTGGTGTTTGCAGTAGGTAACTACTTGCTTAGTTTCAGTGGGATGTACATTGATCACTTTGTTTAAGAAAATAAGGAGTCATTTCTTTCACTACAAAATAGTGGTCCAGTATGACTTGCCTGGGCTATTCATCATTCCTAATAATATTAATGCGATCATATAAACTTACCAGATCTGGAAATGATTAAGGATCTATTATTAATTATGGGTATGACATGTTTTACATCATAACTTTACAAAAGTAGCATGCTGTTTGTTGACAATAGAAACCTAAGTTTAAGGTTTAAGTCTTCAACCAGATCTGTGAGAAATTGAGCAATGAATGTTTTATTGCTTAGTACTCTTATTGGCAAGTCCTTAAATCAACATTCATATTGTCTGCCAAAGAACATATTTGCCTACACAGCTAATTATCAAGAAAATGCCTCTTACCTCCAACCTGTTTACTACATAGTGAGGAACTGATGAGAAAAATGTAAGATTTGTCAATATGCAGGGCAATATCCTTCTGTAGACCAGCTTTCTGTTTTATCAGAATCTATGTGAATTTATAAGGAGCTTACTTTTGGCAAAGATTTAAAAATGTGTCATAGCTGAATTTGATTATTGTACTGTTGGTAATTAAACTCTGCTATGACAATTCCTTAGTTTTAGAAAGTATAATAGTAACACTACAAATCAGGATATTTTTGTGTATTTTTATTTTCATTAAACAGATCTCTATTTCTGAATATTGTCAAATGATAAAAATTAATTTTAATCAAAGATGGTATCAATTATTTCACTTTGTTGTATAACTAGTATCACTGAGAGTATTATAAACCATAACTAATAATTCTGTTTTGTAAATTTGAAGCTAAAATATTAGAGATAGTATTTCCTTTGTTTACTTAAGAAATACTAAAATTCATCCTCTAAAATTAAACCTGGAATGAAATAAATATTTATTCTACAAGGACAATAACCATGTCATGTTGTTGGATAATGTGATTTACTGTTTTAAAGTGTTCTGTAAAAGTTATAATATTAAAGAGATTATACATGACCTATATGAAATTTATTCAGTGTTCATAAGTAGAATTATTGCTAATATAAATTACATATTAAGAAATACAAGCTCATGTTGAAAACTTAGGCTTGTGAGTGATTGGAATTTAAGTAGAACATCTGAAATTTTTTATCATTTTGTTGTATAGAAGTCAAAAATATGAAAAAAATTCACAAAATAGTTATGTGATTATCCTCTGATGATTTAGTGTGACTGGTAGTTTTGGGGGGAAAATTGTGAAAAATGCCAATGAAAAAGGCACATAAAAGTTTTTAAATGGAAAACATCTTCAAGTACTTAAAAACAGCTCTTTAAAACTGAATCCTGTCTTAGAAAATGTGGATATTACATTGCAACTTTAATTCAGAGCATCTCAACTTGGTAAAACTATAGCTCTCTGAAATGTAATTGTATAGTTGTACATTTTTCTCCAAAGAAAATGGAATGTACATCATCTTGCATAATTCACTTGTCTCTGGTGGTTAAATTTGCATATCTGAATGAGTGTGAATGTGTCTTAAACTTTTGCTAGTTATAGAATTATCTCATGAGTGGAAGAGACCTTTTACCTCAAAAGTGAGAAGTGTCTGTATTTCACAGCAACCCACGATCAAACAAGCTAATTCCAATGATGGAAAGTGTTTTTCCTTAGCTCCATGAAGACCCTTGATTGCATACAACCTACAAACATATGTTGCTACAGAAGATCCACTGAAAGCCCCTTTAGGACTTAACAACAACCCCAAATACCAGTGACTAAGAACATCTATAGATAGGTATAAATATATGCATAAGGTTACAAACCTGCCATATAATTTAGTCAAAAGTACTGTGTTTTCTTTGCCAAAATTTATACCACATAATCAGTTTCTTTTATGAACCCAAACTGAAAAACTGCAATTCAGTATTTGATGAAAAAAAAGTAACTTGGTCTTGGTATAATTATCAGAATGCAGTACAATGCCTGCTCTTTTTATTACTGCTCAGGTAATACCCAGGATTTCAGATCAGTAAAACTCCTCCAAAACTCCTGTGCTGTAGTGTGGAGATCTGAGTTGGAGTGTGTTCACTGTGCTCAGATGCAATATAGTACATTTCTAGGGAGACTGGGGCCTTTGCTATGAGGTACTGGCAGGCATGAAGGTGGTGACATAGCCACAACTAAAAACTTGTCCAGTAAAATCCATTGTTTTGTTCCCATATCTAATGAACAATCAAGGAATTGCCAAAAAGCTTTCAAGCTAATGGATTTTCAAATATAGGAATAGTAATTTTTTAATCACACAAGAAAGGATGCAGTGATTTCAGTCCTGTTCCCATTGTTTCCCATTGACAAAGCATCATTTAGATTGTTGATTTGTGGAAGTTACCTTGTTTCTGGTATGGCATATTTGCATCTGAGAGTTTCTAATTATACCATGCTAACTTTGTGGTAAAAATCATTAATTATATATTAAAATGCATCACTTCATACAATCTCAAAAGATATAATTTTATTTGTTTGACAAATGAAATGAAATTTGGTATCTCATCATGCAGAATGTGTTTGTAAATTTTTCATCACTCTGTATGATCATAGTTATCTCTGGATGCTTAAAACTTAAGTTTTAACTTTGATTTTTAACTCAGTATACATAAAAGTTTCAAATTTAAAAAGATAATACAATTTAAACAGATCAATAAAGAGGATATACTTTGTTTATGCCAAAATATTTCTGAGAAATAAATAGGTAAATTTAAAATTATATAATTTTTGAATGGTAAATAATTTAAGAATTTTTCTTATATTTCTTTACCTCCTGCCAAAAGGTAATATGTGAACAGTTACTTCCTATTGGTAAATATGAATAGTTATAAATTACATTTAAGATTTGTGACTAAAAAAATAATGTCAACTAATACTGGCTTGATGCTCTATTCATTCTTTCTAGATTTTAATAATATGAAATCATTCCTGAAAATATAGTACATCTTAAGAAAATGTTTCCAATTTAATAAGACTTGTTGATTAAAGTTTTATTATGCTCAGCCATTTTATATATGGATATGATTTTTTAAGTGAATGGAAGCTTACTGAATGATCCCTACAGATATGTGCTTGAAGAGATTTTTTTTTTTTACTTGTTAGATTTTTGGATGAATACACGTATGTTAAGGAAATAGCTTCATTTGAGGTTATTTATGTTTTGAAAATACTCCTGCTTCTAAGCACTTTATAAGAATCCTATCATTTGTAGGTATTAGAACACATATAAAAAAGCTATTTGAACATTTTTAATGAAAATTTTAGGAAGTTAAAGCTGAAAGCACACTTTTTCAGTTATCTTTGGTGTCTACATACATATTCCAAAACTGTTTTATCCAAGATGGTCTAGACAGAGATCAAATATAACCATGGGAATATTAACACTGGTAACAGAGTATATAGATTATGAACCTTTCTATTTCTTCTGACCTTTGAGGAATGATGGGTTCTAAATCACTGTTTTCATCCAGCTATATATAAACGTTATTTCACTATCTTTGTCATCCTAACCCAGTATCTTTTTTCATGCAACAGGCATGGACACACTTACTTTTCCCTTTTTCTATAACAAGAAAAATATGGCCATGGATATTTATTCAGACATTCACCAGATCAACACATATAGAAATGTTCTAGGTTCAGGCATAAAAATTCTTATTTTTAATCTCCCAAAATGGTGACTTTTCTTAATGATGTTCCATCTTTGCCTTTTGAATGAACCTTTTTTTTTTTTTCCACAGTGGATCTTTTGGGAATTTGTTAGGCAGGTTCTGAGATGAGTTTAGAAATCTATCACTTTACACCTCCATTAGTAACAAATAATCATTAGACAATCTATAGTCAAATTAAAGGTGAAAACTATTAAGTATCCAGGGAAACAAAAATTCATGAAGCTATAAAAGAATGTGGCAACTTCGTATGTATAATGTTTTAGCCTATTGAAGAGTTGCAGGAATTTACTTGGTGTTTAGTGCCAGGTGCTATAGCATGTTATACAAGTATTCTACCATTAAAAAAAAAATAAAAAGGACTCATGATTAGAAACACAGATTTGGCTTTTGACAGTTAACTAAGGTGATTCCTGTTATTATAGATATGGAATAAAATTCCATTTCCTATGTAGATTTTTATGAGAAATCTCATTTTTAATGCAACCAATATGTGTATTAATTCAGTTAATAGGAACATAAATATGTCGATCCTTGTTTTATTTCCTTCTGAAAATTACTAAAATAGTGTTACAAGTAAGGTTTGTTGTTGTTCTTTAATCACCTGATTTTTAATTGTCCTACCAAAGTTAAACTTCTAAAACAAATTTAATGTAACACATTTTAGACATTTTCCAAAATTTAAATAGTTGAAGTTTCAGCTTTTGTTGATTGAAATCAGAATTTATTGTAAAGGATTTAAATACCTGACTATTCTTGAATGTCATTGTGGACATTCTATTTATGCCTACTAAACTATTGCATTTGTACCTTCTCCATTTTGAAGTAGAGCAACTGAAATGCACATGGGGATCTTTTTAGTATGTTTGCTTTTTAAAAGCATAGTTATGTTTCCTGCTTTTTAAAATGCAAAACTAGCAGTATAACCACTATTGTTTCACATGGAAAAGTAATTCACAAATGAATTTCTATAAAGATGAATGTTTTAAATAGCCTTGACCTTTCTTTTGCCTTTGCTTTTCTACAAATAAAATTAAGCAACAGTTTCTCTTATTAATTTGTTTTTCTTTAGTAGTTTCTTTGAGACATATACATCCAGTCCGCCTGGCTTTTTCTATTTCTCTTATGGATATTTGTCTTTTTCTTTTTTCTTTTTCCTCCATTTGTGAGTTCCATTTCCAAAATTGTTATTGATAAATAAGTTAACAATATTTCAGGAAGTGAGAAGCTTACTCTGCCTTTTTGTCACTCAAAGATAACCTCATTGGTCTATAAAATATAACTTAAAAGTTTTCTCATATATTAGATTGATCAGAAAAAAATATATCCCAACTTAAATTCCATGAAGTATATGTAAAAATATTTTAATATGAGTTAGGTATTACATTTTATTCCAAAGAGAGATGTGTATTTTATTTATTTGTATTTTACATTCAAGATCCAACATTCAGAATGTGCACAGTAAAAGTTACAGTATTTTCAAAATCAGTCTCTGGTACAGGCTAACTATTCTCACCCATTACCGACAAAAAGAGAAAAATGTTTAAAAACTCTTACAGATTTAATTACACTTTTGGATCGGTTTGAAACCTTCGGACTCAGTTCTGGTCATTCCTGTTTAACCATTCGGCCCATGCTGCCTGTATTGTGTATTCAGCAGCTCCTATTAGACGTCTTCACAGTGAGTGATTCTTCTAGGCTTGCTGACACCTGCTTCATGCATGGCCTGCCGTGCTGGGTGGAATTTTTTTCTAAGCTGCCTGGAACATTAAAGACATCTTGACCATGTCAGTCTGTGTACAATGTGTGTGTGCCTGTGTGTGCACATGCATACTAGTGTACCCTCACACTCAAACACACATGCACACATTCCTGAGCAAATTAATTTTAAATAAATGATTGTGTGGTGTGCCTTTTTACACATACAGAATAAAATTTGAATAATAATAAATTTATAATTTATTACATGCATGTAATTTTAATTATTTAGTTAACATTAGCAACTTTCCTCTAGCTTTTATTGTCTGTGTTTATTGACACTAGGGGGCACTGCTTATCCTCAATTGCATCTTTCTTCACAAAATGAGAAAAAATACTCAGCTGATTTCTTTGCTAGTACTTTAATTAACAATTGAATTTAAAGAACTCTAGGCTATTTGATTCTTTGTTATTTTGATTTTATTTCTAATGCTGATATATACTGCTAACAAAGGAAGTGGATCTATTGGTTCTCACAAATGAATACAGTATCCAGTGTCCCATACAATAACTTTCTTTCCTATTGGAAATGTCATTCTTGGCAAAACCAGAAGGGCAAGTTTGCCCAGTGATGAGGTTTAGATCCCTTGCCAGCTGTGCTTCTAGCCAGCAAGTGTGATGAACAGCTTTAGAAATCAAGTGAGAGAAAGCATTCAAGAGTTAGTGTGATTCATTTGGCTAAAGGTCAAGAGAAAGATAAGCAAAGAATGTGAATGACAAGCACAAATAGCAATAATTTGTACCTTTTTGCTTATATAAATTTCTTTCAATGATCTTATTTGTAATTTTTAGCATGCACTTAATTCCAAAGTGACTTGTAGCCTTTAAAAACTATTTTAAAATTCATTTAATGCTTTATTTCTACTAATCACTTAAAAATGAGTAGAGAAAAATGGATGTACTACAGTTCATAACTCTATAGTTTAGAGCTGTGACCACTAAATAAAATTAAAGTGATAATTAACTAAACAATTATAATTTGAAATCTTCAAAACAGATTTTTCTCTGTTCATATTAGAATCTTTGTGCCCATTCTAAACTTAATTTTCAAATTAAGGTGCCACCTGTAATCTCTAAAGACATTAATGACATTATTTTGTTATGTTTAATATGTGCTTTAAAAATAAAACTCCCTCTCCCTCCTCTCTCTTCCACTCCTACCTTCTCCAAATATGGAAAGAAATTAATAGCCTGTAGAATATAGAAAACTATTTTATCCTACTCTTCTAATTAATCAGATCCATGAAATAACTGGTATAATTTCATATTCTCCTCCAGCCATATCTTAAATGTATGTTTAAATCATACCTGATTTTTTATCTAAATATACTAATTTTTAACAAGAGTGATTAGAATTTTATAGATTCTAAAGTTTTTATGACTTTCATTCCATAGTTTGACGAAAAGGCACAGAGAAGAGTCCTAGTATAGTCAAGTTTGCTTAGAACATCAGTAAAATAACCTGAGCATAAACTCGAGTTTTTAAATAAAAATGGTAAAATTCCTGTTCTTTGCAGCATAACAAATTGGTTTTTACTAAATGAGTCCTTTATGAGAAATTGTATTAAAACTTTTAAAAGAGAAATGGGTATGCACATTATTCTAGGTAGATTCTTTTTTTCTGACTTAAATTTCCAAAGTGATTTCTTGGTAGTGTTTACTGAATAACATATACTTTTAAATATTTTAATATTAAAATAGTGACTAGTTTTATATAATTTCCTAAAAAAAACATTTTCAGGATTGAT
Source organism: Glaucomys volans (assembly GCA_020662805.1). Classification (NCBI taxonomy): domain Eukaryota; kingdom Metazoa; phylum Chordata; class Mammalia; order Rodentia; family Sciuridae; genus Glaucomys; species Glaucomys volans. Next base: position 322,321 of record JAJEJO010000156.1, on the reverse strand, counting down.
AAATACTTCAGAAAGAAATGCTATTATTTTTCTTACAGGTATATTTTTTTCTAATTATTTCTATATAACATCACAAGAGCATTAGCTAATTCAGGTTCATCTCTGATCTTTAGTAATAGATCTGTCACTTACTAAGAATAGGCACCACCTAGTTAGACCCTATCGGTTCATAAGCAAAACACTGATTAATAACTATGGGGCAGCTTTTGTTATATTCAACATTTTATAATTCAAAATGTTATTTTCCTGGTACTAACCATCTACAAGCAATCAGATGCCAGCCCATTTATAATAGGTTTTTTTTCCTTCCTAGCAGGATGTTGCTTTTGGCTATAAAAAGTTAATTTCAGATCCTGATATACTTGCATTAATTTTTGAGACATTGCTGGGTGTAGTACAGCAAAGAATAACATGAACATCACACCACTGTGCTGTAGCTAATCGTTTATTACCTCAAGCCAGAGAAGCTGTGTTAATGTGAAGGCTACAGTATGTCTCTGGAAAAGATAGAAACTGACAGAAAAGGTCTTAGAGTTGGTGTCATAAGAGTTCTGAAAGGGACACAGCACAGAGTGGGAAAACAAAGAATAACAACACTATGTAAAGGGATATATTTCAATACGTAAAATTCTGGACATCTTTGGGATTTTTTTATGATTAGAATAAATTATTGTCTTGAGTAACAGACCCCATTCTCTATCCAAACATCTTTGCTTCAGAATGGGAAAGCTCGTTGTAATGTTATCTTTTCAGGACCATAAGTGTTCTTTAAAAAACATATGACTGAGATGTTCATCAGCTGGGATGTTTGCTGTAATTCACCAATAAATTTGAATAATTTGACATAATTTCTGACAAAGATGAATGTTTCCACATTCATTTCCATAGTAAGGCAGTGTCTGTGTGAAGAAACTGGTTTGACTGACTTGACCTGCCAAATTGATCAGAAAAATAACAAAACAGCAGCCATTCTGTCCACAGAATTAAAGCAGTTTATGTGTACAAACCACTTGGTGGCCTGTCAACCCACAACTTGCATAAAAGTAAATCACTTTGGAGCCTGGTGCAGCAAAGCACGAGGAAACACCTGCAAGGAACAAATGGCACATGTGTTCTTGGATGGTGTAGAATGAAGGAGAGACATTATCAGTTGTAGAATTTAGATTTTGATACTCATGTTATCCCATGTCATACTATAAGTAACAGCAAGGTCATTTCACCTATATTCTTATCTGTCCTTGGACTGTATAACTTCTAATGTCCTTGACAACTTTTCATTCTTTCTTCTATGTGTTGTTATGGGGAATTCATGCCATTATTAATATTTAAACTGGTTTCAGTAAGCCATGATGTTACTTATACGTAAGTAGCATCACTTCTGCATAAAAGCCATAAAAGGTATAATTGCATTGCATTCGTAAGTATTAGAATGTGAATTTTAAGGCAGTAGAATCTAATCCACCCACTCCCACAGACTGAATAGCATCAACATCAAATTATCTTCTTGAAAACTTAATTCAATTACTTGAAAACTCAGCAATAAGTTTATTGTCCTTTTTGATTAAGGAGGAAAGGGACTAATAGATCATAGTGTATGCTGATGATTGTGTGGGAAGAGACAGACTTAGGGAAGACTTGCTTTGCCTGACAACTTAGTGACAGAAAGTAGTATGGTAGATTTCATCATGACACCCACAATAAGGAGTGGCAGGTTGAGTTCTTATGAAAGTGGGTAAGGAATCAGAACTATGGAAACTCAACATTTGTTCCTCATTTGTATGCATAGTCTTCTTTTGTAGTATCTCCTTTTTCTCCCTTTTATTAGACCCCTGATTATGATAAACCTTCCCCTCAAGGAATCACTTTTCTTTTTTCAATCTAGAATTCTTTTGACTTCTTTTGAATATCATTCTCTCTCTTTTGTTGACATTTAACAACCATTCTTTCATACATATATGCCTGGAAGAATTATATAGAAACTGTTACCACAGATTCAGTGGTTTAGGGACTTGGGGCACTGAGGGATCATGAGTTCAAGGCCAACCTCAGCAACTTAAGGAGAGCTTGTCTCAAAATAAAAAAATAAGAAGAATTGGGTATGTAGCTCAATGGTAGAAAGCCCCTGGGTTCAATCCCCAGTAATGCAAAAAAATAAATAAATAAATAAAAATAAAAAAAATATAAATTTTTAAAAAGTTTATCACTTTCCTTGCACTGTACATCTTTAATAAAATTTCTCTGAAAACACTTTTCTTGTTCACCCAGTTCTGCACCATGTCTATTTTACTTGTAATCTCATTAGATAAAACCTACATATAATTGTTTTGTATATTGCTTTCTATATTATTAACACTCAGTACAATAGTGTAAGAATTTCAGCCTGCAGGACTGTCAGTCTGTCACCTTTTGTGCACTACTTTAAAATTCTGAAAATGTAAATGTAGTAATTAACCTGATATGAAACAGTGACATGTAATTGACTTTCTAAATTAGTGAACTACTGACTCTTTTTTATATCTTTGCCATTTTGTAGGATTTCATATTGGCTAAATTGGCTACTTAACAAAAGGTGTGATGTAACAAAAATCCTGCCACTTACCATATTAAATACCCATGCTTATTAAACATCCTGTACTGTGCTGCCTAAGTACTGTATTTATTTTCAATTCTTGCTGTTTGAATTATTTCGGATTCATGAAACAGAGGCAAATTGGGACTCTCAATCATTGACTCAACTGGTGGAATGCCTTCCAAAGAAGTGCTAAGGAATGGACATATGACAGAAAATGGAATTTAAAAAAATAGCCTAGAGAATCATTCTCCCTCACTCACATGTCACCCTTCCTCAGTGTAAATTTTTCAATGCACTCATGCATCAGAGCTGTCATCAGATGTCTAAATGATAGGTTTCAGGATTCTTCTCTTACTGTTAGTGATCCGAAGTGCTACTCCAGTGTTTTCCATTAGGGTGGATATTGATAGAGGACACTTAGTGTATAGTGACTGTTGTTTATGGTTCACTAGTATATGAACTCAGAAGTGCTCTTTTACTATGTATAGTGTATGTGTGTGTTCTCTGAAATGAAGATGCATATACATTGCAGTAAATAGCTATTTTCAATCCAGTCCCATCTTTTTTTCTCACCCAACATTCATATGGTTTTGTGCAGTAAATACAATTCCTGAAAGTCCCATCTCAAATAAATATATTTCAAACAATCTATTTCTGCAGACTTTCATTATCATTTCAGGATTTGAAATATGCTTTTGCAAGAAAAATGTCTCCAATATATAATCAGAATTATGTTTAAAAGTCCCAACTGAAAGAATTGTCCTGCATTTGTTGGTCAGTGTCTTGTGCATTTAAATGGTCCTTACAAGTGGTTGACTGAATAGAAATTTCTTCCAGCCAGAATATTCACTTGAATGTTTAAGTAGGAACAGAAGTTTAAGGTATTTAGCATAAGTTCCTAGGTAGAAGAGCCATCTGGAGATCCTTGTTCAAATATTTTAAAACATTGAAAGAAACCTGTGACTTGCACTTTTTATAGTGATGTCATTTTCCCATTTAAAAATGGGTGTCAACCCTGTCCAGTGTCTGGAAACTATAAAACCCACAATTGATTAGCACATGTAGCTTTAAAAAACATTTAGGTGATTTTGATTGAGCTGATCAAGACAAATTCCCCTCTCCACCTTATATACAGTTCATATCAGTGGCACCATGTCAGCGAATCCACATTGAAGAAATGTGATTGAGCTGGATATGGTGGCTCATGGCTTAATCCCAACAATTTGGGAGGCTGAGGCAGGAGAATTATAAAATCAAGGTTGGCCTCAGCAATTTAATTGTGAGGCCCTGAGCAACTTAGTGAGACCCTTTCTCAAAAAATTATGTGCTTTGGTAAAGTACTCCTGGGTTCAGTTCCCAGTTCCAAAAGAAAAAAGAAAAAGAAATGTGATTAAATGAAGATTACCTTGAGTTTCTGGAGGCAAAAACTTGGAAATATTTGAGAATATAGGACAGCTAAGATCTGGGAAAGAACTGAAATCTCAGATGTCTTTAGTCTCCAAATTTAGATAGCACAGTGTTTATTTTCTTGATATTTCTTGATATTATAGATTGGAAAAGCTAAGTAGCTACTTTTACAGTGAAACCTCTTTGACCATGCTCATCCCATCTTTCCCATATCAACACCATCAAGTTTAATCTTATTAGCCAACACTAAGTAATGCTGATTGCAAACTTTATTTGAGTTAGGGTTGTTTTGTACTTAGATGCATATAAGTTTAAAATCACAGAAATATCTTGCTTCTTATCTAAGAAACCTTTCATTTGAAATTCAAAAATCAAACCGTTGCCCAATGGACTTATAGAACAAGTTTTGAAATTTGCGATCTTGATTTTTTTTTGCTTTTCAGTAGTCAGTGCTTCTTTTAGCTTTGTGTTTTTCTCTTTATGATCTTTAGTTGGAGAACAATGCAAAATGAAATGGGATAATATGGTGTCAGATTATGAGAAACTTAAAAATCAAAGAGAATCTACTTGGTCTTTTAGATATTAATAAGGTAATGATCATAATTCTTTCTAGAGTACACAAATAAGACAATAGAGTGCTAGGTACATTAAATGGATAATTTAGATTTGAATGGACAGTAAGTGAATGCTATAATTTCAGTTATGGCTGTGTGGACACTGATGCTACTCAGTTGCACCTCTAATAAAGGATCTGCTGTCCTAAGTCTTGAGTGTCCTCTTGCAGCCTTTAGCTGTCATGCCCACCAGAAATTGCCTCAGTCACTTTGGGATCCATACACAATATGAGAGATTAAATACCATGCTTAACTTGGGACAATCTGAAGGGCCATTCTAGTTCCATGACTTCTCTGGGGTTATGCAAGAATGTTTCCTGCTTTATTTCTTCCCTTCTTTATCTGTTAATCCTTAAGCACACTTCTTTATTAATTCTGCATGCTAAATGCTATCTAAAATCTGTTTCCTGGGGAATCCAACCTGTAATGTAAACTGTTTCTAAATACACCAAACCAAACATCTCTCTAGCTTCCTAATCATCACCTTCCCTGATCTCTTCCATTTCTGTAAATAGCACCTCTATTCCACAAACATTTTTGAGCACCTGTTAGGTGCTATTGTGCAGCAAATGGGAATGTGTTGTTGACAAATATGGTTCTGCCTTCATTGAACCTACTTTTCAGTGTGAAAGAAAGACAGCAAATCAATCATTACCAGTATTTTTAAGTACTTAAGAAGGAAAAATGAAGGATATTACACTCAATAGCCATGGTGTAACAACAACATGGCTAGTCAAAAGATCTAGCTGTGTCACTTACTAAGTATGTAAACATGGGCAACCTACTTTCTCTAGCATGAATTTTCTCATCTTTAAAACAGGTGCATAATCCCTCAAATACCATTCTACTTAAAAGGAATTGTACCATTTACTGAGATAATTTATACATAAATAGTTAGAATATTAAGGGTTTGTAGAGAACATATCTCAACCACCTTTCTTCCTAAATTGTAAGTTTTTCTTAAAGGTCGGAAATGCCAGCTTCAGATTTATAGTTATATGTTATTACCTAGAACAGTTGATCAGGTAGAATATTACTTTCTCTATTCATGCCAGCTAACAGAGTTTACAGTCTTTAAAGTATACTGAAAATAGTACAGGTAATTGGATCTTGAAAATTTTATGAAACTATTATAGAGTAATTTTATAAACTTTAAAAAAAGTTCAAATCCACCAAACAGCAATGTGCAAATTAAATGTAAAGGTTTGTAAATGAAATTTGTTAAATAGCACTCTCAGACCAAAAGTAAATAGTATGCCTTAAAACTTAAAGGTGTTAACTCTATCCCAGATTAATGTAAGTGCCTCCCCCTCCTGAGCCTAATGAAATCTTTTTGCTGCAGGTTTTAAACCATTCAATGATTGATGATTTTTGAGTATTTATATACTTGAAATATACTTAATTATATGCCTAAATATTTCTAGAATGTACCAATTAATAGAAGCTAAAAATTGTTTTTTACCTGAATATTGTGAACATGCTTGCTATGCATTTGTGCCAAAAACCTTTATAAGGTTTTAATAAATTTGTACATAAGACTATGCCACTATTTAAATGTCTCCATTACTGTCTGCCATAGTTTTTTTCAGTTGATAATGCTTACTCCTTCCTTATATTTTTATAATATAGCCTTTTCATATATAGTCATTATAATTTTGAAATCTTTTTTATAATATATTTCCCACTATGGTCATTCTCATTGCATAATAAACCTTTTATCAATTAAGTCACATTGAGGATCATTTATACCATTTTTATACCATTTTTTGATACCTGACACCTTTAATTTTTCCTTATAGTTAACTTGTCTTTGAAATAATAAATTCTGTTTTCTTGATTGATAATGTATATTTTTCAACTATGGACGCTCCACATCATATATTTTGTAAAACACTGGTCTTCTCTCCCAACTCCAAGATTGTCAGTCACTTAATGTTTGCTTTTTTTCCCCTTTTCTTTTCCTTTAAACTTACCTTACACACGCTTTTTTGTTGTTGAGGAAGCCTGCACGTGGCAGCAGGGTCTAGGCAGGAAAGGAAAAGGAAGTTATTACTGCTCTCTTCTGGCCGCCTGCAATAATAAATCATAACTTGCCATTCCCTAACTGGTGGCTAGAGACTTATCTTCATAAATGCATGTGACCCAAGAAGTTTCAGTTTACATACCCTATCCCTTGGTGTTCTGCCTGTGGAGAGCCTTTTCCTTCCTGAAATTAGACAAAGGTTGCAAGATTTGAAGCTAGGGCTTCAAAGTACAGGAAAAGAGAATGTTGTCTTATCCTGTTCCTACAGTGAAGATCCAGCTGGCCATGTTTACCTAACCAGGGTGTGAGACTGCATGTCCATCTGTGAGAGGCTCAGCACAGCACTAAGTCTTGCTCTTTAAGTTTTGAATTTAGAAATCTTTAAAAATACTTCCTGTAAGTTTTCCTACATGGTTATTTTTATAGTGACAACTCTATTGGTTTGGGGTATATGCTTACTTTGCTAAGCATTGAGCAAAATGGAATTTTATAAGATTACCAATTTGCTAGAGTAGCATTTAACATCTGTGTTATACATATGAGACATCTGTGTTATGCACATTTATTATCCAAACCAGAACAGAAAGGGACACTTAATTATACACATTTAATTTGCACAAACCAGGACTGACCTGGGTGAGCTAAATTGTACAGTCATCCTATTTATAACAGATTATTTTCTTTAAAAATCTTTGAGTAAGCCCAAATCACTTTGCAGAATTGAGGTGGTAGGGATGGAGATAGGTGGAGTAGTTGTATGACTCTTCAAAACCAATACTCTGTCAGCATGAGTTTTGATTTTACTGAAGAGTACATAGATACCATATCTAAAAGGAAGGGTCCATTTTAGAAATTAGAGATGAATGTCAAGGTTATAATTAATAGCTGACATCACTGATTTTTTACATACCTAGTCTCCTTTATGCTTCAGCAAGCCTGGGAGGTGACTACAGTATTATTCCCATTTTTGGTTTTTTATCATGATTAACCAAAAATAAAAATCTTAAGTCTGTCTAATTCTTAAGTACCTTGGTTTGCTTTTAATCACAACTTTATACTACCTTCCTCTGAATATTCATTATTTTATTGATTATTTTTTTTTTTTTTTGGTACTAAGAATTGAACCCAGGGGTGCTTTGCCACTGAGCTACATCACCAGCCCTTTTTATTTTTTTATTTTGAGATAGGGCCTCACTAAGTTGCTGAGGTTCGCCTTGAACTTGGCATTTCTCCTACCTCAGTCTCCCAAGTCATTGGGGTTACAGGCATGTGCCACCACACCCAGCTTGTTGTTTATCATTTTAAAAGCACAGATGCAGTCCCTCTGTGTAAAAAGCAAAGTGGTAAAGGGACTGTCTTCACCTAACTCGGCACTGCAAACTCGTGGCTCCACACTTTGTTGCTGCTTCAGTCATTCTGAAAAGGCTCCGTGGTGGGAGGAAAGTGGAGCTTCCACAGGATTGCTTTAGCAATTCTTTCTTCATTTTCAAGTGCATGGTGCTATGACTGGTCTAATACTCTAATTACAAGATTTTCAGTAGACATAATAATTGGCAGTATTAGACAACATAACCAAAGGAAAAAGCAGCTCTTGATGAATTTTGCAATTTTTGGATCTTTGTCTTTTTAAAAATAATATTTGTCAATAAATGCATTTGTAAACTATCATTAGCTTCTTCTAAGTGAGTAAGGACAATGCTTAGTTTACATATATGGAGTGGTTTACATTGTATATTTTTGTGAAATCACCTATTAAAATTGTGTACTATATGCCAGGTTCTATGCTAACTGCTTTACATTTTGTTTATTTAATACAATGATCCTGGTATTGTAGTACATTAATCATCTCCTGTGACTTCTCATGATAAAATCAAGGCACAGAAATAGTAGAAGTAATTTACTCATGAAATCCTCACCAGAGTGGCACAGCAAGGATTTGAGCATAGGGAACCTGACCCCAAAGTCCTTGAATTTAACTTTCACACTTAACTTATGAAGACTATTTACTTGATAGCTTATACTTTCAAAAAGAGAAAGAATGAAAACAGATTAGAGGTGTGGACTATGAAAGTTAAATGTCATAATGGTCTGAATTTCCCACTGGGTAGTTTAGTCTTCACATTTAATCTACCAGTGTGTATTTCATTATACTCACTAAGGTGCTAAGTACCTTCAGTGACAGAACCAGGGCTTTAAAAAATTACAGCAAAGATGATACTAGTCTGTGAGAGGCATGCTATTGGGATTGATTTGCCCAAAAGAAAGAAGGGTAAGTAGTTTCCAATGTAAACACAGAATACTGCCAGATCCAGTGTCAGCTGATTAGTCATCTTGGTACAGGGCACACTTGTAACCTGGTAGCCATGAGAGCACAGTGCAGAGTGTCATATGATAGGAAATGTACATGCAGAAATGTAAAGTGATAGAAGAAAGGTTTGTGCAAAATATTATAATTTTTTCAAACCACATAAAGACAATACTCAAGTAGAAACATTGAGTGTAATTATAATCTACATAATGAAAGAATGAAAAGGTACCAGTTTTTAATACTTTCTAAATCTTTGAAACAACTTAATCTGACATCTTAAGTAAAGCAGCTCTAGAGGGAGCTAATCCATTTATGTGTACATATTTCATATATATATTTATATTTATATTAAAGTCATCTCAAACTTTAGCTGTACTGTTAACCAGAGCAATGATTTGTTCATTCTTATGCAGTAGTAATGATCTTCAGGCTTATAAACAGTAGTAGTATCAGATCTGATCTGATGGAAACATGTGCTTTTAAAATTTTCTTCAGAATATTCTTTCCTGTACAAGTAATTCACATGCTATAACTTTCGCAGTACATATGTATAATACAAGTCATAATTTTAAAAGAAGGTAATGACTTTTGCTGATGGAAGACTTTAAAACATTTCTCTCAAAAACATGTTTTCATATATATATGTACATATATATATGCATATATATAGATATGAGCCTGTATCCACTTACATATATACATATCCCTACATGCAACACACACTGACCTCTTTTAATAGTCCCCCTTGGACTTTAAAATGTAAGAAGTAATTACTCTTAGTATCATGGCTACCAGGCCACAAATACAGGGAAATAAAATTGTGTTACTTTGTTTACTTTAGAGTGAAGTCAACCCAATTTAGTTTTCTTTTCCATTAGGTTGGCAATATTGAATATGGTTAGACTCATAATTCCCAAAACCTAAAATCTTGGACTAAAAATATGCCAAAGACTTCATTGCAGAGCACCTCTTTATCATCAGCTTCTCCCTGCCTCTAAAGTAAATCAAGGCATCTCTTTACGTTAAGTTAACATTTAATTTTAATTTAGTCGAAATTAAAGAATCTTTGTGTTTTCCTTTATGGAAAGTAGCTCATGGCAAAGTTCTTGAAAAAATACAATCCAGGCCAAAACTACAACAGTTTATAAATACACAAGGGAAATTGAACAACTTTTAGGATGACAAGAAGCATTTATATTTGGCCAGGAATTTATTAAGAGAATGGCAAGTACATCATTTGAGGTCTTGAAGAAAGTATGGTATAATAAGTTAGTGGACAGAAAAAGCAAATTCTGGAGCGAGATGGTGGCAACCTTGTGGAAGAACTGCACCAACATGGAAGGGAGAAAAAGCAGCTATAGCTGACCTGGTCCTCCCACACCTCTCTTTGATCCCTGGTCTTCATCTCACCAGATATTCTTATACTCCAGTGAGCTCACCAATCTTCCATAGTTGCCTAATATTTTAAAGTCTTACTCTGGAAGAAAAAGTAATTAATGCATTTTCCCCTCAATTTTGATCCCACCAAAATGTTAATATGAGCCTATATGTGGATAGCATATGTTTTTAATCTCTTCAAAATACTTGGTGTTTATTGTATTGGTTAAACTTCTGAAAGAACTATTTAGATCAATGGGTAAAATTAAGAGAAAAACAAAAATATTAGGTGGCAGGATCCCATATTTTGCAATAATTCTGATATCATCGATTTAATTTGTAGAAAGGTCTAGACATTATGTATTTTACAAATGTAATAATTATGAAGTGGTATTAATTATCAGTTTTACAGCTTCTGTCTTGGCTTTTTTTTAAAGCATTTTGGCATTCCTTATTGGTGTGGATTTGGACCAATTTCTAACCATTTTTTAAATGTCCAAATCAATGAAATACTGTACATACATAGCCTATTAAGCCTTGAAGCTTTTAAGATGTTGATGTATGAATATCAAATTTTTATCACTTCTATTAAACTCTTTATACCATACTGAAGATAATATAAACAAAAATGGAATATCATCCTCTTTTTGAAAGATTTTTTATAGTTGTTGAGTTGATCTTAAATATAATTGTTCAAAAAGATCATTTACTGAGTACTTCATAATTTGTTCAAGAGCATATAGACACATTTAGACCATAAGGACTTACCATTTTTAAAGATGAAGGTCCCTTTGAAAATCTCATGTAAGCTAAGGATTCTCTCTCCAGAAAAATACTCAAATGCACATATAGACAGATTTTTTTCAAGGAATTATAAGATGTTCACATTCATGGATCCTGAGGATCCATCTCCATCTTAGACTGACGTATGGAAGGACTTTAATGACATAGCTTTCTCCTTTTCAGATTTTTGAGTTTTCCAGACTGATCTATTATAGACCATATTATAGAAGTTGTCTGCCCAACTGTGCCTCCATTCATTCCTTGCTTTAGCTATACTCCATCTAAGACAGGCATCTCTGAAACAATCCTGATTCAGTCTACTCCCACCACTGCCACTCACTAGTCCTTTTCAGCAGTGCTTATTCAAACTAACAAATGCAAGGAGCAGTGGTTTTAGACAGAAATGGCAGTTGCAAGTAGCTGCTGTACCACTCAGACCACAAAATGCTAAGATGGAGATAAATATTGTGAAAAATTAGACATAAAATTTTCACCAGTTCACAATTCTACTAATCCTAAACTGCCAAATACTTGATATTCTTTGGTACTGGGTTCATTTGCAAATAGTTTAGAAAAATGAGAGTAAGGGCCTATAATTTCTTTGTTAGTCAGATGGATTCACTATTATTGTATTTTGTTTTTTATTATCTAATCTTGGTTTAAATGTTAATATTCGAGTGCCAATGTAATCTAATGAGAAAATATTTTAAAAGTAAAATCTAGAAGAAGGTAGCATTCTACTTAACAACTAATGTGAAGTATTGAATTACAGCATTCTTTTAGGCTTTTCAAAATTATTATTGGTACTATAAGGTGAATTTTGCAATGATATGATGTTGATGACCAATACTGGTTTAAGATTTTGATATAAGTGAAAATCAGGGCAGGAGGATTTCAGGTGTAGAAATGCTGCTGAGTAAGCTCTAAAGGTGAATTAGATTCCCATCAGGTGACATTGAGTGGAGATGTACATATTCAGTTTGTTTTTAAACAACCATTCTTTTTTTTTTAACTTTTTTTAGTTGTAGGTGGACACAATACCTTTATTTTTTTTATTTATTTTTATGTGGTGCTGAGGATCGAACCCAGTGCCTCACACATGCTAGACAAGCTCTCACCTGGTTATAACCCCAGCCCCTCTATATTCAGTTTTTAAAGAAATTTAAAAGAGTAAGACATTTTTAATTCAGAATGCCACAAAGCAACATTTGGCATCAGAAGCATACCGTGCAGTCTTCCCTGTATGAGATTTCATCCACATCCACAATTCTCCTTTTTTTTTTTAATGCACTATTGTATTTTTGGTGAACAATTCATAGAAATTAATAGCAAATGAGAGAGAAATTGTTTTTTTTCTTTAATACAAGAATTTAGAGGAAGAAAAGATACTTGAAAGAGAGGGTCTTACTATGAAATTTGTCTATTTATTGTCTTATAGCTCTAAGTTTTTATTAAACTTTCTAACATCTGTTGTGCCAAATTAGGATCACTGATATTAGTAGACTAAAATGTTTTGGGATTCTTTTGATGTAGGAATTTTATTTTTCATGTTTTTTAATCTGGCAGAACACAGATAAATTTATCAGTATCTCAAGCCAAGTGATCTTTTTCTTTTTAGAAATCATTTATAGACGTAACAGTCTATAGAAAGAAGTTTAAGTATAATGGTTTGCCAAAATAAAGTAAATAATATTAGGAAGAAAATAATGTTGCTAAGACTCTGGGGGGGAAAAAAAAGGATTTTTGCAGGCATTTAAAACACCAAGAATTACAAGGCCATGGTGAAGAACACACTAGTTCAATTGAAGTTAAAACAAGATATCTTTCTTTACTGATGTGCCATCTACTGAAAATTAGTAGAAGTTAGTCCTAAGTAGCTAACAGTGAACCCCAGGTGATAACTTCCCTAAAGCAATGAAATAGGAAGTGGTGGAAGAAATTTGTAAAAGAAACCCTCAGGGATTCCCCTGTGATCCCTTTAATCCTTGAATTGTCAAACCACATGGAAAATAATAGAGCTGTCTCATTCTAAGAATTAAGTGGTATTATCTTTTAAAAGAAAATATTAGGTCTTTTCACATCTATGGACAAGAATAGAGTATGTGTTCAGTGCAGAAAAGAGTAACTTTGAGCCAGAGATGCATATGGCTTTTTCATTTTTAATATAATATTATCTATTACTAAGCAGGCTATATTCAGTAGGGAAAATTATAGCCAATATTTTATTTTTCTTTTTTAAAACAGATGATTCAACGAGAAGCAGATGTTAAAAGTAAGGTAACTGCTGTGGCATTGACAGACTCTGTTCACAATGTATGGCATCAAGAAGCTGGCAAAACGATTCGGGAATGGATGAGAGAGGTGAGACTTGATTTCTTCAATGCTGTGATGAATGGCTGAGTCTTTATATCTTTATAAAGATATATCTTTATTATAACCCCTACCAACTTTTATCACTTTCCACTCCCACACTCCCTTTCTAGAAGCAGAACATTGAAAGGAAATAGAAAAACTGGATGCAGTTAAAATAATAATAGAAAACCTTTCAGAAGAACAAATAATTTTTGAAAGCACCTCCCTACCGTTTGGCTTTTCATAAAATATTATGTATGCATGCACTATATATTAGAATTTTGGCTAAAGACTGATGTGGTATGAGGAGACTCTTATTCCCAGATGTTTAATTTTTCCACCAATCATTTAGCATTGGTGCCTCTTAATGACAAGAAAGCAGCTTAGTGTACACTCAGTCTTGTCCTTTTATTATTGAAAGAAGGTAAGGATGTGTCTCTCTTGAATTGACTGGCTTACTCTGCCAGTAGGGGGAGAAGAAGTAAAAAGCTGAAATAGTATTATACCAAACCCTTGAGAAAGGAGAAAGTAACCCAGACCCTGGCCAATGTCCAGCCTCAGGCTAAGAAAGCATCTTTTCATGCTTCCTAAGAGCTGGTGAATCTAAAAACTAACAAGGCCTCATAGAGCTTGATCTAGGTTTTTTTTTTTTTTCCAAAACTTTCAGCCCATTTATTTCTTTTATCCTATTCCAGATATAGCTGAAATTTTTTCTTCTTTTGTTTATATTTACCTTTCTGATATTATAAGCAGTTGACATCAGCTACCCCACAATAAAAAAAAATCAATAATAATTATAATTAATAATTAGCTGTAGCAATTGTTTAGTCAGATAATTTACTTACTTGTATATGAATGAGCTGATTAACCTTCCTTGATTTCTCTCAGGGTATTTGTGTTTATTTGGGTTTTTTGAGGTGCTGGAAATTGAACCCATGGCCTGGCAACATGCTAGGAATGTGCTCTTCCACTGAGCCACACCCTAATCCTCCTTTTGTTTGTAGAATACCTGACCTTCTCTTTAGCTGGCCTTTCACTATAGGAATGTGTGGTAGGTACTGTAAGAACCAGAGAGTTAATGTACAAAAAGAATTTTGAGTAGATAGAAGTCTATATTATATACACTATATAATCCTGTAATGGTGTTTTTAATATCACCAGTCTGCTATCACTTTTGTTATTCTCCATTAAAAAAAGTACTTTTATCACAAAGAAGTCCAAAATATTTTTTCTAGTCCTTATAATGCTATAACATATAAAGGGAGTAGGGGTTAAATTAATTCTAACACACAGATCCTTTCTGATTACATCAATTTGCATGTTTCTCCTTTCACAGTGTAGCTACATTCTTAATTGCCTTTTCTAAATATCTAAACTTTTTTTCAGGGCAGGGAAGATTCTGGGAACTGCACCCAGGGTTACTTTACCACTGAATACATCCCTAGAGCTTTTTATTTTTTATTTTGAGACAGGATCTCACTGAACTGCCCAGGCTGACCTCAAACTTGCAACTCCTGTCTCAGTCTCTGAAGTCATGGGGATTACAGACATTCACCAATAAGCCTGGCCAGATCTAAACTTTTTCAAGAGGAAATTTCATGTATTTTTATGCTATTTATTTGTCCAAATGGACACATCAACAGCTTCCAGATTTATATAAGTAGTAAGGTTAATAAATGAACTTTTAGTAACTTATTTTCCCATACATAACCAGTATGGAATTCGGTACTTGGTCCAAACTAGAAACCCTTATTCACATTTTTTAAATGGAAATTCTTCATAAAAGTCTCATTGTAGGTGACAAATATAACAAAATTTATTTCGATTTACTTTTTAAATATTTCTAAGTATGGAATAGGTATTCCCTTCATAACTCAGAATATATTACTCTGCATCTTTCAGCTCACTAAAACAGGCAAGAGTTGAAATCATCTTAATTTAATCAAGGGTGTCATTAGTTTCTCTACAAGCATAACTTTTGTAAAATTTATAAGCTTTTATAAATGCCCTCCTTGCAGAGCTCTTTGAATTCCCTCGATTATGCCTTATGGGAGCAGCATGAAGAATTTTGTGTTCTGACTTATCAAACTTGAGACCCCAGTTCAAGCATTTACCTAGCTGTATAGTCTTGGGCAAGTTGTATAATCTTTTTGAGATTCAGTTTTATCAAAATTTAATATTTACCTGGTGAACATGATTGTAAAATAACTTAGGTAAAGAAAAGCACAATTGTTGGCCCTTTAAAGAAGTTTAGCAAATTATGGCTTTTATTGTTATTACCTGGTACTCCCAAATAATATAAAATGCAGGAGCTTTATTCTTTTATTTTATGATTACTTATATAATAAAAATGTCTTACAAAAGGGAACTGTGACATGTTGGAAAATTTCATAACCAGCAGTCAGGAAAGCTAAGTTTTAATGATTCTGGCTGAGTCACTCACTAGATAAATCAATACTTAAGATTCTAGCATGTACCAGGTACTTTACTAAGACTTATAATCTTAGACAAGCCACTCCATCTTTTGGGCCTGTTTCATAATTGTGAATTAGAGATAATAATTCCTATTCTGTCTGCTTCATGAACTATTGGAGGAATTAAAGGTGATGATCAAAAAGAAAACCCCCTGAAAAGCAAATGGCAGTACATAAAGAGATGAGATATATTATTGTAGCAAACACTATACTGTCTCAGAGATAAAAGTTATTTGATCATTCTTGGTTGAGTTTTGAAATTATCCCTGCTGAGAGCTCTTCCAAAATGACAACCAAAGGAAGGGTATAAAAGTCCATGACAGACGTCCTTGTCTAATCTACCTATGTGTGTGACCAGTGGCTAATAGAGAAGATTTCATTGTGATTTGGCAAGACAAAAGCTCAGTGTTTTTCAACACTCAGAATGAAACTCCATTCCCTCTTTCTCATCTTCAGTCCCTTTCCTCACTATAAGACTCCTCAAAATTATGAAAAGCAAACAAGCCTGGATTACAGAAAATAGGCTATGGTCCTGAGCATGGATTTTGGGAGAAGATACCATGAGGCAAACTTTTGTCCCTCAACATCCCTCTTCTTACCACTTCCTGCTCTAGTTTCACTTGAGATCAACAAAAACACTGAGATATTTTGTAGTTTTCCTTTCCAAGAAAAATATCTTAGCTCAGTTGGAATATTGTCCATAAAAATAATAATCTGGTTGTGATGGAAGCCTTAGTGCTTTTATCCTCTTGATGATTGGCTTCATTATTACATCAAACACTGCTTTAAAAATTGCAAGTAAAACAATGGTGCAAATTGCCTAGTCATTTCTATTATACTAAAAAGTAATAAAATTGATTTTGCTTTGCAAGCATGTTTAATGTGATAAAGGTATCAATGGTAAGCATTTGTTTACTATAAAAAGCTGTTATTTGTTTTAAACTTATCAATTTAGCATATAACACAAAGGATAAGAAATATATTTTGTATTGTGCAATTTTTAAATAATAATTCCTGGGCTGGAATAGCTTAGTGGTAGAGCACTTACCTAGCACACACAAGGCCCTGGGTTTGATCCCCAGCACTGAAAATATAATAACAATAATGATAATAGTTCCCTTTAATGGAAAAATATCAAAGAGGGCTACTTTTAATAATTGCTCCAAGTAAAACTTCTCCCAAATAAAGACCAAGCATAGATGCTAGGTGTCTCAGGAGCAAAGGTAAAACGTAACTAAAGGCAGTTCTTAAGAGGCACTTCTCACCTCAAGTTCCAGTACCATCAGAACTGAGTGGCCTCTGAAAGTGCCCAGCCAAACCAGATGTACAGTTCTGTGGGACAGTTGTGAACCCTTCCTGCACCCTTCAGCTCTGATTATAGGCCCTAGAAACACCACCTAGTGAATCACTGTTGTACCTGTCTGAAGACTCAAGAGCCTTCCATATTAAAAATCACCCATTGGTTATTTACATTTCACACAAATGCAAAAATAATAAATAAAAACTTAGACTCAACCAGCACAGCAAGCATCTCCAAACATGTTCTACAGGAATAGCTACTACCTTCTTTTCTCTTTTAATATAGCAGATTGTAGCATTCCTATAAAATTTTTCATTTCATATCTACTTTGAAATACTGTAAACCCTTGGTTCAAGTCAAAGGGAGCCCAAGTCCCTTTCCCAGCCCCAAGTCTTTGGGCATTGCTATTCTATATCAGTACACTCCAAACTTCTGGATTATACAAAAACGAAAATTTACAATGACAAAAATCTGTAGGGTCATAATTTCAGAGTAAGAAATTTTTTTATTTTACCAAAAATTAAAATTGAAAACACTTAATAACATTCGTGACATTGTCTGTTTTCTCTTTTCCTTCAGACCCAGAGAAACACTTGTTATGTGATTCATCCTAATTTGCTGGCTCTGGCCAAGGTCTTTCTTTATGCTTCTTCATGTTGAGGCAGCAATTCATCAGAGACTCAAACATGAAACTCTTGGTGTTTCTAGTCCAATATGCCTTGTTGCCTACTCAGAGCACCTGAGTAAAAGATCTCAAAGTCTGCTGACACATACCCGCATACTTTGAGTTTATGTGGGGCTTTCCTAGTGGGTTGTCTATGTTGCCACCTGGGATACAGTAGTGTTATCTCAGTAGTGTTATCTCAGTTAAAGAACTGAGATGGAGGACAAACTGGGACATTGATAAGAACAATAGATAATCATTAGAAAATAGTGAAAGATATTTGGTTTTTAACTATAGAAACACAGCATAAGGAGTTAAATATGATAAGGAATTTCAGACAGATTGAATTCATGTAATGGCTATCTGTCTTTCTTTACGTGTATTTTCCAATGTTTATGTTTTTATAATTTCATTATACTCTCATATGGCAGACATTTTTAGTTTGTTTTGCCTTATTTTCTATATAATTTTCTCAGTAAGGTAAAAATGCCACATACATCTACACACTCTTCAAATTTATAGTTTCAAACCTTTACAGTTCTCCCCAGGTACTTTGTCATTCCACAGAACTTTGGGGCATATTCACTTCAACTATATGGTGGTTAACTTCTGTCTGATTTTTATGAACAATCAAAGACTAAAACATATGCCTAGATAAAAACTGAAATTTCTGAATCCTAAGACGTGAACATATATTTTGAGTCAGTGTTTGAGTTAAAGATGATCTGTAGAACCTGGACAAAAGTTCACCTTGCTCAGTTTTAAAAAGTCAACAAGAAGTTAGAAAATGATTAATCTCCTGCATATTATAATGTACCATCACTTTTCTTAATACTAGAAAATCCTGTAAAACATAGTTTTACATTTGTGAACTGTAGGTGAGCAGTATTAAAAGACCAACATTTTACCTGGGTAATAGCCAACTTTCATCAGATTTGGATGTACTAGTTGGATGAATAATAATTAAAATATATACCTAATCGCTGCCTGTCTGTTGGTAGTGCTAATTGCTGTCATTGAAAAGACTGAATTGTTTAAGAAAAAGAGAGAGAAAGAGAAAGTCATTCTTCATTGAAGCTATCTCCCTGTATCATTGGGAGCCTATTTTTAGTGCCTATAGAAGTCATGATTTTTGAATTTATTAGGGGCTGTGATGAATGATAAAACAAGTCATCCATTTACATATCTTGACACTGCTTTGGAGAATACTTATTTCTTACAAGCAAGTGTCACATTGTATATAAAAGCTGGCTAATTGTGTGCTAATCTTCTGCATTATCTAGAATTCTCTGATGTGGTATTCTATCAATGGTAATATTAATTTTACTTATTTCAAATGTATGAAATATCTTCTAAAACCCTATTTCTTTTATAATGTCTACTCTCTTACATTGTGTAATTTTGCATTCAGCTGCTAATTAAGATTAGGAGTGCATGTTGTAGAGTATGTATCCATTTTAAATGGGCAAGTTTTTGTAATATATGAAAATACTAATATTTTATCCATTTTAAATATAAAAAGAGAGAAAGCATTTAAGAACATTACTGGATGTTGTGTTTGTTTTCATGTTTTTTTCCCTGCACAGTTCAATAGTTTCATTGATCCACTGTTTCTTACAAAAATCTGCCATGCTTTGTGAACTTCACTTTCTAATCTCATACAGCAACCCTGCCTTTATATTATTCCTGCTCTCTCTGGTCCCAGAACAGTAGGGTTGCCTTGACAAATCTATTCAAAAGCCATTCCTCGGCCTTTATTGGTGGGGACTAGGGCCTTTGAAATTCTCTCCTCACTGCAACACAGCTGACATCTTCTTCCAGACAGAATGAATTAAGGAAATACAATAAGACACTTGATCTACCAGTCAAGGATCTTTCCACAGTGAGGACGGATTCCATGGTGCACAACCAGGGCAGCAAGCATCTATAAATACACAATACATGCTTGTTTACCAGAATAGCAATCACTGATTTTTCCAACATGATTGATGGAATGATCTCTTTTAAAATAAAATCTGTCTGGAAATAGAGTTTGTGTGTGTGTGTGTGTGTGTGTGTGTGTGTGTATGCGCTCGCACATGCACACATGTGCACATGTGCATGCACACACTGAGAAATTTTCTAAAGCCATATGATTTTAATCATATCTTTTAAGCCAGAATTCAAAGGCATACTTAAAATGTATAAAAGGAATAGAGTATTTTTATTTTGTTTGTCTGAGTTGCAAATCATCATCACCTTAGAGACTGATCTTTAATATTGAAAGTTTGTGTCCTCAGACACACAGCTGCAATTCACCAGGGGAATTTCTATATAACTATTTTGATACAGCCTTCATCAAGTCAAAGTGAAAATTAAAAGAGTACATTTATATGGGCTAGATTTTGAGGAGTATATGCAAAATTCATTTCTTCTAGTACCACAAAAAGTATTGTTTAGAAATTAGCTATTCTTTCACATATCAAATTAAGATTCATTTCGCTCTAAAAATTTTTAAAGGATCTCTTTTTAAATTTTCCTTAATTATAATCCCTTCATTCATTTATTTCTTGGCATCTGATCTTTTCTTAGAAATATAGTGCATCAGGATTCACAGAATATTACATCTTCTTAATATCAGCAGAGATGATTTGCTGAAATGTAAAAAAAATACTTTTTCCAGTCATTTTTGTCATGAAAAATTTTTATTTACATAAGAAAAAGATTTTAAGTATATGGAAAATAAATTGAATATATTTCCAGTTATTGGTTTTATGGACAGATTTATCTCTTTCCACTGAATAGTTGGTCATGGTTTCAATTGCGTTTCAACCACATTATCTCTGTTACATTGCAGAACTGTTGTAATTGGGTCTCTAGCTCAGAACCATTAGACACATCAGTGGAGTCCATGCTACCTGACTGTCCTCGAGTCTCGGCAGGTATGTGTTTGATTAAAGATATATGGGTTTGTCTCTTTTTTTTAAAGGTTAAAAACATGCCAATGAGATGTAGAATCCTTTCTGTGAATTAAGTATGTTGTGCTACCTAGAATTATAGAAAGAATTATTGGTAATGTATGACATCAGTCAAATCCACTATCAGAATTTCTTAAGAAGCTTAAAATGCATATCAAAACTTGAGTAAGATGAATAGGTGAAACAATTTAAGAGTAATAGAAAGTCACTGTTAAAGCTTGACAGATAATGCCTAAAAGGCAGACAGGTTCATAGAACTTTTCACAGGATATTTGTCTCTGATTGAGCACCCAGCCCCATGATAAGTCAGGCAGTCAAGACTACTATAAGGCCTAGAGTCTTTAGAAAAGAAGTTTTTTCATACTAAGATTTTAGCTGGACCTGTGTGTTAGATAGGATTTAGATTGTGGAAAGACAAGCAAGATGACGTCCTAGGCAAAAGAAACAGCAGTACAAGGAGCAGGAACTGGAATAGGCCTGGCGATGTTCACAGAGAATAAAGGCGAAACTGGCCTGCCTATTGAAAGGAAAGAGGTGAAGAGGTGAACACCTCAGGAAGCATTTGGAAAAATGTAAGGAGTCTCTGGATAAGGAAAGAAAGTGGCATTGTCATTGCTTTCTTATTTTGGCTTTCACAGCTCCCAACCAATTTGTATGATAACACAAAGTGAACAGTGTTATCTGGTTGTGACTTTAATAACAGAAACGGGCTTGTTCTGGCCATGAATGCTGGAGAATAAGCAGAATAAGCAGATATTTGGGACATAGCCTACTCCATGTAATAATCATAGGTGATAGATAATCACTAAGTTTCTTAGAATTGCAGACATGTTTACATATTAGGAGGAAATAATTTGGATAATAAGTCAAATTCTAGATAATGAGCTATTGTCATAACTAAATACCACTACCATTAATAAATAAACCTCAGGTGAGCTTCACCATCACTATAGCTAAATTTTATAGGTTTCTCAGTGTTCAGTTGTAGAAGCACCCACTAGGAGATTTGTACACTTCAGCACACACACACACACACACACACACACACTCGAATATGTTTATATACATAATATATGTGTTTGGATACATGCATTATACAATGTATTTTGATTATTCATGGTGATTATATTCTGTGAAGTCACTGAGAACACCGAATTAGCAAATACTGGATCATTACTCTTAAGGGATGTAGAGTGTTATGTTTCTGTGAGTCTCTGGTCACATTTTTGTCAACCAGCAGTATATAAATTTGTTTTATGTATGTTTCTGTTTAAAGACAACTCATTTAATATATATTGTTTAGTCATTAACATTGAACTCATGGCCAGCAGTGCTAACTCATTTCTAAACAAAGCTGATCTAACATACATATTTTCTCCAAAAGGTGCATCACAGCCTTCTTGTACTTATGAACACTAGATAGCACCTCAGCACTATATTTGGGGGTCATTTGAAACAGAGAAATCACAAAAAATATGAAAAACATGACAGTTAATCATCTGGGAAAGGACATTTGTTTTCAGTATGAGAGCTGAAACAAGAAGGCAGAATATGGCCTTGTTCAATCTCAGCTAAGAACAGTGACTCAATTTTTTTTACCATTCTGCATATGTGTATGTCTGTGAATGGCTAAAAATAACTGCCATGTTGATTTGGGGGTTACAAATAAATTTCAGTGAATAGGTGAATTTATAAATATAGAATCCACAAATAATGAAGACAGACTGCATTATTTCAGTATAGAGGAAAATATTTGTTACTAATATTTGACCAGAGCTAACAGTCTCAGTGAATATGTTGACTTTACATTTAATGCTAGAACTTGCAGACACCTCATGAGGGAAGCTAGATATTAAGTGGCAGAGAGCAAGAATGAGCTTGAACCCATAAACAAGAGTTGGAATCTATGAAGATAGAGGTAGACTTCAATCCATCTCAGTTCTTATTGCCTCTGTTTTTTCATGGTGTGGATATCCTGTAGAAGTCTGTGCCCTTTGTCTTATGGAGTTAAACACACACATATCTGCACCAGGAGTCAGAGATGCTGAAGGAGAACTCAGGGGAAGGTGAAACAGATACCATCCTATCTATTGCCTCACACCACAAGATGAGCCAGCAGATAAGTGACAACATGTGTATGCTAGAAATGGCTGCTGCCTCACATTAAGCCTCCAAATTTCCCACCAAATAGAAAAAACTTCCCTTGTGTACCATCCTAACCAGAAACGTATAAGAAAAATAATTCTGGAAAATGTAGTTCAACCGAGCCAAATTTGTACATTAAAAATCTACCACAGTCCCCCATGCCACTTTGGCACTCATATACATCTCCTTAAGATATACTTTATATCCATTTAAATAAATTAATAAAGTCATGCTTGCATTTAACATGATATAGCTACCCCATGTACAGCTGAAAACATACCTACCCTTTTCCCAGAAGAAGGTACAAAGTCCTTTTATTGTTCTTGCCTTATGGCATTCTCACCTTTGGTATTCTATAATTTAAATATTGAATGATAAAGCTATTATCAATTCATCTTAGATAACAAAGGAATAAAAGAAAGACAGTAGAATGAATCTGACATAATATTCCCATGTACGTATATGAAAACAACACAGGGAATTCCACCATCATGTACATCCAAAAGAATGGGATCCTAACTAGAATAAGATATATTTCATGCTTGTATAATTATATTGAAATGGATTCTGCTGTCATGTATAACTAAAAAGAACAAATAAATTTAAGAAAATAAAAAAGGAATAAAAGAGGAGACAAAAACTAAAATAGTATGTCTACATACACATATTCATGTCAGAATAAAGAAGAAATCCTATTACATTCTTCATTTTTTGTAACCGATCATGTAGTTGTATCAGATACTTATGATTGCCTTCTTCAACTACCCATTCAATATTCCCATTGCTCTTAGCAGATATCTTAGCTGATTAAGATGCCTTGTCTGGAAAAATGACCCATACCTTCATTCTTGAAGAATCAGGGCCATTAGCCTGAATTAGGTTATTGTAGTAGCCTCTTGACTGTAATTGGACGAAGTACTAGCAGACACACCAGAGCACTTCTTGCATTGCAGACATATTCTTCCTTATCTCTATTGTGTAGTAGACACTCAATTTTCCTTTGGAAATGAGGATCCATCATCAACCTTGTATAACAACACTCTCTACTCCTGTTGATTCCACATAAGGAGCTCAAAATGACAAGATGGTAGTTTCAGCTTACATTTCTGTGAAATCATTATTTTATCTCCCAGTGGAAACATTTCTCCCTGTAGAGCCAAGATCTTTAGACCACGAGAGCCTAAAGTCATTACCATGGGAAACAGCAGTTTTCCTAGTGAATCATAAGGGTAGTAGGAAGAAAAGCCAGTTCATTTCTATCCCTTCTCCCCCAGATCCAGGGTAAATAGACTGTAATTAAATGCTGGTTTACAGCGAATTCCATATCCTGGAAGACACTGTTCCAGATCTATAAGGTGTTGCAACCCAGCAGGTATCATAACAATCTTCCAAAATTCATTTCACAATTCTATCAAGCCTGCTGCTTGAGGATAAAGGGGAACATGGTAAGACCAGTCAGTGAATGTTGGCAGATCTTAGACTCTCTCTTGTCTTTTGCCTGCTCACTCTAATGGAAACCAGCTGTGTGTCATAAGCTGCTCTATGGAGAAGCCCACATGGTAAGAAACTGGTATCACTGGCCCAGAGCCAGTGAGGGGTTAAGGTCTGCCAACAGCCACTGAGTGACCTTGGAAAAGGATTTCCCCTAGTTGAGCCTTGAGATGGCTTCCGCCTCAGCCAACACCTTGATTGTAGCCTGGTAAGAGATCCTGAACCAGAGCCAGAGCCTGAGCCATCCAGCCAAGCTGTGTCCAATTTCTGACCCACACAAACCATGCAATGATAAATGTTTCATTGTTTTAAACTGTCAAGTTTGGAGGTGATTTGTCTCACAGCAGTAGATAATTATCACATCAGAGTTAAACTTGAACTGTGGTAGTCACTCCAGCCCAAGTAGAAACCACCTTAACCCTTTTTTGAGACTACAGCCTTATAAGGCTCATCTTAGCTCTAATATCTTAGGGTTTCACAGCAACTGTTTCCAAAGAAACAATAAAATACTCATTGAAGACAGTTTCTTTCTACCCTTGCTCCCCACTACCTGACTGAACTTTGCAATTTATCAGAAATATTACTTTTCATCTTTATCATACTCACTTGATTTTATACTAAGTCATCTTAATATTTAGCTCTTCTCCGATCAGTTTTTTTCTTAGGACAGATCTTGCTATGCATCCTGCTATTTCCTGTGGGTTTTGACCTAAATCAGAAGATTTCATATACATACCCCAGCACATATCCATTTAGTCCTCAAATATTTATTGAATAATCACTACGTTCAAGACACTATTCTGGTAGCTAAAGACATAGCAGTGAATAAGAGCTCATCATGACTATCTTTTTCCCTAGAAATTGATAAAGAAAATTTTTTTCTGACCCTTCTGGTTAGTGGGTCTTGATATTAAAGCTGCCATCAACATTAGGTTGCATCAAATAAGAAAAAGTTAGGGCCAGCACCCCCAAAACTATCCACATTTATTTACAAAAACAGAATGTTTTTTCAACTAAAGTCAGGGATTTCCCTCAAAGAGTTCTTTAAAATGTTGAGCAGGGAGTGTTTAGTAAGCATATAAAGAAAATAATAAGTCCCAGGCAGTAGACTCAGCAAGCTGTGTTGACAGTGCAAGGATATATTTGAAGCATGTGTTGGAGTGGTGGCAGTGAGAATGCAGAGGGGAGGAGCACAGATATACTGTGGAAGAATCCACTCACCTTAATGATAAAGAGATTGGATGTGGAAAGGGAAGAGGCAATAATAAGCTCAAGTGTAAGTAAATGGGACAATGAAAATATCATTACCAGAAGTAGAAGAGCTGGAAGGGAAATCAATTAAAGGAAGAAGATGGTGAATTTGTTTTATGACCTATTTGATTGAGGTGAGGATTGAGGTGATGACAAGAAATTCAAATGGAAATAACCAAATATTGTTGAAGTACCTTTGAAACATTCAAATTCTCTGATCAGTAATCCTGTAATCTATAATTGAAAGTATTAATATAATTTGAAGTTTTCAATGTATGTAGTGACCACAAATTTGTAATGGATACTTAGGCCATAAATTCAATTTAAGGCAATCATTTTTTTTTCTTTGAGCTTGCTAAATTATTAAGTTTTTTCTTAAGTTATATTTCACCTTTGACTGAAAATTTCAAGTGAGAGCAGTGAGATTGACTAAGAGAACACATACTCATTTAATATTATATTTATTTTTCCTTTATAACTGAATCTATTTCCCTTTATAAGAAAAATACATGCATTGCTCATAACAACTTCAATTTATGAATTGTACTTACCTGTGTACCTATAAATTTTAAAAAGGCACAATAAAATTTAAATTTTTACTTAATATATCACCATTATTTTCAGTACAGTGATTTTTTTATTTTTTTATTTTTACTTTCTGTTTACTATTTGAAAGCAAGTGCAGTACTCTACAACTCCCTACTTCAGTGTTGGCAATGCTGGACCTTAAACTTATGGTGAAATTGGACTTTTCTATTATTGTACCATAAAGTGAATGGGATATTTAAGAGGTTTTGAATATAAAAAGTATTAAAAGTATAAAAAAAGTATAAAAAAGTGTAAAAAGTATAAAAAAGTATAAAAAAAAGTATTAAAAGTATAAAAAGTATCTGGTCCCCCCCCCTTTTTTTTTATTTGTAAAACCAGTCAGTTAAGCACACTGTCATTCAGAGAATAAAATAATGATGTAACAGAATCTTATTTTATACTCCATATTTTGGTTTATCATTTGGTATAAAATGGCAATAGCAAATATCTGCCTCACTTATTTGTAGAAAAGCTATGTAGACAATTTCTGCAGTTTCTGGAAAGATAATTTCATTATTTCTCCAGATGAGCATACTATAAAAATGTATACAAGTATTATACATTTGTAGGCATTTTTGAATTCAAGGCTATCATTTTTGAACTATTATTGATTATTTTAATCCTGTAGGTGTGAATTTGTAGATATTCTCCCTTCCATTTTCTTGTCTCTCATTCTATTTTAAAACAACAAATAGTTTTATTTATGTTTTTCTGTGTTCCCTATGACATTGATAAGGATCACAAAATATTATGCAGAAACTAGAGCCTCAGAAGTATAGAAAATATGGTGGAGAATTCAAAAAGAAAAGGAATATTTGAATGAAAAGATGTTCATAAGACAAGAAATCTGAAAACAATAAAACTGAAAGAGACATTGGGGTAACAGTAAAGATTAAATTAGAAATGATCTCATGTAATGTGCTGCTTCCCAAAAAAGAGCTAATATAATCTTTGACTATTTATGAGGAGGCTTGCCCCAAGGGAAAAAAGAAAGGAAAATATAAATGTTTGAAAACTGGCAAGGTTAGAGAGTGCTGGTATCTCTAATTTCCTACAAGTTTTGATGCAGCTTGCTTTGGCTTTCACATGACTGACTGAGACACTCTGCCAGATTGGTCCTACTTGAGGCTACATTTGGGTTAAGTGCTGCTGCTGAGGCTGGTATACTTTCAGTCCTCTTCAAGTGCTCCCAGAATGCCTCTCTGGGTTCAGCAGGTATACACCATGTACCAAACATAGCTCCAGGTGCCAGGAACACAACAGAGAATTTCAGCAAATAAAGGGCCACATGGAGCTTGCATTCTAGAGGGGAAAACAGACAAAGATCAAGATAAATAAGTAAAGTATGTTATGTGATAGTGGTAGAAGAAAATACAAAACAGAGAGAGAGGAACTGAAGTGTTTGTGTGGAGGAGAGAATACAAAGTTTTAGGTTGGCGACAGGAGGGTTTGCTAAGAAGATAGCATTCCTAGAGCTTCCTTTTATTCCTAATCTACTCTACCTCCCACTGATAAAACCAGTATTTGCCTACTCAGATATTCTTTTCCTAGGTTTTAGGGTACTTATTCAACTTTGAATTCTCTCCCAGTAGTCTCTTGTTCTGGGTTCTTGTAAACATGACCTTCTTTCTCCTCAGACTCATTTTACCAGTTCTCTAAGGTTCATGGCAACCATAATGCATGGTTACTTACAAATTATTAAGGTTATTCTATTATTTCTATACACATAAAGGAAAGTATAAAATTATACAGCAATCTGGACTTGAAGACAAGATCACTTATTGTTCAGATGTAAGTAGACAGTTTTGCTACCCTAAGCCCTCCTGTCTCACCTAAAGGGTGAGAATCTTGACATTCTGTGACCACATTGTACCAAGCACACAGGATGCAAAATTCTACCTTATGGCATCATTTTCTACCTGCTGATAAGAAAAGACTTAAACCTAGGTTCACTGAAATGTCATTGTCCTGATAGATGCCTGATGTCTTTTAGCATATTTACTCCAAGAACTTTTATCAGTCATATTGTTCCTTGCCCTTTCCATGGTTAAGACAGGCTTTTCTCTATTGTTTCAGCCTACCTAAAAGATTGATATAAATCTAAACACTTCAAAATTAGATCATAGTATAATATAAAGAGGGGGGAAGAAACCAAGCATAATAAATAAATGTTTTACTAGTTAAGAAATTAAATTTGAAAAATTACTATATTTAGATGGGTCTTTCTTGATTTGGATGTACAACTGGGCCATTGATAACATGTACCTGAATGTCACATTTCCTCACCAGAACATGAAGTGGAATGTTAGCAATTACTAGGTAAATTTGAATTGTACACAACTTGGTAACCCTAATTTGGAGTGAGTAGTCCAGACTGTTTACACTAACTGAACCTACTAAATATTTAGCAAATATTAACTCAGTTTATTGCTGAAAATACCTCTTGTTTAAATGACACTATGGAGTTATATCTCTTCTTTGTTGTTGAATAATCACTTTCTTCTAAAGATAGCAATGAAAAATCAACAGTAATTGCCTATAAAATGTGGTGTCATTCAGAATGTGTGACAAGTTGAGTTGTCCAATATGTTTTTCGATGTAGTTCAAATTAATTAGGTAATTGAAAATCTATACTTTGCTTTGTAAACATTTTAAAATTCAAAGCATATTAGCCTATGTGATATAGTACCTCTTTTGCCTGCATGTTCTGCTAAGAATTGTAGCATTCCTCTCTCCATTCAAAGGACATATTCTAATCTGTTAAGTGATGTTTTCATTAACTAAATAGCACTTTTCAGGCAGTTTTTGTTCATGACCATAAAATCGGCCTTGTAGCTTTTATTTATCAGTTTCCTTATTCATTGTTCTGTTCCACCTTATAATTATAACTTAGTGTAAAGGATGAGTGTTCTAAAAGTTGACCACCAGAACTTCTGTGCTTTTCAGTGAATCATCCATTATATATAGCTGGAATAAGGAAGTTGGGTGAAATAATTGATTACAGAATCATTTAAGATAACCTATCTAAATTATTAGAGCTTCCTCTACATTAATCACAGTCATTTGCCCTGATTATATATATTTAACCAGGTCCAAGATTATCCTCTAATTTTGACTTTTTCAGTTTCCCAATAACCACAGTGAATATAAGTAGTCTCACTCCAGAAATCTCACTTTTTAAAAAAATTTAAAATAGCCACCATGGTTTTTACAGCTTTCTGAACCAATTTGTGAAAAATCCTTTGATGAATTTGGCAGTAAAGGTGGCAACTCTCCTTTTACTGAGCTAACTCTTTTCTTTAAAGATTAAAAAAAATTAATTGTTTTTGGATAAATAACCCAATAATATGAATTTGTGTTTGTACTGAAAATGAATTATGAGTTAATATGGAAAAGTTTTTATTTTTACTGCTCCAATGCCAATGGTTCATGGCTTTTAATGCTATGTCTGTAATTATTCCAAAAAGTAAGCAGCCATGCCTTCTGGTTTCCTCCACTTAGAGTCCCTTGGTCCTGCCAGCACAGGGAATCACGTCTTCCCTAGCCTATATGTCTCTTCCCCTACCTGACCTGTGTAAGGTTTGTCTGGCTCCACTTGCCTTTCACTTCTCTTTGTGGACCACATGCCTCCCTTAAAGCCCATAGTCTATCTGCTCTTGTGCACATGTTCCCCATCTGCTCTGGTATACACCCTGTCTGTCTGCTCTGTCTTGTCACAGACGGACTGACAGCAAGTCACCAGTGTAAATCTATCTGCTAGTAAAAATACTCCCAAAATATACCTCTTTAGAAGAAACAGCATTGCTTTCTAGAGGTGACTCAAAACATCTAAAATGAATATTCTTTGGCACCAACATGAAAATTTAAAGTGAACATTAAGCAGTATAGATAGTGCAAATATTTTCTATTTCTAAAAATCTCAAGATATGCTGAGTTGATTATCAGCATTTTAAAAGCAGGAGTATAATTTTTAAAATTTTTGTTTCATCATAATTCTTAAAATATAATCTGTTTCTAAAGGAGAACAGTTCTATTTTATATTAAATTTGAGAGTTTGATCAGTGACTTAAGTTTATAGATGTAAAATTATTTTAACTGATATTTGATATCTGAATATTCTTTGAGACTTTGTACTGATATATCAACCCTTAATGTCTGCTAATATCTCCTTCAGTCATACACATTTCACTCCAGTTATTCAATATGTTGTACTAACATGAAGAAATCATATTCCATCTAGTTTATAGATGTTTTGAATAACCACATGGCATAATCCTTCACAGAATTCAGTTGTGTGGTATAACTTCTTAATTCACAAAATACTCTCCATGTGATTTGAAAAATTTGGACAAGAAACATGCATTTCATTTTTAAAAGCTTTCTGTAGCAAAACTTTCTCTGATCTCTCTAATGAGACTTCTTAAGGAGACTCAATTAAAATTTTCTAATACCAGTATCAGAGTGAAGATTCTTTTGATATTAGCTAACATTTTGTAAGTCTTTTTTCAAGTAATGTAAAAAAATTCAGATTTTTACTTTTACTTTTTAAATATTTTTATTAGTACATATAGTAAATATTTTTATTAGTCATTTATAGTTATAAATTTGGTCAATTTTATTCTGCATTTCCACCCTTTCCCCATCTTTCCTACTTTCTGCTCAGTCTCCTTCCTTTACTCCATAAATGTCTCTTCTGTTTTAATGGAAAACCCCAGCCTGTCTTTCTCTTTTTTTCCCCCTCATTTCACTCTCACTTCTGCATATGAGAGAAAATATGTGACCATTTAGACTTTCTGAGTCTGGTTTATTTCAATTAGCATAATGTTCTCCAATTTCATCTATTTACTGACCAATGCCATAATTTCATTCTTCTTTATGGTTGAGTAAAATTCCATTGTCTGTATGTACCACATTTTCTTTATCCATTCGTTTGTTGATGGGCAACTGGGCTGGTTCCATTACTTGCCATTGTGAATTGTATTGCTATAAACATTGCTGTGCCTGTATCACTACTGTATGCTGATTAGTTCTTTAGGATAAATACCAAGAAGTGGGGTAGCTGGATCATATGGTGATTTCATTCCTAGTAATTTGAGGAAACTCCATACTGCTTTCTTAAGTGGTTGTACTAATTTTCAATTTTACCAACAATGTATGAGTGTACACTTCCCCCCACATCCTCACCAGAATTTATTTTTTTCTTCTTGATGATTGCCATTCTAACTGAAGTGAAATTAAATCTCAATATAGTTTTGATTTGCATTTCCCTGATTGCTAGAGATGTTGAAAATTTTTTCATCTTTGCTGACCAGCAAAGAAATACAGTTGTATTTCTTGTGAAATGTCTGTTTAGTTCTTTTGCCCATTGATTGATTGAGGATTTTTTGGTGTTGTTTTTTTAATTCTTTTTTTTTAACATTTAACAATTATTTATTGAATATGAAATGAATAGTTAACAGTTGTATATTGTTGAAATATATATATTGTATACATGGTAGTTTTTCTGTTCTATGCTTTACCAATACATATATACATGCTGTATTTAAATCTATTTTTTTCCCATAGCTGTATTTAGGTAAAATTGAAGTACAATAAAATGCACATATTTAAAGTACATAATTTGATCAATTTTGACATGTTAACCAATTAACCAGTACAATCAATATAAAAAGCATTTCCATTCCTTTTTTTAAAATTTGAACTCATGCACTGTTTCCTACATGATTTATTACATTAGAAAGCAGTCACCTTAACATGTATAGAACCCCACCCCTACATGTCAACAATTTCAAAATTAAATGGCAAACTTATAAATATCTCAGAGGTCAAGGAAGAACACACAAGAAAAGTAAATAAAAAGTGCTTTGATCTAAATGATAATAAAAGCTTAAAATATCAGGATCTCTGGGATGAAACAGTATGAACA
The DNA here is from genome assembly GCA_020662805.1 of Glaucomys volans. Classification (NCBI taxonomy): domain Eukaryota; kingdom Metazoa; phylum Chordata; class Mammalia; order Rodentia; family Sciuridae; genus Glaucomys; species Glaucomys volans. The sequence goes on along the minus strand of JAJEJO010000156.1, from coordinate 290,089 downwards.
TTTTGAAATGTTCAGATGAACATTTATAACTTAAGGTACTTGTATCAGAAAAAAGCTAGAGTAACAATCAAATTATTTTCAAGTTATGTGGTAGCACAGGAAAAATAAGAGTAGGAGCAGAAATATATGAAATATAGAAGAAATAATGCAGCTAAAATTTGATAAAATAAATCTAATCAAGATAAAAGCAAGAACTCAAAAATTAATATCAATGGAAAGGGAACTATCAACATAACCCTAAAGATGCTAAAAAATATATAAAGGTTATATTACAGTTGTATGCCAACATGTGATAGCTTACATAAAATGGTCTATATTAGCAAAGCATCGATGTACTGCTGAGAATAAAGTATATTCAGTCATTGATGGATGAAATAGTCTATCTATATATGAAATTAAATCTAAATTATCAATTTTTAATTTTACTTCTATAGCTTCTTTATTTAGTTTTTGTTTGGAGGATCTATCCAGTGATAACAGAGGCATATTGAAGTTACCCATATTATTGTGTTGTCACCTATTTGATTCTTGAAATTAAGAAGGATTTGTTTGATTTATGTAGATGCTCCAGTATTTATGGCATAAATATTTATGATTGTTATGTCTTGTTGATGTATAATTCCTTTAAGCAGTATGAAATGTCCTTCTTTGTCCCTTCTGATTAAGTTTGGCTTTAAGTTCACTTAAATGGACTTAAATATGAAGATACAAACTCCTGCTTGTTTACGCTATCCATGTGAGTGATGTTTTTTCCCAATCTTTGCCTGTGAGGTGAGTTTCTTGGAGACAGTATATTGTTGGGTCTTTTTTTAATCCAGTCTGCCAGTCTGTCTTTTGATTGATGAGTTTAGACCATCAATGTTCAAGGCTATTATTGAGATATGATTTTTATTCCTGGTCATTTGGGTTTACATATAGTTTTTTATTTGAATTTGTTTCTCCTTTGAATGGCTATTCCTTTAGTATAGTTCTTCTCTTTATTGGTTTTTCACTTTTTTTTTCATGGAATATTTTGTTGAGAATGTTCTATAGTTCAGGCTTTCTAGTTGCAAATTCTTTTAGCTTTTGTTTATCATGGAAGATTTTTATTTCGTCTTCAAATCTGAAGCTTAATTTTGCTGGATATAGGATTCTTGGTTGGCATTTTCTTGCAGAGCTTGGTATATGTTATTCTAGGACCTTCTAACTTTGAGGGTTTGGATTGAGAAATCAGCTGAGATCAAAATTGGTTTCCTCTTCTATGTAATCTGATATTTTTATCTTGCAGCCTTTAAAATTCTATCCTTATTGTGTATATTAGGCATTCTCATTATAATGTACCTTATAAGTTTGTTGTAATTTTGTACATTTGGGGTCTTGTAAGCCTCTTATATTTGATTTTTCATTTAATTCTTTAGGTTTGGGAAGTTTTCTGATATTTCATTAAAAGATTGTGCATTCCTTTGGTTTGTATCTCAGCACCTTCATCTTTCCCAGTAAATCTTAAATTTGGTCTTTCCACGTTATCCCATAGTTCTTGGAAGTTCTGTTCATGGTTAATTAGCATCTTCTCTCTGTGGTCAACTTTATTTTCAAGATTATACATTTTATGTTCATTGCCCAAGGTTCTGTCTTCCAAGTGGTCTAGTTTGTTGGTGATGCTTTCTATTGAATTTTTAATTTGGTTTATTGTTTCCTTCATTTCAAGAATTTCTGCTTGTTTTTTTTTTTTCAGACTCTCTCTGCCTGTTTCTTGAAGTGATCTTTCATTTCCTGTATTTTCTCTATGATATCATTTCTTATACGGTCCTTTACTTCTCAGATCAGTTTAATTATGTACATTCAAAACTCCTCTGACATTTCTTCCACTGTGGTGTCTATGGATTCTGTTAATGGAGTATCTTGGTTTACTCGGGGTGATTTTTTCATGTTGTTTGGGTGTCTACCCCTCTAACAGGAGGGATATGAGGCAGTAGAGTTTCTACCCTGTGGAATTACAGTGTCTCTGAAAGTTTCCAGTACCTCACCAGTTTAGGGGGAGGCAAACAACAATGATACCCAATGCAAACAATGTATAGCATTAAACCAAATAGTTCCCACTATGACATCTACAATGTTGATTTTCACAATAAACAGAAATGATATGATCAGTTATTGCCTACAATAAAAACAGTAAATTTACAAAAGGGTTTATAATTGGACAGGTTGAAAGGGAGAGAACAGAAGTGATATAAGGATATGATTGATGATTATGAGGGAGGAGGAGAGAATAATTAACAAGTTAAAGGAACAGTGAAAGAGAAAACAACAGAGATTGACTATTAGCAGAAGAAAGAGAATCAAGGGAAACAAGTAGGAGAAAAATATATAAAGTAAAAATTTAAAAAATTAAAAATAAAAATATAAAACAAAACTAAAATATACTAATCAAACATCCTAGTTCACAAAAATTTAGTCCATGAAAAATAACTGAAATAAAAAATGCTAGAAGTGAGGAAAAAAACAAATATTAATGTGTACACATGTCCATGTACCATTAAGGTTCACAATTAAAGAGAGAAAAAGAATAAAAAAGAAAAAGATCTTAATGAAAAGTTAAGGAATTCTTTCTGTTGAAGTTCAGAAGAGTCTCAGCTTCTCTTCTCAGCAGTTATAGGTGGGATCATCTGGAGAGTGATGCTCCACGCTCTGGATTGCTATAATGAGAGGTAATCCCTTAGGTGGAATTTCTGGAGGCAGGGTTTAGGCTTAGGTGAGCACCAGGCTCTTCACTGAATGCCAGTTGGTCTGGAGATTTTAAATCTGTACACCTCCAGGGCCCAGTTCTCGAAGGTCCATGCTGGAAGACTATACGCCAGGGATCTCCCCTGGATTCCACTCATGTGGTGGGGGACCCAATTCTTAGTCCCCTTTGTCACCTTCAGACCCCATGTTTCTTGATCTCAGGTCCAGTCTCCAAACAATCTCTCCCACGCAGACTCTTCTGATTTCCTAGGCAGATGCATCTGTCCCAGCCAGTCCTGCAAGCAGTTGGATTGGAGAGGGGGAAGGTAGAGCCCAATGGGTTTCCACAACCAATTGTCCCCTGTGTGAACTTCTCCCCATGTTTGATTTTCTCCTGGTCACTTAAGAACACTCTTATGTCATACAGTGTGTGTGTTTACTGGGCCTGTATTTTGGGCCAAACTCAGGTTTGCCAGAAATTGGCTCCCTTAGCTGTCAGTTGCAAATGGTTCCTTCCTTTGTCCTCCACTAGCTGACTAGAGAGATGGCTGCTTCTTTCCCTGCACATGATGTTTTGCAGCAAGTCTTTCAGGTTTGCTGGGCAATGTCCTTGATCTCTGAACACTCAGTACTCAGACATGCCTTGGGACTCCCAGAAATGTGAGTTCCTTTAATTCTCTTATCCCTGCACTATGCTCATGGAGGGACCACTCTGACTGGTACTGCCAGCCTGGCTATGGCAGTGGCTGTGCCACTGGGGATTTCTTCCTTATTTTATTATATCCAACCTCCTGCATCCCCAATCTGCTTTGAATGTCCATTTTCAAATTCCAGTAAAGTACCCTGTTTTGTTTTTTTTTTTTTTTTTTTCAGCAGCTTGCTAAGAAGCTGCCTGTCTGCTTTCTTGGTTTCACTCCACAAAAAGTGACCTCCTCCTTTCCACCATCTTGAAAACCTTTCAGTTCAAGTGTTTTGAATTCTTCATATATTCTAGAAATTAATCCCCTGTCAGAGGAGTAGCTGGCAAAGATCTCCTGTTCTATATGCTCTCTCAACATGTTCTTGTTTCCTTTGCTGTGCAGACACTTTTGAATTAGATGTTGTCCCACTTAATGATTCTTGGTTTTATTTCTTGAGTTTTGGAGTCTTGTGAAGGAAGTTGGTCCCCATGCCAATATGTTGGAGTGTTGAGCCTATGTTTTCTTATAGTGGTTGAAAAGTTTCTGATCTAATTCTTAGGTTTTTGATCCATTTTGAGTGGACTTTTGTGCAGGGTGAAAGATTGGGATCTAGTTTTATTCTTTTACATATGGATATCCAGTTTTCCCAGTGCCATTTGTTAAAAAGGCTATCTCATTTCCAACTTAGGTTTTTGGCACCTTTGTTGAGTATCAGATGACTGCATCTGTGTGACTTTGCCTCTGTGTCTTCTATTCTGTCCCATTGACCTTAATGTCTGTTTGATGTCAATACCATGCTGTTTTTGTTATAGTAGCTCTGTAATATAATTTTAAATCAGTATTATGATACTTTCAGCATTACTTTTCTTGCTCAATATTGCTTTGGCTACTTTGGGTCTTTTATTGTTCCAATGAATTTTAGGACTATCTTTTTCTAGTTTTGTGAAAACTGTCATTGATATTTTCATGGGGATAGCTATGATTCTGTAGTTTTTGTTTTGTTTTATTTTGTTTTTGTAGTATGGCCATTTTGATAATATTAATTCTGCCTATTCAAGAACATGGGAGGTCTTCCATTTTCTAAGGTCTTCTATTATTTTCTTAGGTCTTCTTCTAAGGTCTTCAATTATTTTCTTCAGTGTTCTATAGTTTTTGTTGTAGAAATCTTTCTCTGATACATTTAAGAAATAGTGCATATACTGATCGTGTCTACCTTCCTTCTATACTATTGTGAGAATATGACATTTTACTCTAGATATACATTCCAGATGAATATGTGTTACTTATCACTCCATACTCTTTTTATATTAGTAAGTAAGCACTATTGAGAAGAACTTTGGATTTATCATGACTGTGGAAAATTTATATTCTCTCCAATATATAGATAATTAATTCCATAATGTGGCCAGATGAATATCTCCAATCACATTATTTGTAAAATGAAGCAATACTAGTGTTTTTTCATTAGCTTAAACTGTTAATTGAAATAATATATAGAACTCTTAAAATAGTACCTCACATATACAGAAAGGACTTCATAATTATAGGCAATCCTCACTTTGTATAGTTCTGATATACACAAATTTTAGTTATCATGACTTAGTTATAACACCAATCCCCCACAATACAAAGTTCAAATTTTTGTTACCAATACATTAACTGTCAGTTTAATGGTTAATTTGAATTGTCAACTTGATTGGATTGAGAGATGCCTATGATTAAGAAGCTTCTGGGTATGTCAATGAGGGTGTGTCTAGGAATGATTGGAATGTGGGATAGCGAACTGAAGTGGAGATCCTCCTTAAGCATGGGCAGCAGCACCCCATAGGATGGTGACTTGGATGGAATAAAAGTTGGAAAAACAAGGAAGCAGATGCAGATGCAAGCTAGACTCTTGAACAGCTTCTTGATTGCTACTTTGATATTCTGAGGATATCAGACTCTCAATTCTTCACTCTTCCAAAGTGGATTCTGCCAGTGATTCTCCTGTGACTAGGGTGTAATAGCACTGTTGATCCCTCTTGTCCTGGGGCTTCCGCAGCTACTGGTTCTTCTAGCTTTCTAGCCAGCAAATGGCCATTGTGGACCATCTAGCTTCTGGTCGTGTGAGTAAATTTAATAAATCCCCTTTTTATAATCATACTTCCTGTTCATTCTGTTCCTCGAGAGAATCCTGACTCATACAGTGGGTAACTACATAAGCACAAACTTTGCCACTAGCCCTTCAGTCCACAATCTCTATGCAAATAACAGACACACCCTCAATGGCCAATAATATCTCTTCTTTCAAAATCTGCCACTAAATTGATCACATTATATCTGTTTTCAGTTCACACGGATAGCATTGTCTTCTATTTTTTAAAATGTATGAGCAAAAGAGAGACTTAAAAATGGAGGTGCAATGAAAAAATTAAACAGTAAAAATGAAATTGGAAAGTGTTTATAACAAAAAGGATGAAGATGTCTCAGAGAAAGTGATGCTAGCAAAAACAAATTCAAACCATAAAAAACAAAACTTAGCCACCCTTACATTAAACGAACTCTCAGAGATATTTCACAACATTGGAAGTGCAAAGGATAAAATGTTGGAAGCTGATCTAAACCTAGGAGTATGACATTTTGCTGAGGCACAGAAAAGAAACACATGACCCATGTTTTAAGTTATATGACAAAAAGACAACCACTGTTCATCTTCTTTAAGTTTTTTACAAAGAAATAAAGCAGTAATTCTTGATCTTTCTATGTTCTAAATTACAGTGTACTAAATAAGCTTTACTTTTTGTCATTCCTCTATTCATTTTTAGCTGATACCAAGGAACTTTTTAATATTTTGACCAATAGATTTTAAAAGGTGCATGGCAATGATAATGTTTCCTATTTGATTATTAGGATCACTTTGCATGGTTTCAGGTTATGTCATCATTTTCATAGTCCTGCATACTACAAAAAGCAAGGACATCAAATAGTTATTATAAGCAATTATTTTGTCCCGCAATTCAAGTTTTAGGAAAATTATTCACTACTATTCAGTATTTGAGAATTTGAAAACTTCCTGATTTTTCTCTCTTACTTGTATCTTTGCATTTTCTGTGTTAGCTCCATCCTTAATTCTAGTCATGTCTTGTCATAGGGTTATTCTCCATACCTCTTGATATATATTCTACAAAAGTCCAGCATTTAAATTCCTTATTTTATTATTCTTCAGTTTTCTACCCTATTTCTTTATTCCTTTAAGTCTTCTCCTTAAATTCCATTGCTAAACCCTTTCTCTTTGACTCTTCTTTCTTCTAATATCCTGTTCTTCCATATTCTTCTACCCTGAAAGCCCATCAGTTCTTTAACACATTGTCTTCCTTTCAAAATGACACCTGCCCTGGAACATATTCTTATGAGAAATGTCTTTAAGTTCATTGATTTCTTCCTTGTGTTTCATCTGCATTTGTGTCCATCAAAAAGACCAAGTCTCTCTTGAATTTAAATTATTACAGAAAATTTTATATAAACAAAATGTAGAATTCTAGCTGGAAGTTGACCTGCTTTCACCTGCCAATGGCTGGCAACAAAATAAAATGAAAAGAAATGCTTAAAAGGCTGAGGAAGGAAGATTCCAAGTTTGAGCTAACCTGGACAACTTAGTCAGACTTTGTCTCAAAATAAAAAAAAAAAATTAAAAGGACTGGGTATGTGATTCAGTGATAGAGTCTCCCTGGCTTCACTCCCCACCCAGTACACACACACACACACACACACACACACACACACACGGGGGGGGGCGGGGAAGGAGGGAAGGAGAGGGGGAGAGGGGAGGGGGAAGTAGGGAAGGAAAAGAAAAATGCTGCACCTTTCACTGTATACCTTTCTGCACTTCGTGCATCAGATAGATGGATAGCTCAATATTCAAAAAGGTAAAATTCACATTAAATAAATATTGATAGAAATCTTGCTTTTACTTTTCCATTCACAGTCAGTTTGATATAATTGCTTCCTAGAGTTCTGAGACCTTTGGGAAATGAAACCTTCATCTGCCTGATGTTTTCTGCACACACATAGAATGAAGAACAGACTCCTAAGAGCTCAAGCAATGAACTTTAGATAGTTTGATTTGGGCATGAGTCTAGTTCAAGAGAAAGGCTGACAACCTGATCAGTTTTCATTAAGTCTTGGATTTAAAGTGAGGTAATGTAAGAAGAGATTTTGAGTTTGATAAGCTGGTTAGAGCCTTATCAGGTTTAAAATGCTAAAATAAGTTTTTATCTAAATATTTAGGTAAGTATCTGCTTAAAATTTTAGGTGTGGTATTATCTCTTAAATTTCTGTGGTCATTATTGCCTTTAACATCACCTAAAATAAGGGTTTATTTTTTTCAAAAAAGGCATGATGACTCTGACTTGCTGCAGTTAATAGTTTCTTAAAGAGATTCCAGAGAAATTCTAAGCTAAGGCCCCAAGCTGGTGATGCTAATAGCATCAAAGTCAGTTAATTTGGAATCTCTTTATTTAAAAAAATTCCCATATCACCTGAAAGAGTTATCTGCTATAAACAGAAATTCGATTCTACTACTCATTTCCTTCTCTGAACCCATGTCATATTATTGGTTTCATTGGTCATAAGCTGTCATTTCTGTTATGTGTATTTTAATGTGCAGTGAAATGGAAAATTTTTTGTTAAACCAGTTGTGCATCTCTGGTTCTAAAGTTGAAGCAGAGTGAAAATTTGAATGTAGAAGATAGTGACTGCACCGTGACTAGAGTAATCAATGCCAGAACATCCTTAAAGCTTTTCTTCTGTAATAAGGGCAGAGTCAGCTAAAATGTTTGTTTAAATCATGCCTGGCATAACAAAAACCGTCCAACTTTATCAGTCTCTGTCTATGAATATACCTGACTCATCATCACAGTACTTTTCCACTCAGCCCCTCTTACTCAGTTGCTGTTCCTGCCTTACACAGAGAGTTAAAACTAGTCACAGTTTCTGGTAAAGACTGTAGAGTTTTATACTTCATGTTATTTTTTAGCACAGGAAGTTCATAACTCTTGAATATCTGAGATCTACAGGATAAAAAGGGGGGGCATTTTCTCTGTATACTCTAAAACTTTTTGTGTTCTCTGTGATTGTACCGTATATGTGTCATAGCATTCATTTCTAAGCAACAGTCACATCAGAGAAGAGTCATTTTGTAAAGTAATGTTTTAAGTGACAACAAAAAGGGAAAATAGTCCTTCATATCTTAATCTGAAGCTAAGGAAATTCTATGTTGGCAGCACTGCTACATTCTAGCTTTTCTATATATATTTTATAAAAGTAAAACCATCTTATATCGTCTTATTCACAAATATCTATCCTTTCACCCATGTTCTTTTTCTCTATTGTGCCCTGTGCAAAAAAAAAAAAGGTATTGTTATCTATTATGAAAATTTTCTCACAGAGTAGTAAATCATTCTGTTTTAGTAACTATGTTGATTTCATTAGCTTTTTTTTCCGTGCTGTAACTTTAATGGCTATTGTATTACCTTATTAGTTTTTATTTACTACATAACTTATCTTTAATGTTTCATTTTGCTTATATATTTAGCACTTGAAGATCCACATGAAAGATCAACAGTTTAATCATTTCAATGTTACTTTGATAGTTTTCAGTGAATTAACTTGTAATGTGTGATATTAACTTTCTCACGGTGAGGTGGGAGGGAGGCATCTTCCTTTACAGAGGAACTAGCAGAGTTTTTCTAGATCCTTGGCTTACTTTCTAGATCTAGAGGACTTCCCAGTGACTAATCTTTGACTGTCTCCTGCTTCTGTCCTTTGTCTTGTTCCTTAACTAACATGGTTCCTACTGTTCTGTACTTGCCCTTCTGATTGTGCCTTTACATCACAATGTCTGTGTGAGTTTGAACTCACTACGATACTTGGGAAAGAGGATAGATAAAGTCAGCACCCTTTGGTCTTCCTTGCTTTTCTCTCTGGCTTGGACACCATTCTTGTTCAGCTCTGTTGATTTAACTGCATTCAAGAAATTTTGTTTCTTTTTTCCTTTGAGGCCTCTACTAGGAGGCTTCTTACACACTTTTGAACAAAACCTGTTCTTTTCTATCTAGAGCATGAGCAACTTTGGAAACAGATCACTTACCTAGCCAAAGCAATACCTGACCAAAAAGATGACATTAATGACAGATAACCTTCACATCCAAATGTTTTCATGGATTTAACATACTCAAAGCACTGTGGACAGCTTATACATTAGCACATTACTTGGCACATAAATCAAAAAAATGGTATCTATAATGTCCATTTGGGACTTTCTTTATCTCCTAGCTGGAGAGCTAAAACATGAAATTCCAGCTAACTGTTTAAGAACACAAATATATCTGAGCAAAAAAGGCAGCAAGTTCAGAGAGGAATGAGAACACTTTCGTCCAGAGTAGACAGACAAGATTTCCCAAAAAATTGAACCAAGCATTGCAAGAATATTTATTACTAACTCTGCCTCCACTGTTTCCAGCTTCTTACCATAAGTCAGTCCTTGCAGTTGGTTTTGCCTCCTTAAAATAGGCAATATTTAAATATAGGCCAATAACACAAATTCTGACACTTTGTGCATTTCTACTTTTAAAAAAACTCATACAGAAAACCACTCTTAATTTCAAAGATCCTGTTAATAGATAACTCTCTTCTTTGGGTGAATATAGCTGTCCTGGTCTCCTGACAGTTTCTCTTCTCTTCCATTTAGATTATAAATACACAGGAGCCTGGGACCATGTGTTTCTTATTCTTAATCTGTAATTCCCTGTGGATAAGACTGGCCTGATTCTTATATTATAATCTAATCACTTTCTAAAAAGTTCCCATATTTGTTGAAGGTGATGGATTAGCCTTTCCTGCTTGTTTTCCCTGATCACCCCACTTATACAAGACTTCCCTTAAGAATATGAACTTTTCTTTGTGGTTTCTATGCATGAACCAAGAGATACACATATTGGCCAATCAGATTTAACCAAGTACAGAGAATGCCTTCACTGAGAGCACCCAAGTTAATTTTAAACCTCATCAAATTAATACAGCCTTACTCTTCAATTTTGTCAATATTTTGAGTCACTCTGTTTTAACTCATTAATATAATAAGCCTTAAGCTTAAATTCATGTGGATTTTTTTCCAATTCACTAAAAACATTTTTATTCAACTCTTGTTTTTAAACAACTAATGAACTTTTTCTCTGTGGTTCTCTTATACAGATTGGCTGTTTTCAATATGTTATTAATATATAATTGCTCGCTCGCTCTCTCCTTCATCCCTCTTCATGATCCACTTTTCATTCTGTTTGGCAGACACTGGTTGTTTTATGATTTTGAAAAAAAAATCACATGTAGGTATGACGTAGAGTAAATACCAGCAAAATTATTTTAAATGAAATTCTGTGTATTCTAAACTTTTTCATAGACTAGTATCTTAAAATCTAATTCAAGGCAAATATGGAAGGCTTTTCACCATTAATGCTGCAAAGATTCATTTTTAATGTTAAATGACTATTTCTTGGTTTCTCAATATATGCCAGATATAGTTCCAGGTGCTGAGGATCCAAGGGTGAACAGACAAGGATTCTGCCTTTAACTAACACACTTCTAGCAGAGGGTATAAGTATAAATACAGACAAATAAAACAGATGAATCAGATGCACAGCCTGCAGAGATGGCAGTTGATTTCCCTGATTCTTCTTCTCCCTCTGCCATTGTTTCAAGACCTGTCTACAACTATTGAATTCGATTTAATCTTGGGCTACTACCCTCTTTGAGGAAGAAGTATATATAGGTCTTGTTCTGATATGAGAGAGAAAAGATGGAGAGGCACCTTGGAAGGTCAAGTTTCTCATTTTTAAACTATAATTAAATGGGCATTACTCCAAGAATTATAAGATATTATCATTCATTCGGCAAACATTATTGAGCAGTATATCATTCAAGGTTCTATTATGTTCCAGGCTTTATAACTCCTACATACATTTCCTTAAGTACCTCATACCCTAGCTGGAGAGACAGAGGCATAAAATAAATAACTACTGATATTTACTGATAGTAACATTGTTACTAGTAATATTCTAATAAAAATTATATTAAGTACAAGAGGAGCACCACAGAGGTAGTAACAAACTCTTGTCTGCCTGGGGGAAGGCTCACCATCAGGTGACAACTAAACTGAGTCTTAAGGGTGATGGGAAGCACAGCATACTTCATTTATTCCACAGATATGTATAGAGCACTTTCATATGACTGGTAGTATTGTAGACACTGTAGGCACAGCAGTGAACTAGACGAGGTCCCACTTGGCAGTAGAGAAACACACAATAAACAAATAGACAAATATATATTAGGTGATGATATGTGATACACCAAAAAATAAACTTTTTATAAGAAAGGGAACAGAGAGTAGCAGGGATGCAGTTTTTTAGACAGGGTATTCAGGGACATCCTCTCTAATGAGAGAATACTTGAGTAGAATCCTGAGTGATATGAAAGCATGAGACCAAGAAGTATGGGAAGCTTTTTCAGGCAGAAGGAACAGCATGAACAAAGGACAACAATGGACATAAAAGGGTGGCATCTATAATGCAGTGTGAAATAATCTTTGCAGGAGTATGGTGTAGCAAGGGACCAAAGGGTGAAGAGCCACATGTATCATGCTCAAGAATATAAATGCCCACTTTGTCAATGGGAGAAAGAGGGACTAGATTTTGGTGATAGTTTAAGAAGAAAATGGCATATCTTTTTTGCTTGATTTGGTTAGGTTTGGATAGGTATGGTTTGGTTTTTGGAAAATTATCCCTAGCAACAGTATGCAGGATTAATCTCAATGAGAAGCACAAGAATCCAGTTATAAGGCTATTGTGATTGTGCAGATGAGAAATTATGTGACTTGAATTCAATCAGTAAGATGAGGCTCACATAGAGATGGTAGAGTTCAACTGTTTTAGGAGACCAGTTTCTAAGATTTGGTGTTCTGTGGAGTATAGGAAAGGTCAAGGACAATTCCAGGGCTTAAGTTTGGGTGGCTGAGTGGATGATAATGCCATTAACCAGCTCGTAAAGTCCCTGGAAGTTGGGTGGCAGATTTAGAAGCTCAGAAAAATGTATCTTATTTGGGGCAGTGGAAACAGAACAGGAAATTAGAAGAGAATCAAGGACTGGAATACATATTTGGCTGTTACTGGCATCTCATATAAATTTTAAAAGGAGAAGTAACAAAAAGAAGTATCTGTCAGATAGTACAGAGAAAATGAATAGGATGAGAATTTTTTAAATGCCATTGGATTTGACAGTTGGAAGTATATCGGTGACTTCAAGAAGACCAGTTTCAGTAGATGTGGGTGGCGACAAAACCATATCAAGATTGGGTTAAAGAATGAAGGAGTAAGAGGCTGGGGTCATCCCACCAAAGACATTGTCCTCTTCCTTGAAAGCTTTAAACCTTAGGTCAAATCTTTTCTTTCTCCTCCCTCCTTAGATTTCCTAGGACTGGATGCCTGAGTTAGGGCATAACGGAGGTACAAATTAAGATCCGATGGTCTGTAGTGGGAGAGGGACCACAGATAGAGCAGCCTGATGTTAAGTTAGATATTGCAGGGAACATCCTTACTGGGGAACAGCAAGTAATGCTAGTCCAGAGACCTGTCTCCAGGGGAAGAAAGATGAAACAGGTAGTTCTCAGTTGTATGAGGACTTAAAGGGCTCACAAGAGAAACACAGAATTAGTTAAGAAACTCCATCCCAATGAGAGAGTGGAATCTGGCAGAGTGTGGGGGTGGGGTAGTAACTGAGGCAGTAAACTGATGTTAACTAGAAATTCAAAAACAGGTGTCTAGATTTCTCAGGGCACAGGGACTGAGGATGTGCAAAGGAGAACCTTTTGGCAGTATTGGCAATAAAGATAGTAGAGAGGGAATAGTTAATGGATCACAGGGTCATCCTTAGCAATACCTCCCATAGAAATGTTTAATTAATATTTGTGAAGCCAAGAGGAAGTTCAGTGGATGTGGGAGGAAGGGATTAGATGCCTCAGTTTCTAAGCCTTAAGTAAATACCTGAGATCCACTCAGGGATAGATGGAGGCAGTGACTAAAGATCCCCAAACCCGTTGGAGAGCCAGAGCTCCAGTGTTGTACCTTGGTGGGAGTTGAGAGCAATGCCCAGAGAGAGGGACTCACTCCCTTAACCCTGAGGACCTGAGGAGTTACCTTTGAATAAGTATGCGAGATTGTCCTCCTCTGTACACAAAAAACCACACCCTTAACCCTCTTGATCACCAGAACTGTGTCCTGCCCACTGGGGGGCGGGGCTCGAGGGCAAGGCTTGTAGCTGTTCCAGTCCTCGAGAGCCATCAGTTCCTACCAGACTCTTCCTGGGGGAGCTGGCCTGCCCCATGGCAGGACACAGGATCTCAAACTTGAACCTCCTTCAAACCAGTGGTGGAGGTGGTTCTAGAGGGCCAGTGTCCATGAGGGTTGACACTCCGACTTTATTGAGTGCCCGGGTGACTCCTGGCAGGCTGATGGTCCAGCCAGGAGTTGGTCCAGGCATTTTCTCAGGCCCTGACGTGTGGGGGGTGCCCCTGGGTCCCCTGCCTTACGAATTCCAGGGTAGGATGGCCTCCTGTGGAGCTGGCGAGATAGGAGTCTGGTACCAGAAGCCCTCCGAGGGCACTTGTTCTGGACCTTACATTGCCCTGCGGAACCTCCCAAAATTGACGCTGCCGGAAGATGTCTTAGCCATTAAAAAGGAGATGGAGCAGCTGGCTAAGGAGCTGAAGCTGAAGAGGATGACTCTAGGGTATTCGCAGGCCGATGTGGGGTTTGCCGTGGGAGCTATGTTTGGAAAGGTGCTCAGTCAGACAACCATATGCCGCTTTGAGGCCCAGCAGCTCAGCCTCGCCAACATGTGGAAACTGCGGCCGCTGCTGAAAATGTGGCTAGAGGAAGTGGATGCCAAGAACCTTCTGGGCCAATGCAAAATGGAGATGATTCTGCAACAGGCTCGGAAGCGGAGACGGGCAAGCAGGGAGAGACGAATCAGAAACAACCTGGAGAAACTCTTCCTGCAGTGCCCAAAGCCTACACCACAGCAAATCAGCCGCATCGCTGGGCACCTCCGACTGCAAAAGGACTTGGTCCGAATTTGGTTCTATAACCGGAACCAGATGGGCAGTCGACCAATCAACGATGCCTCCCCATGGGAGAATGTGGGAGCAGCCGGGCCTCCTTTCCTAGGGCCACCAGTGTGTTTTCCCCTGACACCAGGGCTCCATTTTGATTTCCCCCACCATGGGGGATCCTACTTTACACCTGTGTACTCTTCTACCCCTTTTCCTGGGGGAGGAGCCCTCCTCTGTGCCCCAGCCGCCACACTGGGCCTCCCCAGGCTTTCAAGCTGAGGGGCCTACCCCCTTGGGGAAGATACGAGGGAGAGGGAAAGGGAAAGCTGGGGAACATCGCAGGGATTCTTTTCAGGGCTTTTAGCCTTTTGTTTCCATACTCTGTCTAAAGAAGTTGAGAATATGTACAAGGGAATGAGGGTGGGAATCGTTTAGGAAAAATTTGGGAGGGAAGTTGAAGTTTACAGCTGCTTTATGTTTTCCCTAATATTGATTTTAAGACATATAACAATATATAGTTAATTTCTATATTTTGTTTCTCTTTTTTTTAATTCATCAAAGATTGTGTGTGTTTCTCGTGGTTATCAGGAAGCAAAGGGTTTGATTGTTTTTCCTCATAAACACAATATTGAGTGAAAAATTCAAGTCATGGAAGACTACTTCAGTCTGTCATTTTTTATTACAAACAAACAGTACTTTGCATAAACACAAAATCCAGGATGAGAGTATACCCTGCAGAAAGGCTTGAGAATAGCATAAGAAAGGAGTACACACAACCTACCCAGAGCCCTTGCTGAAACAAATGAATTTACTTGGAAGCTACATTTTTTCTAACTTACCTTCTTTTTTCCAGTGCCCCAGCTTTGTGTGGAGGGTCTCAGTTCAACTGTCCACCTTATGCAGTCCCTTGGGTTTATCTCCTGTCCTGACGCTGAAGTCACTCTATTCCATTCTAAATCCCTCTGTTACTGAGATTGATAAGCTGAACAACTGTAGCTTCAGCCCCACCTCCTGCATACTTCTCTGGATTTCAGCTCCATTTGGTTTGTCCGCTGAGAATTCTCTGTACTTCTGAATTCAGAAATATTTTTGAGACTATGTTTGTGATATTTGATCTAATTCCCTGCTGACTTTTGCCATTGTACATCTTAAATCACTTCTCCAACACTTTCCATGATGTTGGTTCTTTTCTACTTTTCCACTTTCATTTTGGTCAGTTTTTGATTATCATATACTCAGTGTAAATCGTTAACCCCTGTTTAGAGCTGGGAATGTAGCTAAGTAGTAGAGCTCATGCTTAGCATGCACAGCACCCCTGGTTTAATCCCCAGCACCAAAAAGCAAAAACAACAAAAACCTTTTTTCAGATCTGCTGCCACACATACGTAAGTATTATCTGTCTTATAATTCCATCACTATATATTATGCCTGAGTTTATGAATTCTTTTTACTTACTAATCTTGTCAGTATTTGCCTTTTCTTTAATTTTTTCCTTTAATAACTCTTGCAATGGATTTTTCTAGACATATATTTATCATAATTTTTAATGCATTAATTGTACAAATTAATGAGTTTCACTGTGGCATTTCCATACATACATGTATCATGTTTTGATCATGTCTACCCTCTTTTCTCCCCTTTTTTCTCTGCCCCCCAACCCCCTGCTGAAGCTCCTTCCCCTTCCTTAATAGTCTCTCTCCTACTTTTAGTTCATCTTTTTTTTTTCCATATATAAGAGAAAACATGCAATACTTACTTTCTGGGTCCTTGTTAAAGAAGCTGTCTTTCCTCCCATGTATGTTTTTGGTACTTTTATTGAGAGTCCATTGACTGAAAATATGTGGGTTTATTTCTGGGTCCTCTATTCTATCTCATTGGTCTGTTTTTATGCCAATACCATGCTGTTTTTTGTTACAGTGGCTCTGCAGGATAATTCAAAATCAGGTATTGGATTGCCTCCAGCATTGATTGCTCTTTTTGCTCAAGATTGATTTGGCTATTCAGGGTCTTTGTGAGTTAACATGAATTTTAAAATGGTTGTTTATAGTTCTACATAGAAATGTCATGGGGACTTTCATGGGGATTGCATTGCATCTATAGATGGCTTTCGGTATTATGGCCACTTTAACATTAATTCTCCCATTCCATGAACATGGGAGCTTTTCTATCCTCTAGCATTTTCTTCAGTTACTTTCTTTAGTGTTTTATAATTTTCATGATAGTTTCATCTCTTCAGTTAGGGTTATTCCTAGGTCTTTGGTTTGTTGTTGTTTGTGTCTGTTTGTGTGTGTGTGTGTGTGTGTGTGTGTTTGTGTGTGTGTGTGTTAAGGACTTTGTTGTAACAGGATTGTTTTCCTGATTTTCTTTTTCAGTGAATTCATTAATGGTGTTTTTAAAAGCTACTAATTTTTGCATATTGATTTTGTGTCCTGCTACTTTGCTGAATTTATCTGTTCTAAGTGTCTTTTGGTGAAGTCTTTAGGGTTTTCTAAATATAGAATCACTTTGTCAGCAAACAAAATTATTATACTTCATCCTTTCCTGTTTGTATACCTATCATTTCTTCGACTTATTTAATTGCTCTGTCTAAAAAATTTCAATTACTATGTTGAATAAGAGTGGTAACAGTGGACACTCTTGTGCTGTTCCTCATTTTAGAGAAAATGTTTTCAGTTTTACCCCATTCAGTATAATGTTGGCCATGGGTTTGTCATATATATGTTTTATTATGTTGAGATATGATCCTTCTATATCTAATTTATTCAAGGATTTTATTATGAAGGGATACTATATTTTATCAAAGGCTTTTTCTGCATCTATTGAGATGATTGTTTGATTTTTGTCCTTGATTCTATTTGTGTGCTATATTGTATTTATTGATTTGTGTATGTTGAGCCAACTTTGCATTCCTGAAACTAAACCAACTTGATCATTAGTGTGTTCCTTGTTAGTATGCTATTCAATTTTCAATTGTTTTATTGAGGACTTTTATTGCTATGTTCACCAGGATATTGGTCTATAATTTTCATTTTTTGATTTTGTTTTGTTGTTGTTGTTGTGTCCTTATCAGTTTGGGGCAGTAGAGTAATAATGCAAAATGATTTTGGAAGTATTCTGACCCTTTCAGTTTTATGGAATAGTTTGAAGTACATTTGAAAGTCCAGTAAAATTCAGCAGTGAATCTGTCCAGTTAGTCTTTCTTTCCTGGGAGACTTTGTATTACTGCTTCAGTATCATTCATTGTTATTGATCTGCTTAGTTTATATCCTTTTGGTTCAATTTTGGTGGGTCATATGTGTCTAGAAATCTATCTGTTGGTAAGAGTTGAGTATTGAAGTTACTCATTGTTGTATTGAGACCTGTCTCTCCCTTCATATCCTATAGTGTTTGTTTTTATAAAATTGGGTGCTCCATTATTCAGTACTGAATATTTACAATCATTCTGTCTTCTTAAAGAATTGTTCCCTTTATCAGTATGTAGTAATTTTGTCTTTTCTATCTAATTTGGCTCAGTGTTTTTGTTAGACATTAATATAGCTACTTCTGCTTTCTTTCAGCTTCCATTTGCTTAGAATATCATTTTTCACTCTTTCACTTTTGGCCTTTGTCTTTGCTGGTAAGGTAAATTTCTTGCAGGCAGCATATTGGCAGGTCTTATTTTTAATATAGCCAGCCTGTCTGCATCTTTTAATCAGATAATTAATATCATTTACATTTTATTATTGAAATGTTCTTGTTCCTATCATTTTGTTGTTTTTCTTCCTGTTGTTTCAACTATTTCATGTTTGTTATTGCTTCTCTATTTTAGAGCTTGATAGTTTTCTGTATTAGTAATGTTTCTTTCCTAATTCTCATTTGCTTATTGACTCTTCTGCTAAGATTTCTTTTTCCCATGCTCTCATGATTGCCATTCTTCTTCTTCTGGGTAGAGAATTCCCCCTTGGTTTACTAGTCATGAATTCCCTTAGTTTGTTATTATCATGGAGGTCTTTATTTCTACTCCAGTTCTGAAGGATAACTTTGCTGGGTAAAGTAATCTAGGTTGGCAATATTTTCTTTCAAAATCAGCCACACCACCACTAACAACAGAAAACAAACAGGTAAAAAGTGCATGGAATCAAAAAAAGGGAAAAAATTAATAAAAAAATAGAAATTAAAGTGGAGAAGAAATAAACTAAATGGAAAATAAGAACTTTTAAAAAATTAAAGCAATAAAGGGGGAAAACAGGAGAAAGATAAAAATGTGGGGAGAAAGGGAAAGAAAAAACATTATTAAGAGAAAAAACATGTATGTACACCAATATACACAAATACAAAAAAACAGCAAAAACAAAAAGCATCTTAATAAAAATAAAAATTTCCTTTCCACCAAGGTACTTTATGAATAGGCAAGAGTGGATGATCATAACCCATGCCAGTCAGAACTTCTGTCCATGCCTTCTTAAGCTGTATGCCCTTTGGAGTGAGTAAAGGGTGGGAGTTATTATCCCCCTTCTTTCCTTTGTTGTGCTTGTCTGGCAGTCAGTAGTAGTTGTTTATGGCCAGAACCGTTGGAATACCTCTCAACTGCCCTGCACACCAAAATGAACTAGGGCAAAACTCAGCTCTACAGGGAAAGATTTGCTCTGCAATTGTTTGAGCTGCGCACTCCAGGAGCAGGGCAGACACCACTTTGCAGTGTGTCACTAAGGTAGCATGGTGTGCACCAGTGCCTTTTTTTGCTGTACACTCCAAGTGCAGGGCTGACACTGGTCCCTGAAGCATGTCAAGGACTCTGACATCTTTTGTGCTACATTATCAAAAGATGTGAGGAAATGCTTTGGAGTTGCAATTATCTGTACTGGTGATGGTTGATGTTTGGCCCTCGGCAATCCATCACCTTCTACTCTGGTGTTCTGAGACAGCTCCTCTGTGAAATAACACATAACTTCTGGTTCCCTGGACTTCTATAACTGGCTTCTTGATCTACTGGTTTTAAAAGGGAAGCATCCTCCATTCCCTTACACATTGAAATCCAGGTTTTTAGCACATAGAATTCTCAGTGGATTTCTGTAAAGAGGCTCTCTACCAGGACCAAACTGATTTACAGGGCTGCCACTCACTGAGTCAGATAGTAATATTACTGTGAGGACCCAGAGACAGGAAAGTGCAGGGGCTTTTGACTTCCAGAGCAGTAAGGTCAGGCAAGACCTTCTTAAGATGGCTGTCCATTATAGCACCATGAAACTTTGCTGAGAAGTGGAGAGAACTTCTCTAGAGCCTGTTTGCTTTATAAAACCAAGTCTTGTCTGTTTAGAATGTATTTCTCCAAGTTTCCTGTGCTAGTGGTACTCACTGGAACTCTCCCTCATGCACCTCTACCTCTGGGTTCTACTGTGCTTCTGTGTGCTGGGGCACTCCATTTTACCCTCTGTTCCACTATCCAAAGTCTATGGGTTTCCCCAAGTCTTTGTATGTCCTCTATTGAACGTCAGCATTCTCCCACAGTCATTCGCCTCAATGTGTAGCTGTTTTGAGTTTACCTCAAAGCAGAAAAATGTTGTGTACCTCTAATTGACCATCTTGAATCTCTCTACCTAGAGGTATTTTCAAAGGACAGGTTTTTTTACTTTTACTCTATTTATTAAAGAATTTGTTCCCTAATTAATTTGAACTTTTATTTTTGTTAATAACTTTTTCCTAGTTTTTTTCTAGTTTCTTTCCACCCCCACCCCCAATGATTTTTGGATGAGAACTTATTTTGTTTGCTTTTTTTTCCCCCCCTGGTGAGTATAAGGAAGATTACTCTCTGGAGTCCAAAGTAGAAACCAGAGGGATCTACATCCTTCTGATTTCAAGTCCATGGCTAATTTTACTGTCACACATGATCAGGCATTACTAATACCTCCTTTTGATATTTTCTTTTAGAAACACTAAGCTTTTACCTTTGTGTGTGGGGGGGGGGTGTTAGATAGATCTTAAATTTTGCCATTATAAACATTTAATGTTTAAATTCAGCTTTGCAACTGAATTACATTCACAATATGCAACCAAAATTGTTGTCATAGCTATAGGTTTGTCATATACAACCTTTATCATGTTGAGGAAGTTCCCTTGTATTCTTCTGTTATTGAATGTTTTTATATGAAAGGGTAATGGTTTTCATCCCTTTGCTCTGAATAAATGAAAAATATATAAGGATGTATGATATCCTATATCAATTTCATAGGATTATAATAACTACCAATACCATTACTTCCTTCCTTAGTGCTGCCATCATCATTGCACCCACAACTAGGGGATTTAGGCCCTTTGAGGGTATAATCCTGATTCTCACAAAATCCCTACCTAGGATAACATCCCTAGGTCAGGTGACCTAATCAACCTAATCAACATTCCTAGATTAGGTGACCTACCACTCGGCAGTGGAACCAAGTTTTAAATCACATCTCCCATACTCCATAGCATGGGATAACCCCAGTTATAGTTCAGCTTTCAGGAATGAGTGAAGTTCTTTAAAAACAAAAATTCACATGAATATTCTTGCATTCTCCTGACTCTTTTAAAATTACTTCATGATAAATAACAAATTGTCACAAATCAAATTTTCAAAACACAAAGGCTGCATTGTTTCAGGTAGAAAATGGATAGGTATACAGCTTACATATATACTTCTATAAGATTGGATTGAGTCCTCTATTTATTTGCTAAAGAATCAAGAATCACATTGGAAATATGATGGCCCCAAGACAGGTACAAATGAACAGTGTCCCATAATCTAGTGTCCCTCATGACCCTGCCCAAAACAGAGCCTCACATGTGGAGAATATTCATTTCTATACTGCAGCTTTTTTACCCTTGAGACTTTTACCACTGCTCAAGGAAAATTTCACCTCTGCTCTTAATATTTCTCGCTGTTGTTGTGAGGGGGTAGGGATAACTGAGGATTGAACCCAGGGGTTTGTTGTTTTTTGTTGTTTTTTTGTTTTTTCCCAAGACAGAGTCTCACTATGATGCTTAGGGCCTTGCTAAGTTGGACTGTCGCTGGCCTCAAATTTGCCGTTCTGACTCAGCCTTCTGAGTCACTAGGATTACAAACATGCACCATCACACCTGGCTCTGCTCTTAATATTTCTGTTTAAGAAAATTTATAAGCTAAGTGTTGTGGCATATGCCTGTGCTCCTGGCTACTTGTGGAGGCTGACCCAAGAGGATCAACTGAGTCTATGAATTCAAGAACAGCCCCAACAACATAGCAAGGCCCTGTCTCAAAAATAAAAACACAACAAATAAAAAAATAAATAAAGAGAAAAGTAAAAGGGAAAAAATTTTTAAAAAAATGTTTAGAAACACTAAGTTCTTCTGACTCCTGAACTCAATGCAATGACATGGAATTCACAAGTTCATCTGGGGAAAACCTGAATTAGTGCCTGGTCTCTGCCCCACAATTTATAGCAGCCCAGAGAAACCATTTCCCCTGCACACAGCAAACCACAGAGATCCAGTGTGACAAATGTGTACTTTTTTTTCTTGTCAGTGTCTGAAGAGAGAGTACTAAGGATACATGTAGGTTAGTGTAAGCAGAACTGAACCTTAATTGCTTAACTTTAGATTCAACAGATGATTAATCTCTTACTATTGGATTATTCTACTAAAAGTCACACAGCACCAATCTGATTCCTTCCTTTCCTGGACAGCCCTTTTGTAAAACTTTGGAAGGGAGATGTCTCAACAGAGATCAGGTAGTATATAATGAAGATAAACTGTCCTATAAGCATTCAGCTCCTAAAAACTGGGTAGACACTGACTCAGGCTGCTCCTTCAATTCTTCTGCAGCCTCTTCAGATTTGAAGAAATTGTGATAGACTCTTAATATCAGGGAATAATGCCAATAGTCCATAACACCTGCCTGGTTGCATCATTTACACCTCTGCTCCACCTCTGCTTAGGCCACTACTGGCTGGCATGTGTCATTAATCAGGCTTTATATAATTTGAAGTGAGATTTTTCACCCCTAGTCTTCTTGACTTGCTATGAGAAAAGACTAAGCCTTAGGAAAACCCTTATATTAAAGTGCTTTTGAATTTTTCAGTGTTTTTTCAGAGATTTTTGAAGATATATACATGTAAACTACCATACTTGTCATTTTCTTACATTTTAAAGATGCCACTGATACCTTTAATGAGAACAATTTCAGTGCAGTAATTAGTAGAGGGAGATGTCAGCAACAGTACAAAGACTTCATATGTACTTTCTGAAACTGTTTATCAGATATTTCCATTTTCTTGTCTTTTCTGTAAAAAAGAAGTTGTGTTTCTTTGTTGGTTTGTTGTTAGTGTTTTTGTGGTGTTGGGAATAGAATCTGTGGTCTCATACATGCTAGGTAAGTGCTCTATCACTGAGCTAGACCGTCAGCCCAACTTTACCTGAAAACCTTGAACCCCCTTTAGAGTATAAACAATATTTGTTTCTGTTCATTTTTTCTAAAGATGGTTGACAACCTTCATCATATTTTCAAAGGGGACCATTAATCTTTTGGGATCTGCAGTTTCAGAATTTAAGAATCACCTTTCCTTTGGTTCCTTACTTTAGGAGTTTCCCCTTAACACTGCCTACTAGGTAATTCCTGGTTTTAAAAAAAATCTGTGTTTTCTGGATATTCCCAGCTCAGTGTAGTATTAAGTCCCTGAATCATTTTTCATGTAAGTCCTTCAAGTTCAGAACAAATACTACATTGATTATTACTTTTCTTGTTCTTTTGCTTTTATCAATCTTAAACACTTTAATTACATTCTTACCATAAACAATAATTTCTTCCTCTTCCCAGGTGTTTTTTTTAATCTATTGTCTAAGAAAACATGAGATGTTTGGATCTATGTCCTTATTTCAGACCATTATTTTTTTCTTGAATCAGCATCTGTTTCTATAATTTCATATTTTTGAAATGAGTGATCTATATATCCTTGTTTATTATACTAGAACTGTGTCACAGGGATTTATTTTTCAGAATAGCCATTTTGTTTATTGCTTTCTTCTAGAAATAGTCTTGCTTACTAAACAGTATTGGTTTTCTTGGCAGAATCTGTTCATGATGAATTCTTTTTAGAGTGAAAAATGGTATTATCTATGTAGAACAATGTTTTTAAAGTGAAAACTACCATACCATTCAAATAAAATCCTTATGTAATGTGGGGTTAGTATTTGACAAAGTGATTCTAACTGAAAGAATTAAACTTAGGAAAATAGTTCAGGAAATTTTGAAGATAGAGTTAGGTGGCTTTGTCTTACCAGGTGTTATGAAAAATTATAATCATTTAACCAGTGTGAAAATGAGAATGGACAAAATAACAGAAACAAATATTTGGTACTTCACTTAGTGGAATATGAACTGGTACAACCTTCAATGAAAGGCTACTAGGTAATTTTTATGAGAAACTTTTAAAATGGGTATTTCTTTTGGTCTATGATTTCAACTTCTAAAACATGAAAATTATACATATGTGTGATAAAGTTTAGCAACAAGGGTGATCATTATGATGTTTAAAAATTTTGACAGCAAAATATTAGAAATAACCTAAGTGTTCAGCAAAGGATTAGGTAAATAAAATGTAATACCTTTGTTACAGTTAAAACTGTTTTAAAACTGTGCCGTTTTTGACAGATAGAAAGTTTAAACTAGATCTTTGAATGAGGAAAAACATCTTTTTAAGCTTTTTTTTTTAATTTTTTTTTTATTTACTTATTGATTCATTGAACACAAATGGAGTACAGCTATTGTTTCACTGGTTGTACACAAAGTAGAGTCACACCATCTGTGCATTCATGCATGTACACAGGGCAATGGTATCTGTCACACATTCTGTTATTAATTTTACCCCCCACCCGCCCCCACCCCACCCTTCCCTCTATGCTAGCTATCTTTCCTCCATTCTTGCCATCTTTTCCCCCCACATTATGCATCATCATTCATTTATCAGAGAGACCATTCGGCTTTTGGATTTTTGGGATTGGCTGATCTCACTTAGCATTACAGTTTCCAACATCATCCATTTACCTACAAATACCATAATTTTATTCTTCTTTATGGCTGAGTAATATTCCATTGTGTATATATACCACAGTTTCTTTATCCATTCATCCACTGAAGGGCATCTAGGTTGATTCCATAATCTAGCTATTGTGAATTGAGCAGCTATGAACATTGATGTGGCTGCATCACTGAGGCAATCTGATTTTAAGTCCTTTGGGTATAAGCCAAGGAGTGGGATAGCAGGGTCAAATGGTGGGTCCATTCCAAGTTTTCTAAGGAATCTTCACACTGCTTTCCAGAGTGGCTGCACCAACTTGCACTCCCACCAGCAATGTATGAGTGTACCCTTTTCCCCACATCCTCGCCAACCCAAATAAGTACAGGTATCTCATACTTGACAAAGGAGGCAAAAACATGCAATGGAGAAAAGACAGCCTCTTCAACAAATGGTGCTGGGAAAACTGGAAATCCATATGCAGCAAAATGAAACTAAACCCATATCTCACCCTGTACAAAACTCAACTCAAAGTGGATCAAGGACCTAGAAATCAGACCAGAGACTCTGCACCTAATAGAAGAGAAAATAGGTCCAAATCTTCATCATGTTGGACTAGGACCAGATTTCCTTAACATGACTCCCAAAGCGCAAGAAATAAAAGCACGAATCAATGATTGGGATAGAGTGAAATTAAAAAGCTTCTTCTCAGCAAAGGAAACAATCAGCAATGTGAAGAGAGAGCCTTCAGAGTGGGAGAAAATCTTTGCCACACACACTTCGGACAGAGCACTAATCTCCAGAATCTACCAAGTACTCAAAAATCTTTACACCACGAACACCAATAACCCAATCAATAAATGGGCCAAGGAAATGAACAGACACTTTACAGAGGAAGATCTACAAGCAATCAACAGATTTATGAAAAAATGTTCAACATCACTCGTTATAAGAGAAATGCAAATCAAAACCACCTTAAGATTTCATCTTACCCCAATTAGAATGTCTTTTTAAGCTTTATAGTACCAAGGCTGGGGTTCTGGCTCGGTGATAGAGCACTTACCTAGCATGTGTGACGTACTGGGTTCGATTTTTAGCACCACATATAAATAAATAAAATAAAAGTCCATTAACAACTAAAAAATACTTTTAAGAAAAGCTTTATAATACCATTTTTAAAAATATGTAGACTACATAGAAAAAAATTAAATTGGTATATTGTTAGTGACTTTTAAAAATTGTTTCTGTATATATATTTATTAGATATACATTTATAAAAATCCAAGAAATATTTTTAAAGCAAGACTCTATGAAACCTAGAATTCAAAAAAAATTCATTCTTCTTTGTTTCTAAACTAGCAATTTCTTATTACAAAGCAATATTGAAGAGAGTAAATATAACTTTTTCATTTTTAGTCATATTTGTAGTTTCTATAAAAGAAAGTTCTCTAAATAGAGGAGTACTGGGAAATATAAGAAAGACTGCTACAAATTAGAATATTTTTTAAAAATCTGATGCCCATTAATGTTAAAGAGCTGTAGTGTAGCTCAGTAAGTGAAGACACCTGCCATATGTCTGTTTTCCTACACAACATGGTGATTTACAATTACAATTAGTGTGTTTATATACCTCTGTACAGTTAACTCATATTTAGAATGTAATATAAACCCAAATCATTTTCATGTTTCTGACTATTTAATTTCCAGTTTTAAAAAAACATTTGAATATATCAAAATCCTGATTTTAACACAGTAGAATCTTCTTTGCTTGTCATTTTTGGAGAAACCAAATGAATATAAATGAGATCTATGGATTTCTGAGCTGGAAAGCAAGGTCAGTCCCTGAGAGTACATCCCCAGCCAGCTGAAAGATAAACTGTCATGAAGTGAATCCAACCCCAATCCCCAATAAAATCCTTAAAATAAAGCCTTAACATTATCATGTCTACATCACTGAAGAAAAACATGACACGAAGCTTTGGAAGAGACTGTGTGGTTTGCAAGTCTATTGGTTGGCCACTCTCCCTCTTCACTTTTAGCTAGGAGCCTTGCTGTAAATTTTGCTAAACATTCACAAAAACAGAATTAGCTACTTTGCCCTTTAGCTTGAACTTCTTAGGTTTTCTTTCTATAGTTTCCAACAAAATGACAAAATACAAACTGGTTTCACTTATTGTTATTGACTTTTCTACTGACTGCCTGCCAAAGACTGGTTGAAAAGGAAAATTTGGGACCTTCTGGGGAAATCACTACATTTCAAATTTGGTTTTCCTTTCTAAAACTACATGGCCTGTATGTCATTTCTTCTTCAAAGGATCAACTATTTTTTTTACAATTAAATAGTCTTCTAAGACTATGGCCAGGGAGATATATAGGATGTATTAAGTTGGTTTGATTATTTTCGAATGGATGATAATGCTCCTGGAACAGGTTTAAAACATTATAAAGTAGTGAGAAATCTTAACATAAACCTTTTTAATTGAACGAGAATTTGTTTTGTATACCACTGTATTAATTTTCTAGGGTTGCCAAAGTACCACAGAGATTGGATGACTTCAAAACCATAAATGTTCTCTCACAGTTCTGAAGGATGGAAGTCTGAGATCAAAGTGTGGGCAGGGTTATTTCTTTCTGAGGGCAGTGAGGGAAGGATCTATTCCAGGCTCTTTTCCTGGACTTGTGCATGACCATCCTCTGCCTAGGTCTTCATATTATCTTCCTCCTGAAAATCTGTGTTCACATTTCCTATTTTTGTGAGGACACCATTCATTTTTAATCAAGGCCCACCTTAATAACCTCATTTTAATTTAATTTACTTGGTATAGATCCTTTCTCCACAGTCACATTCTGAGACTTCAACATATGAACTTTTGGGTAAACCCATTCAGCCCATAAAATCATCTTAATGAAAATTTAACTAAATTCAAATATTTATTAATATATCATTCAACAAATAATTAATTGTATGTTCCATGTAACAGGGAGTGTCCTAGTCACTAAGATGCAGTGGTGACCAAAAGCAGCCTGAGCCTAACCCTCTAGAAGCTTAAAGTCTCGTGAGGTATCCAGACATTGAGTAAACATACTTGCAATAAATATGCTATGATAGGAATAAGGTAAGTTATTGGAGGTTTTCATTTAGACATATGTATATTCCTCCTGCTATATAAGTATTCTTTCTGATAACATCAATTGGAAACAAATATTCTAAACCTGAGGGGCCTGAAGGGAATGTATTTTCCCACAACCAAGACATGGTATAAAAGAGAAGCATTTATTTTTGGGCTCAAATCCCAGATCTGATAATCTACTATCTCTGTTGCTTTGAATAAGTTACTTCTGTCAGCCTTGGTTTCTCATCTATAAAAAATATGTATCAATCTACAGGGTTAGGGTTAATTTAAGGATAAAATTCAATAGTATAAAAATTTCTATAACTTCTCTTTTACATAATAAGCACCCAATAATTTTTCATCATTGTGCTGCCACCAAGCCTTGTCTGTTTTATTTATAGTTCATAAATCATTCTTTTACATAATTAGGATCTTTCATATAGAAAGTGCTTAACAATTGGTAGCCAAAAGTGAGGAAATCATAGAACCACAAAAAGTAGACCATTAGTCTCAGTTGCCAGAAAACTTACCACCTGATATTGTGAAATGACTTTGGTGATCACTATAATTGGAATATAATTATAAAAATTTATTTCCTTAGCTGTCAGATGACAACTATGTAACAGAACAAATGAGAAGGTTTTGATTTGAAGAATTTATATGAAACTTGTTGAGAAAACATATAGAATTTTATAATTGAAAGGAGTGATCTTTGAGGTTGTTTCCAGCTTATAATAATTTTCTGAGTCCCTAAGAGTAAGAACAAAACAATGTACCACAGGTTGAATGTGGAGGCTTTACAGAGTGTAAATATGCACAGGGAAGAGTAACACTGGTTCTCTTACTGTGGTCCCCCCATAATCTTTTCTTTTAGATCTCTGTTTCTTTGTTGTCTCCCCCAAATACAATATCAATTCTGCCATTGTTTGTATACTATTTCTTCATTGAATGTTGCTATAGTTTAGATCTGGAATAGCTCCCTCAAAGGCCCATATGTTAAAGACTTGGTCCCTATGTTGGCCTATTAGGAGGTGTTGGAACCTTTAAGAGGTGGGGGCTGGTAGGAGGTCTGCAGATCATTGGGGGCATGTCCACGAAGGAGTAATTGGATCCCGGCCTCTTCCTCTTCTTTTCACGTCCTTGCCATGAGGTGTGCAGCTTTGCTCTGCAGCATGCTTCCCATCAAGATATGCTGCCTCACCACTGACCCAAAAGCAATGGGGGTCACCTGACCATTGACTGAAACCTCCAAAACTGTAAGCCAAAATAAACTTTTCCTCTTTGTAAGTTGATTGTCTCAGGTATCTGTTATGGTAACTGAAAACTGACTAGCACAATATCCACCCTCTCTAACTTTTCTAAAGCTTGTTAAATAAGTTTGCTAGGGCCAGTGAACAAAGTACCACTAACTAGGTGGCTTATAGAATATAAATCTATTGTCTTATTGTGGTACTGGAAGTCCAAGGTCAAGGTGTGGGCAGGGTTTGTTCCTTGTGAGGACTGTAAAGAATGAATCTATTTCAACCCTCTCTCCTTAGTTTATTTATTTTTTTAGTTAATTTTTTGATTCATTGAACACAAATGGAGTGCAGCTATTGTTTTTCTGGTTGTACACAAAGTAGAGTCACCCCATCTGTGCGTTCATATATGTACACAGGGCAGTGATGTCTGTCACACATACTGTTATTATTCTTACCCCCCAACCTCGACCCCACCCCTCCCTTCCCTCTGTGCTCTCTATCCTTCCTCCATTCTTGCCATCCTTCCACCCCACATTATGCATCATCATTCACTTATCAGAGAGACCATTCGGCCTTTGGATTTTGGGGATTGGCTAATCTCACTTAGTGTAACAGTCTCCAACATCATCCATTTACCTACAAATACCATAATTTTATTCTTCTTTATGGCTGAGTAATATTCCATTGTGTATATATACCACAGTTTTTTTATCCATTCATCTATTGAAGGACATCTAGGTTGGTTCCACAATCTAGCTATTGTGAATAGAAGAGAAAATAGGTCCAAATCTTCATCACATTGGTGTAGGACCAGATTTCCTTAACATGACTCCCAAAGCACAAGAAATAAAAGCTGGAATCAATGATTGGGATAGAGTCAAACTAAAAAGCTTCTTCTCAGCAAAGGAAACAATCAGCAATGTGAAGAGAGAGCCTTCAGAGTGGGAGAAAATCTTTGCCACACACACTTCAGATAGAGCACTAATCTCCAGAATCTACAAAGTACTCAAAAATCTTTACACCAAGAACACTAATAACCCAATCAATAAATGGGCCAAGGAAATGAACAGACACTTTACAGAGGAAGATCTACAAGTAATCAACAGATTCATGAAAAAATGTTCAACATCCCTCGTTATAAGAGAAATGCAAATCAAAACCACCTTAAGATTTCATCTTACCCCAATTAGAATGTCTTTTATTAAGAATACAGGCAACAACAGGTGTTGGCGAGGATGTGGGGAAAAGGGTACACTCATACATTGCTGGTGGGAGTGCAAGTTGGTGCAGCCACTCTGGAAAGCAGTGTGGAGATTCCTTAGAAAACTTGGAAAGGATCCACCATTTGACCCAGCTATCCCACTCCTTGGCCTATACCCAAAGGACTTAAAATCAGATTCTCCTTCATTTATAGATAGCCATCTTCTATCTCTCTTTCATTGTCTTTCCTCTATGCACATCTGTGTCTGTGTTTCCCCTTTCCATAAGGATACCAGTTGTATTGATATTCCTAATGGCCAGCCTACCCTAATGATGTCCTTTTAACTTAATGACCTCTGTAAAGACCCTGTCTACAAATAAGGTCACATTCTAAGGTACTAAAGCTTAAGATTTCTAAAATTTGGGGGGACACAGTTCAACCCATATCACCTACCACTTCTGATATAGACAAAATATATGTTGGGGAATAGATGTAGAAAGGCAGGAAGTCTTATTTTTTCCTAAAAAGAAGTTAGGTAAGAGATAGTGTGATAGAAAGAAAGAGCATTAGCTGTAGATCATATAGTCCCAGGTCTGTATCCTGCCTCTCTGCCACTACTGCAAGAATATCCTCTCAGGAAAAAATTAAGAAAAGTAAGTAATTTCTTAAAAAATTAAGAAAAGTAAGTCAGTACTTACTTTTTTAAGTAATTAAAAAAAGTTTCTCTCACCAAGAACTTTGTGGGTTGAAGAATTACATTAGCTACTTATTTCTATTTTGGGAGCAGGACAATTAAACCCATAGGTGAGATTTGTTTTTGTTTTTGTTTTTGTTTTTTCCATAGGTGAGATTTGAAGGCATTGTCTTAGAAAGAAAATTCAGATCTTTTGATGAAGATATGATTCTTAATTTCCCCAGAAAAAACTTTATGTGAACCTGTTAAGAAGTCCCTGTCACTTTTTGCCAAGCGTTGTTAGCCACTAATTGTTAGCCATCAAGCTAATGTAACAGGACAGTAAGTGATTTGCCTTTAATTTGTTGTGATTGTTTTGTGGAAAGCAGAGCTGAAAGTGATTGTGTTATGAAAAGCAGACAGCAAATATTTAGATAGTGATTGTTTTCATAATGGTTTCATAAATGCTAAATCTAAGTGGATGCCAAGTAAATTTTTTCAATATATTAACTTTAAATCATGGTTTCTATAATAATCAGCCATGCAATATTTTAAATGATCACCACACTTCAAACATTGTTTATGGCACCAGCCTACTTTCTAAATATGTATTACCTTTGAGATTTAAACTAAAGAGAAGAGGTGGGGAAAAACTTCACATCCAGGGATTTATTGTGTTTTTCCTTACTTTCCTGAGAAGGTAATCATACCAACACCACAGGTAGAAAGGAATGTTTTGCTGCTTCCATGTCACATCATTAAAATATTTAATCTATGGACATAAATTTTTATCTTCTGGGCCAAGAAATTGTAAGTAAAATGCTAACAAAAATGTAATGCTTTTCAATGAGAAGTGAAAGAATCTTTATCCTTTTTACTTGAGGTTCCAGAAATGGCACACTCCATAAAAAATGATATCATTTTTATTTTTAAACTGAGTTTTTGCATTAGTCAGTAAACAATTTATTTGGTGAACATTCTCTGTGCACACATATATAACATGTGAACATTTAGGAAACAGAAGGTGCTTGAATTTGTGAGATTTAAATATTTTCTCACAGTTGATCCAGTGATACTGCAGTTGAAATAAAACCACATATAAATGAAATACCACTTTCTATGAAAAGGCAAGTCTAGATTTGCAATCATTGTTTTAATGAGGATGGTAATGACTCCACTTACTTGCAGAACATCTTACAAATCTTTAACATGTTTACCTCCATATGCATTCTAAGACTCACCATATAAAACTCTACCTGTCCTAATCATAAATATACATATATGTTATTATGTTAATCTTACTATACATATTTTATATTCATAATTTTCTTACAAATGTTAAATTTTGAAACTATATATAAGTAATGATTTGGTTTCACACATGTTATTCATTTCAAAACATGCATGTTTATATTATATCTTAAATATGTTATGCAAAATATAAACTACATAGACCATTGATAATTTTATAGAAAATGGCAAGCAAAATGGAAATACCCAGCATGGCAGTTTTTGGCCATTTTCCAAACTTACTTTCTCTGGCCCCAAACCCACTCCTGCTCTTCCTCCAGGTTCTACCTATTCACATTCTCCTAAGTAACATTGTATTTCTGTACATCTTCCTTAGTGACCAAATATCTGAAAAGTACCTGTTAAGGGACAGGTACTTAAGATTCAGAATTAGATAAGAAGCCTATAAGCCAGATAGAGGAAAGGAGAAAATCACAAATTGCTTCTTCAAGTGACCACTGTTAGGAGGAAAGGGCAAAGAACCCACACAGAGAAAGGGGCAGATAACCTCAGCAAGGGATATGTGGGAACATTCTTAAGGGCAGAGGACCACTTGAGTTAAGACTTAAAGGATAACTAGGAGTTGTTAAGTGGAGGAAATGAGAAGAGAAGACCAGAAGTCAGGAATGGGAGGAAAAGTGGAAGACAGTTGACTGAAAATCTCGGCTGTGATTAGTTATTGCCACCGAGAGTTAAATGTAGCATTAAAAATCTTGACAGCCAAGCCTAAAGTTATATGGTGTCCAGTATATAATTATGTGGAACTTCCAAAATGCATTAGGAGAAATATTTTAACATTAAATTGAAAGATTGGTGTGTGTGTCTATGTATATATTATGTACACAATATGTTGGAGACATTGAATTGCACAATAGATAATTTCTTTAATTGTAATACTTTTCTTGATGTTGTTATTTAAGACCCCAAATCATTCTTCACATGGCAAGTTCTTATATTGACTTATGTCAGATAGACTAGGTCATAACCCTAAGTTCTAAGGTTCTGAAGGCCTTTCTTTTAGGAACTAAAATAATTCAGTATGATATGAAGTTTCCTGATAACTTGCCTTGGCATTACAAATCAGTGAATCCAGAGAAGTTCACGATTTAACAGATCCATTGCCCTTTTTTTATCAACAGTCAATTTTTACCACCAGTCTTTTGATGAAAAGCTGTTCATCAGTAAAGTATATTATAATATCATAAAGAGGCCACTTGCAAGGGTTTGGTCATTGAAAAAAAAATCAGGAACCAACTAGAAGCCTAATTATCTTTGTTTGCAAAAAAATATGTATCTGATTAGAAATCCTGCTATACCTTATGGAAAATAGTTGTGCTGTTTCTGTCCCATAGTTCATTGTATGAGAGAATGCCTAGTGTGATGCTGGAGATAGACTATGTATCAATAAATTCACATACCAGTTGACTTAAGGTAGAAAATTAATTCATCTCTATTTTATTTTCACATGAAATTAAAAAAATGATTGATATATTTCTATACATAGTCATTCTGAGAACCACTCAAGAAAAATCCTTTATCAGATTAGGGATGGAGCATGGCATTGTAATTAACAGCCCAATGAAGACTATGGAGAGTTGAAAAGGCGTGCTTCCCCAAAAGGCGTTTTAGATATGTCCATCCTCCTTGTTCTTGTGTCAGTTTCTCCAGTATCTTGGAAAATTTAATCTATGTGGCAAGTCAGATCTCAGACTTCTGAGACAGAGAGAAGAAAAGTATGGGATATCTAAATATAGGGAGATCCTATGTTATAAAGTCTAAAACTGATTCTTCAGCTGGTATTTGAATCTGTGATTCTGAAATAGAGCTAAATATTATCACAGTGTCCTGAGTCACTTTATTCTGTATTTGCTGATTACCAAATAAAGCCTGGGGCTTTCTATGTGGAGGACCTACTTGAAGTTATCATCTCAGGCAGCAACTATACACCCTGAGGTGGAGCCCACTTGTCTACTTACCTGTATCCTAAGATAACTTATTGTCATCTGTTCCATAGACTAGTTTTGGCATTCAGAGAATTGGTTCATGAGTCCTTTATATTAATTCTTCTTTACCTGCTGGTATAACCAAATTAATCTTTTTAAGGAATAGCTACTAATATATTGAGTTCCCCAGTGTTCAGTATCTCTCTTGATCATACTTTCATTTGATATATTTTAACAAATAATGGTAGATTATAATAATGTGTTTTACAGAAATTTGAGGGGGTTAACCAGGGTTCTTGTGTTTGTCAACATATTTGTTCCTATGCTTCAGACAAATTAATCCCTAAAATATCCAGATAAAATATATTATGACTTTTAATTGCTATAAAGAACAAAAATGTAGAACCTATTTGATTACTCATAAGCTATTTTTGCATCTAAATAAAATAATATAGGTCCTTACCATCCTCTGGTTTTTGTTTTTCCTCCAGTTCTGATTTTCTATTTTTCATTTCCCGATTGATTATGTATGATCTCTTTGGAGGTTTTTTGGGGTTTTTTAGAGGGATTTTTTAAAATTATTGGTCCTTTTTAATTATACATGACAGTAGAATCCATTTTGATACAATTATACAGCAGGGAATATATCTTTTTTTTCACAATGTTGATTCACACGATTCATATAATCTTACATATACATAGGGTAGTACTGTCTGTCTCAGTCTATTATCTTTCTTTTTTTTATTCATTTAATTTTGATCAATTGAACACAAATGGAGTACAGCTGTTGTTTCTCTGGTTGTACACAAAGTAGAGTCACACCATCTGTGCATTCATACATGTACACAGGGGCAATGATGTCTGTCTCATTCTGTTATTATTCTTACCCCCCATGTATGATCTCTTTGTAGTCTGCTTTAAATTCCTTTTGAAAAGAAGGAAGGATATTAATTAATCAATAAGTTAGCCAAACACATTGAAATCACTGTAATCTTCCTCCTCTATCTTCAGAGATGATAGAAAATGTTTGATCAATGTCATTTCAGTGTTTTGTTATATAACAAAAAGTTAAATATCATACAGTGACTATATTTCAAAACTGGATTGCTTTCACAAATACATCTTATTCATTAGATATATTGATAGACAAGTCAATTTATTATAGAGTATTAAATTTCATTGATTACAAGGCATCTTTAATCAGCTAAAGTTTGAATATATCTTTCAGTCAGTGTCATAAGAAAGCATTATGTCAAAGTTAATTGGCAACATTTTTTCTTTCTAAGTGGCACAAAAAATTATGACAAATCCTAAAATCAATGGATTCTTGGATATACTGACACATGATACCCTAATTGACTTTTACAGGCTTTCATTTTTCCAAAGAGTTTCACTTAAGTCAAATTTCTATTAGTCAACATCTTTTAAGAACACCAGGTTTGGCTTAAGAATTTCCTTTTATAAAGTCAAGTTTCTATTTATAATGTTGATAAGTTAATAATTACTCCCTAATGTATCTGTTCTGTAATATCAGATTTTTGTTGTTTTATTTCCTAACTAGGAGTACCCTCAGGTTAATAATTTCATTTACTATGTTTTCACTATTGTTGATTATTTTGTTTGTTTTTTGTATGTAGGAAAAAAACTCATGTCATTTAGATATTAGTAATTTAAGATTTAAAAGAAACTTTATTAAATAGTTCTTTCAAAGCGAAAACAATTTTTTATTGCACTTAAGACCTGCAATTCTTAAGTGTGAAACTATTTATATTAATCTTGATAATTCAGTTATGACTTTCTTCTTCTAAATCTCTTTGGTATGTTTCTGTTCTGATTTAGTGTCTTGTTTAAAGATTAATGTTACAGGATAATTTACTGCAACTTCACAGATGGTATTTGAATCTTTGTAAATGGGCTTTGGAATCCTATGCCCAACTCCATATATTCTTAGGTTAACATTAATGTAAATGTGGAATTTAAAACAGTTCTAAAAGATCATGATAGAAATTTCATTATCCCCTTTTTAAAACCATAAATTCTGAAAGGATTTCATGGGCTAATGTTTTTACTTGACTAACATGTTTAAGGTATAACTAATTCCTTATATTTGATCACTAGTCCCTATATGTTGAAAATAAACAAAAAATAAAATATATTACATTTTTTAAGTCATTCTAAAGTTCTAATCACAGGAGAAGTTAGTGTTCTTACTTTTACAGCTTCCTTTATGAAATGCTTTATAGATTCCACAAACACACATTGCTTTTAGTGTCTTTCCTTTGATGTCTATAAAAGACTCATTCAAAACTGGACGTAAGTGCCCCTAATGTGCACAACAGAATTTGGCTGAAGTTATTTGAAGCTACTAGCGATAACCTTTCTCTGCCTGTCTTTTGGGGGGGGGACAGTGGTACCAACAATACCTGTTAAGCTGTAATTAGTGTAGCTAACAACTAATATGAGAGAGCAGACTGAAGGTCACTCTTAAGAATTTAAAGGTATTAACAGGTTAGGGTTGTAGGGCATCCTATCCCCCTGCTTAATCTGTTGCCTTAGCTGGTGAGATTTGTTGAAGTCATCAGTGCCCTCTAACCCTGAGGTGTTGCTCTCTCATAATTTATTGGTCACATGCCAAGTTCCTCTTTCCTGTCTGGTGAGATGACTTTAGGAATGGCAAATTCATTTTAAATTTCTTGTTCCGAATGCCTGCAGATTTTCAACCTTTTAATGTAGATGAAAGATTACACTTTAATTTGCTTTAATGTTCTTGTCCTACCAGCCTTAGACTACATTGAAATTGTCACTTTGCTTTATTATAGAATATGATTTGTTGAGAACATTTAATATGTATTATAAGAGGAACACTTAAAATTTAACTACTAAATCAGATGTTGTGTAACTGATTCTAATACACACTAAATATTCCACTTTTTATGGGCTACTTCTTCAAATTTAATTGCCCACCAGTGGCTTTTGCTTATGTTTACAGTCAACTCTAATGCACTTAAATGATAAGAATTGAACAGAGGAATAACCTTTTGTTCTCCTGAGATGTATTTTACCCCTTTTCTGGTATTTGGCTGTGGCTTCTTCCTCATCTCATTATGTGATACCAACACATAAACAAGAGGAGAGCCACAGAGCTTTAATCATTCTTTTCCTTTTCCCACAAAAGTAATGCATGCTATGAGTGTTTCTTTAGTTTCTACCTAGAAACTACAGAATTTTTTTTTCTTTAAAAGCAACAGGCAGCAAGATAGCACTATTTAGAAAGAATCAAAGGAAACTTTTTATATTACTGCCTTTGTCTTGGATTGTCATGGCTATTATATATATTATAGATTTTTTTTAAACCCACAGTATTTACTGTTCATAAAATAAGCTGGGACACGTCCCAATAACTAAATAAAGTTTTAAGGTTACAAGCATCAAACCATACAATCACAAAGAAGAGAATATTTAAAATGCACATTATCCCAGGTTTCTCGACCCATGGACATTTGAATATTTTAAAAGCACAGATGTAAAATCCATAGTTCTCATTTAAATACCACAAGAGATAATTAAAATGTTTTCTTCTCTTTAAAGTTTTTTCTGTAAGTTTCTCTTAAACTTGAAGAAGTCCTTCCTCTCACTATTTTATACATATTCCTCATGTGATTCTTGGATAAACTTGTTCTTGTTTTAATAGTTATTTGTTTATTCTAATAGGTATTAGGAAAAGATGTGAGTACACCTGAAAATCATTTAATGGATAAACTCATTGTATTATGGATTGGAACTGGGCATATAGAGAAAGTAAGTTGATATAAAGAAAATGCTGGAATCTGAACGCTGTGGCACATGCCTGTAATCCAGCAGCTCAGGAGGCTACGGCAGGAGAATAATGAGTTCAAAGCCAGCCTCAGCAAAAGTGAGGCACTAAACAACTCAGTGAGACCCTGTCTCTAAACCAAGTACAAAATAGGGCTGGGGGTGCGGCTCAGTGGTCAAGTGTCCCTGAGTTGAATCCCCACTACTATACTAAAGAGAGGGAAAGGAAGGGAAGGAGGGAAGGAGGAAGGGAGAGAGAGAGAGGAGAGGAAGAGAAACAAAAGAAATTCTGTATATTTTAATAATGCTGGCAGTCTTTGCATATGAATACATGAAGGTGCTACAAATAACTGAAGTTGGGGAAATAATGCTCTATCTAAACATGAAATTCCCACAATTTTTCTTTTAGTCAAGAATTCACAAGATGTTCTTATCCCTTCATTTCCACTGTTTATTTAATTCATGTGAACTTGGCAGTTAGGGCTTGTTTTCAAAATAAGTCACCTATTCTGGACCTCAGTCAGACTAGATGTCTGTGACTCATTTCCTGTGATTTTTTTTCCCCCCAGCTTGGAGATTGAACCCAGGGGTGCTTTACCACTGAGGTACACCCTTTTTGGTTTTATATTAAGATAGCATCTTAATAACTTGCCCCAGCTGGCCTCAAATTTGCAGTCCTCCTGCCTCAGCTCCCCAAATTGCTGGGATTACAGTCATACTCACCATGGCTGGCTTCCCATGAATTTTTAACTGCAAGCTTATCAGTCCTAAACTAATAAATTCCTAAAAGATAGGAACCACATCTATACAACTTAATGTATATAACACCTAGCATAGTAACAAACCCAAATCATCATTAATGTGTGTCCTTACTGATTGATCTACATATTCTTCTTCTTCTTTTTTCCCCCAGTACTAAGAATTGAACCCTGAAAGAATTGAGGGGGCTCTACCAGTGTCTCACTAAGCTGCCAAACTGGCCTCAAACTTGCAATCATCCTGCATCAGCCTCGCAAGTAACTGGGATTATGGGCATGTCTTCATGCCCAATACAATTTATATTATATGTTCTAATAACAAATTTAAGAACCTTTCTGCATACCCATATGCTTACCCCAAACTAATAAAGAAATTTAATTACTGCATCAATAATATAAATCTTTTTACAAAGAAAGAGGCAACTAATGCTACACTTAAAGTTCACACACTGATCGAAAAATTTTTCATGCTAACGTTTTTGTGCAGTGGCACCAATGATAGAATTGGAAAGTCCTTTTTTCTCCTTCTCCACTATCTTATGATTAACTGTGAGAGTAAGACATCAAAGCTGAACTGACTTCAAAGCCTGTAACACTTTTGGTTTCTAGCTATTACTGTAACCAGCTGCTTCACCCTGACAGCAGTTCATCTTACAGAGCTGCCTCACTGGGTTCCACCCCTCTGCTTCTCACCCTCACCTATCCAAACCTATCAAATTAAAACCTATCCTTTAAACAAATCTTAGACTTAAACCAGTCGAGGAGTTTGCACATTTGCTTAATTTTACCATTGAAGGTTTTACCATTTGAAATAGACCGGATTTATTATTAATTAATTTATTTACTTCTTCCAAAATCATGCCTTTCACCACAGGGCTTCAGTGTATATAAACATTAAATATAATGGTTTTCATTATGTTTATTTCAAAAGTATAACATATATAGGTAAATAAGATTGTAGTTACAGCTTCCATTTCATGTAGGCATCAAAAAGTGAAAAAGTGACAAGTGTGATATTTGGCCCTACAAATCATAAAGTAAAAAGGAAGAAATCCAAGAATTGTCACAAGTGCCTGAAATGTAATTCTTGGAAGCACTGCTCTCTCTGGTAAGAGAAATGAAGACTTTTGGATATATAATTCTCCATAAGAAAGTTAATATATTAACATTTAAGCTTGCCCTAGATATTTAACCAAGTAGCCTTCTTGCCATAAGGTAGTAAAATATTATGCAGGTCAGTTTCTTGGCCACTGTAGAGTTCAAGTTGAAGATTTTCATTTTTTTTTTCATTTAATGGTCCATTTTAAAATCTAATATGCCTTTGTTTGGCATAGCTGTTGGTAAATATTCAGTACCATTGGAAGTATCTCATCTCATGAGATCTACTAGATAGAATCTACATTAAAGATTCAATACCAAAAGAACTCACAAAAGATCTAATTAATGATAGTTGTTCTAACCCTAAACCAGATATAAGGTTCTAAATACACATTTAGAAAAAGACTTTGGGGCTGTGATTGTTGCTCAGTGGTTAGAGAGCTTGCCTAGCACAGGTGAAACACTGGGTTCCATCCTCAGCACCACATAAAAATACATAAATAAAATAAAAGTATTAGAAAAGGGGAGAGATTTTTTTAAAAAACAAAGACTTTTGATATCAGATTATGAAATTAGATAGGCTCAATATAATAACTAAATTGTTTTAAGAAATGAAATGGAGACAAACATTATTACCCTATATATATGTTTGAAAAAAAATTTTTAAATAAAAAAAGAAATGAAATGGGCTGCGTTGCAAACTGGCAAACTTTCTATCTTTTGAAGAATCCAATTGAGGCCTTAATGACCATCTTCAAGAACTTTATTTTTCCCTGGTGCTGGAGATTGAACCCAGACTCTTGTGCATGATAGGCAAGAGCTCTACCACTGATCTATACCCCCTGCCACTTTTCAAGAATTTGATAAAGGTAATTCTTACATTGAATAGATTAGGCTAAAGAATCTTTAATATCTACTAAAATTATAGGATTCTGTGTTTCTTAATGGACATGAGGAAATAGGATCAAAGATTAAATGATGGTAATGGCATGTAACTATTGACTGCAGTGCCATAATTAGATGAGCTTTAACAAAGAAGTCATAAATAAACTGGGTACAGTGGCACATGCTTATCCTCCCAGTGGCCTGGGAGCCTGAGGCAGAAAGATCACAAGTTCAAGACCAACCTAGACAACTTAGTTAAAATCTTATCTAAAAATTAAAAGGGCTGGGAATGTAGTTCAGTGGTAGAGCACCCTTGGGTTCAATCCCCAGTATCTCTCCAAAAAATTAAATAACCCTTAAATTAGTGTCTAAAAAGGGTTTGGAAAGGAAGAGGCATGATAACCTCAGTAGATGATGGAAAGAAACAAAATGGTACACATCTCTTCTGGTGCTGAAGTTTAGAAGAGAAAGGAGCCTACTCTGAAATGCTCAAAAATGTAAGCATAAGGAAAATGAGAAAGGAAGGCTTGTTTGTTTGTTTGTTTGTTTTAAGAGCAGGACTCCAAATGAATTTTTAGACTGCTAGGAAAAAAAAAAGGGTTTTCTGTCTGAATTACTTAAAGAATAGGAACAAAAGAAGTAGGAAAACAAATTAAATTTCTAGTTTTTGGAGAGAGATGGTGGACATTTTGAAATGTTAAATTGGATTTAGGAAAGATATTTAAAAAGTAGTTTCTATAAGGAAATAATGTTATCACATCAGCTTAGGAGCAGGATAGCTTTGCACACATCCATCAACAAACAAGAAAGGGAGGAGCAGGGAAGAAAAGGACCCCCAGGAATCACATTGAGATGTGATGAAAAAGTGCACAGATTTCACAGTAAAAACAGAAGGAATATATTCATTGAAAGTGGAAAAAATCTTATCCATAGGAAATTTCTTAATTGATAGTTCTCTCTGGTTTTTTTTGAGGAGCATATTAATTGCATAATTGTATAGGACTTTGAAAGTACAATTTGAATACAGAAAGATCAGAGTCACTAAACAATATGCGGCTTTGGTCTAATCATTAAATTTCTCTGACTCTCTCATCATTGTATTATATTAGATAGTTAGGTATGAGATCTTCCATAATCCTTTCCAGCTCTGAGATTTCCTTCTAATTGTTTAATTCTTTAATAAGCACTCTATAGCCAAAGAACTGGGTCTCCCAAATAGCCATACAATAGCTTACCACTATTCTGAGCCATATTTTATTTTGAAATAGGAGTATGAACTATACTGAAATGATCATTTTAGCAACATTAATATTATTCAACACTTAACATCACTACACTGTTATTTACTGATTGGGAATTTGTACCTATCTTTTTTAAATTACACATTAATCTGTGAACGAAATTAGTCTAATAAATCACATGTTAATAGAAAGTCTAGAGCAAGTGCAATTCTCTGAGTATTTTATGTAACAGTTTATACACATTTATCACTGATCAGTGACATACTATCCTCAGCTAAGTGTTATTAAACCATTTACCAGTACTTAGTGGAATGAAGAGAAATTACCAACTAATTTTCCAAATGTGTAAGTACATTCCTCCCTATGTATATTATTTAGCTTTCTTATCCTCTATGTATATGGCCCTTTTAAGGCCATAATTCCAAATTCAGTTCTCTCTTTACTCAAATAAAGAAAGCGGGGGAAGCAACTGTGGTGACAGTTCTGAATCCTTTGGCTGAAGTCCAACTTACTGGTTGTTTTGCCACACTTAGTTCCACATGACTGAGTTGAGAAGGCAGAAGTGGCACTGCTCTGTGCTGACCTGTTGGTCATGACCACTCCTACCTCATTCTTAGCATTTTCATCCTAATCTACTTCCACACATAATGTACTTCTGCAGCAGTAAAAGAAGATGTGCAAATCTAGAATTAGTTACGAATGCAATTGCTCAGGATGCACTGGGATTTTTTTTTCTTAGTGTTATAATTTAAAGCATTTGTTCAATAGCTACTCTCATATGTTTCACATGTGAAAGAGAAATTAGAAAAAAAAAGTCTCCAAAACCTAAATTAAACAGGTATGTCAAACTATTATCATAAATACTATACATTTCTTTCATATAAAGAATATACTTTAGCCGTCATCAA
Organism: Glaucomys volans; assembly: GCA_020662805.1. Lineage (NCBI taxonomy): Eukaryota > Metazoa > Chordata > Mammalia > Rodentia > Sciuridae > Glaucomys > Glaucomys volans. Next base: position 247,401 of record JAJEJO010000156.1, on the reverse strand, counting down.
GAAAAAATATGCCTGTGAACAGCTGATTATACTGTGCACATTGAATCAAAATGTCAGAATCTTCTAAATAAATTGTTATTATGGAATAAGGCAGAACTTCAGCTGTGAATTTATATAATTCATTCCATTGTAGATTTTTTCTTCATCGAAGAATACATTTCTCTGCCATAAATTGTACTGAGTATGAACAGCAGAATCATTTGAGGTTCATTGAAAATATAGGAGAACATCATGTTTCCTGTCCTTTTGTTAAACTTGGCATATTGATTTTTTTTGCACAGCTTGCAGCACAGAAATGTGATATACAGCTATGGCAAGACAAGCTAACCACATGTGAATTTGTTAAGTACTGCTGGATTAGCAGAAATTGTCTGACTGTGCAAATAGCAAGATTTGACTTCTGCAGGAACTCTTTATGACTTAATCAATTAAAATAACAAGTTTTGATTTTATTGCTCAGAATAAATCATTAGCAAAACTCATTTTCTTTTGATCACTCATTTATAGGATGTTTACATGTATTTTGCTTCTTATTTCAAGCAAAGTAATATGTAGAATTTGAACTGAAAGTTCAAAATCAAATACATAAATATATAACAAATGTTACCTATTGTTTTAACAATGGTTTTTAAATTTTCATGACAATGAGATTCTAGATTTTTGTTTAAATTTTCCATTGTTCTTCTTTTTTAATATCCCTTTAGCATTCATGCTTTCTGTTCTTTTAAGCTCAGAGGTAGCAAGATTTGAATTTGACTAATACTTCTTACTGCATTTTAAAATAGAACAATGTAGAAAGGGAGTAGAAAGTGGAGCTGGTTTGCTCTTCTCCCCACCTTATTAAATCCTCTTCTTAAATGCATCCATTAGATTGTTCACCTTTACTGGCTTCAAAGAGTAGAGGTGGAGAAAGAATGAGTTATAACTCAGCAAAGTGGTTTCCTGTGGTTTCTTAGAAGTGCTAATATGCTACCTCTCATGTTTATAAAGTTCTCTTGAGTTCTCATAAGCAAATCAAACATTGTATGATTTTCTGCAAAATAAAACTGACAGTCTATCTAAAGTGAGAAAGTGGCCATAATATGTGCACATGATAATGTTGTCGCCTACCTTTTGCAAAAATACTTTGTGTAAGACAGTATCTATACATGTAGATTTTGTTTCTAAAAGTAAGGTTTAAAAGAATTTTTTTCAAAATTTTCTTTATATATTCTCATTACTTTTAAACAGGTAGACATCTTATGAAATTATATGGCAAATTTAAAAGAAAGAAGTTTTTAAAAATTATCTGGTAAACGCAAAAAGCATGAGTTGTTCCCCTAAGAAGAAAGAAGAGGGGAAGGGTTGGAGCAAAGAAAATGCCACTGGTTTGTGTTAGGTGACACGGTGCCCCGCTTGTCTAATTTGATTACACACAGCCCCTGAAGCCTCAGGCAAAGCTGATTTTAGCTATAATCAGCTTCTTAACCTTTTGAGAACTAACGTAAACACTACCTACCAGTGTTTAATTATGTTGCCCTGCCACACACTACAAAGTGCAAAGGTAAAAGTGTAGAACTACAGTAACACATGTTATGATAAAATTTAACAAGATAACAGGATTGCAGCAGAACAAGGTTCTATATATATAATAAATTTTAAATTAATAAAGAGACTTAAGGGTTCACTTAAAAATATATGTTACCTATAGATTTTACTTACGTTCTATTCATAAGCACCGAGCATGCTTATACTACTTTTTCATTTTCACTATCCTGTTCTCTGAAATCTTCTTTTTATTTTTTTTTAAATTTTTTTAGTTGTAGATGGACCCAATACTTTTATTTTATTTATTTTTATGTAGTGCTGAGGATCAAACCCAATGCCTCACACGTGCTAGGCAAATGCTCTACCACTGAGCCATAACCCCAGTCCCATATATATGTGTGTGTGTATGTGTGTGTGGTGTGTGTGTGTGTGTGTATGTATGTGTGTATATATATTATGTGGATGAATATACACATATATGAATATATATTATATACAGTATATAAGAAATTAAAGAGTATGGATTTCTTTCATTTTTCAAAGTAAATAAAAGTGATTATAATATCCATATATGTAGAGTAAAATCTTCTTGATTCACTTTTATAGATAATAAAAATTCATTAGAGGAAGAATGGTATTTCTTTATAGTTAAATGGAGTATCATAGTCACATAGGTAAAAACCTAACTTTTTGATTTAAAATAAGAGCTCTTGATGCAGGAATCCGATGTGCCATATGGGAAATTAATATGTAAGATTATTTTACTGTCTATAGTTGGTGTAACTCTGGTGTAGTGATATGAGTAGTGGGTAGAGAATCATAAAGATTGAATAATGTACTTAACAAGGGTGTATCTTCAAATCATATTTGGTGGGAAAACCCCAACAGGAATGTTATGTTCTCCTGAGTAAGAACTGCAGGTGACCATGAGAATATATAGAGCCATAAGCCATAGCCCATATTGGTAGGCCTCAGCACCAGCAATTTTACCTGAAATTTCATCCTCTGTAAAAATTCTGAAGGGTAGACTCTTTATGCTCCCCAACAGTACATATTATAACAATTATCCTGTGTGAAATTAAGTTAAAGGAGGAGGGAAAGCTTCAAACTAATATAATTTTTAAAATCTAAGATCAGTCACTCATAGATAACATGAATATGGTATATAGTTTATATTATGCAATATAGTTTATTTTGTGGTTACTATGAGCTTAAAAATTGCATATGAAGTAGATTTTGGAGAAGTGAGGGCCACAGGCCCTTTCCAAGTTTCTGAGTCATTAGGGAGCATTCACTGAGCAATGCAACCAGCTCATGTGGCCAAACTTGGCTATGTGATGAATAAAGCTACCTCATTAATAAATAGCTTAAAGTCATTAATGCAAGTACTACCTGAAAGGAGTTCAGGTGAGTTTCGTAACCATGAATAGTGCTGTGGGATAAATGAAACCAAATATCAAGTAACTGGATGTTTGGCCCCTTGCAGGAATGTTTTTCTAAGTGAACTGTGTTTTTGTTTTGTAATTGGTTTGTTAAAAGAAAATTATATAAAAACTGTTGTAGGCATCTTTTAGACAAAGTCCTGTTTATTTTGCAGTGCATATTATAAAAATATATTTATATAGCATCTTGACATATACAAAGGGATTGCTGAAGGCCACAGGCATAGAACCTCCAGCTGACTTTGGTCCAGCTGGCTGCCCTGAAGCCTAAAGGACATGATCTCCATTCCCTTATAACCTACACATGGCCCACCAGAATGCTGGGTGCTATTTTAAAGGAAGTAGTATACTACTTCCGACTTAGAATGCCTTTTCTTAGGAGGACCTTAAGGAAAAATATTTCCCAGAACTCTGCATCCCTGAACAATTGTTTCTTTTTAGCTCCTGGACAATGAAAATCTTATTGTTTTTCTAGTAGTTCCCAAACTTTACAATAGTATTACCTGCACAGTTGAAGCCTCTTCCCTGTTAGAGTTAATTCAGAATGTCTTGAGTGGGAGCCAGTCATTTTCAAAGATCCTCAGGTCATCACCGAGTTGGGAACTATTGACAGCAATTATATTCCCTCTAAGCTTTAGCCACTTGGAAGTTTATAGCTAGATTGGTAGCTCATAGGACCACATAAGACTATTCACATTCATTATTTTCTTATCCATTTTTGCTTTTGCCTTAAATTTTTCAAAAGTTGTACTTTTGTAGAAATGTATAGTGTTATTTCAAAGGCTATAATTTGCATACTATAAAATACATTCATTATTAGTGCATAATTCAGTGATGTTTTAACAAATTTATACTTGTTCAACCATCACTATGATCCAGTTTCAGAATATTTTTATCACTCCAAAAGGTTTATTTGCATTCAGCTATAGTTAATCCTGCTCCAAACTGCAGCCTCAAAACAATCAGTCATCTACTTTCTCCATAGATTTTCTTTTTTCTGAAAATATCACATAGATAAAATTATAATATATATAGTCTTTTGTGTTTGGTGTCTTTCATTTGTGGTAATTTTGATGAGATTCATACATGTTGCAGAATGTATTTGTAGTTCATTACTTTTTATTGCTATATAGTATTCCTTTATATGGATATTGCACATTTTATTTCTTGGAGGACATTTGGGTTGTTTTCAGTTTTTGACCATAGTACATCATGCTGCTATGAGCTTTCATACACAAAGCAATGTATGCATATACTTTCATTTCTTGGGTGTTGATATAGGAGTCAAATTACTGGGTCATAAGGTAGGTATATATAGCTGTTCAAGAAATTACAAAACCATTTCCCAAAGTTGCTACTCTATTTTACATTCATACCAGCTAATTATGAAAGTTCCAGTTTCTCCATCTCCTTACCAATACTTGGTATGATCCATCTTTTTGATTATAGCCATTCTAGAGGATGTGTATTATTATCTCATCATGGTTTTAATTTGTATTTTCTTAACAGCCACTTGAGTATTAGCCATACATATATGCTCTTTGATGAAAGATCTTCATTTCTTTTGCCTGTTTTTTAATTGGTTTGTTATTGTAGGAGTCCTTTATATAGACTTGGATATTTATTAGATACATGATTTACAAATTTTTATCTCAGACTGTGGATTGTTTTACTTTTCTTTTTTGTTGTTGTTGTAGTAGATTTATAGATGGACACAACACCTTCATTTCATTCATTCATTTTATGTGGTACTGAGGATCAAACCCAGTGCTTCACATGTGAGACAAATTCTCTACCACTAAGCCACGATCCCAGCCCATGTTTTTCTTCTCTTAATGGTATCTTTTAAATAGCACAAGTTTTAATTAGTTAAAAAAATTTTGATAAAGGCCTGGAGGTGTACTTCAGTGATTGCCCAACATGTGTAAGATCCTGGGTTCAGTCTCTATCACCACCAAAACAAGAAAAAGAATAAGAAAAAGTTTGATAGATTTTTGCTTATCACTGTTTTTCATTTATAGGTCATGTTTTTGGTGTTATACCTGAGAAAATTCAAGACCACAAAGTTTATTTCCTACTTTATTGTACAAGTTTTGTAGTTCTAGCTCTTATATTTAGGTCTATTGTTCACGTTGAGTTGATTTTTGTGGAGAGACGTTGTAAGGATCTAAGTTCGGTTTGGGGCATGTGGCTAGCATTTGTTGAAAAAACTATCCCCTCACTATTGAATTGTTGTGGACTGCTCTTAAATGTCAGTTGACCACAATGTGTTTATTAATAGACTTTATATTAAGTTTCATTGATCTCTAAGTCTGTTTTTATGCCAGTACCTTATTTGTTTTGAAGACTGTAGTTTCGTAATAAATTTTGAAATTAGGTAGTTTAAGTTCTGCTTTTTCTTTCTTTATATCATCTTTAATTGGCCTTAGCAATTTTTTTAGTTTACTTTTACTTCTTTTACTAGATACTTGGAAGTTTTTATTTCTTTTGATGCGATGATGAATGGAATTCCTTATTTTAATTTTGAATCGTCTGTTGCTAGTATAAAGAATTAAAATTGATTTTTGCATTTTGATTTTGTAGTCTGTGACATTAGTAAAATTTATTAGTTCTAGAATTAGTTTCCGGACAACCTTTAGGATTTCCTACTAACAAGACCGTGCCATCTATGAATATGAATCTAATGTGCCATTGATTTATTTTCTTACCTGTTGTGGCTATAACCTATGCAATTTGAATAGAAATGGTGAGAGCAACTCTGCATTCTGATGTTTTCCTCTTGAGGGTTGTTGTTGCTGGTGTTTTTTGTTTGTTTTTATTTTGTTCTAGTTTTAGAAACTTACCTGGATTTAATCTTCAGTATCTGTCTCCCCTTCAGGATGCACATGTTATACCTTTTACTTTCTTTTTCTAACCTATTTTTATTTTATTTGGGCTCATTTCCTAGAGATTATCCCTTTACCTGCATAGTTCAATGGTCTGAGTTTTTTCTTAACCACCCCAAGCGAACATTGCTCTGTGGATGAATTTGTAAGATGCAGAGTGCATCCAAAGTTTGAAGTCTATTCTAAGTTTTTATTTTCCACCAGGCTTTCCTGGGACTTCTGCCAGCAATCAGCCTACCAGTCAGCCCCCTGAGAGGCTCTCCCTATTGAATTTCTTTTGGCTAGTCAACTGGTCTGCCACTCACCCCAAGTAAGACTACAACATCACACTAGCTGATAACACTGCTGGGAATGAGTTCCTTTTCTTCTACTCCCAATCCCAGTAACAAAGCTGCAAGTGTTCACATATAATCCTACTCTGGAAGCACTATAAGCTGCCACCATTCTTACCTGTAGTTCAGCAGATTTTCACCAATAAACAGTTCTTAATTTATTGTTTGCCTTTTGACAGTTTTGTATTTGACAATTCTGTAGCTGTTTTGAGAAGAGAATTTGCCAGCTTCTTCACTTGTCATCACTGAAAGTCCTGCCTGGGTTCTTTTTTTCTTTTCTTTTGCTACTGGGGAATTGAACCCAGGGGTGTTTTATCACTGAGCTACATCCCCACCATGTTTGCTTTTTAAATTTTGAGACAGGGTCCCACTAGTTGCTTAGGGTCTCTTTAAGTTGTTGAGGATGGCATCGAAATTGTGCTCCTCCTGCCTCAACCTCCCAGGTCACTGGAACCACAGGCAATAGACACCCACCTGAGTTCGTTTTTGTATGCCAGACCCTTTTTGGAGTGTGATAAAAGAGTAAATAAGTAAATACAGAATAAAATAAAGAATAAATGAGAGTAAAGGAAATATAAAATAGGAATATAAATTTCTTATGAAGCAACAATAATTTTAAACTCCTATGACAGATATTCCCAGTGTGTCTAGGACTGGAAGTGTCTTGGTATTGCAAGAGAGTTTTACACTAGCAGAAAATGCAAAAACATCCAATCACCATTGGTGATTTGTCATTCAGATGTAAAATACATGGTGTGGGGGGAAAGCGTATATAAAAAAAAAAAAAAAAAGGAACCAGTTGGACGGTGCTGCTACCCTGGGATCCTTTTTGTTTCATTCATTTTATTTTGTTTTCTAAAGACAGATCCCAAAATTTATACAACTTTATACTGTAGGAATGTTTTAGAAAATGCAGTGATAAAACTGCCAGATTGAAGATTTCTTAAGTGCTACTGTCCAAGATCACCAGGCTTGCTTGAAACTAGTAATTCTTGTCAGAATATACACTCTCAGTGTGTGACTTTTATCTGCAGGTGGCAGAGCATATGTTTTAGCACCAAAAAGTGTAAGGTGGCAGAGGGAGGATATTTAATGTGTTATAACCTCTTTTTATTTTTACTTATCTTTTCTTATAGCTACTTAGTTCAGGTCAAAAGCAGACTAACTAAAATGTTTCCAAATCTTAAGAGCTATATTTAAATCCAGAAAAAATTACTCCTAATCATTTTGTGTCATTTGCTTTTATTTAACATGAATCAAGGTTATTGAACCAGTGCCTCCCATAAAGGAAAAATACAGTGGTATCTTATATAACTAACATCCAGGGGATACGTTCTTCTCTTCAAGTGGCTTTTCTAGCTAACTTATAGTTAACCCTCTAAACACCACAGTCACTTTTGTTTTTATCCTTAATGTAACAATCCATATTCCTAACTTAGGAAATAATAGTGTATGTATGGCTGGTAATTAGGTATAACTAGCAAATATCACTTGATAGTTTCTAATTAATGTAATTCTTACTATGTGATTCAGACCTATAATTGTGTGCATTAATCTTAATTAACGCCTTAGGTGAATGAAGGACAGGAGTTATAAACTCAAACCCCAATTGATTGCTGATGTGCAAACAGGAATAACAGCCCAGTGTTGTCAGATTTTCTGGTTTTCCCAAAGAAGCCTTAAGTCTGTATATTTATTTGAAATTTCTTTGATTTTAAGAATTGTAACAAAAATTTTAAAAACTATTATATAGGTTGAATAAAACAGCAGCCATCCCTACCAAGCCCATAGGTTACAGTTTGTGACCTCTGGTAGGGAAGAATAGTCAGAGTTCCTCTGACAACAGCCTCTGCCTGATTTTTTGGTCCTATGCTCTTGTTCACAAAAGCATGCATAATGTTCTCCCCAAATGGTTGTCTTTACTATGTTACTGTAAAATTCTAAGGTAATGTGTTTTAGTGGAAGGTTGTACTGAACTAGACATCTACAAACCTTGATTCTGAAGCTAATACTTTTTAAGCCTTTCCTCTATTAACTAGGCCCTGGCCTAAGCATTTTTTAATGTATTAACTCAATAAACTATAGTTTTAGGTCTTCCTTTTTAAAAATTTTATTGTAAGTCAATCATTTAACTTCTAAAACTGTGTTTCATCACTTGAAAAATTATAGACAAAGTAAATTTATTCCCTCATTTTTCTTTGTCTTGTTTTGCTAGAATTGTAAACATATATTTATGAGAATGTTCATAACTATTAAGATGATTGAATAATTTGCCACTTCAGTGAGGCACAACCTAATCAAACACCCATAGAAGTGTTATGAATTTTTTAAAGTAGTACCTGTGATAATATTCAGTTTTTAACTTCACAGAAAATGTTTACACTAGTGTCTTTCTTCATCAGAATTATAATAAATAAAATGAAAAAGAATTTTGACCATATTGTTAGTATAAAATTCATATATCATGAAATTCATCATTGTAACTATTTTATAATGCGTAATTTAGTAACTTTCAGTACATTCACAATGTTTTATAAATATCACCACTACTTAATTACAGAACATTTTTATAACTCTTTAAAAAAAAGAAACCTCATACCCATTAAGCAGTCACTCATCATTCCCTCTTCTTTCCCGCCCCTGGAAACCACTAATCTGCTTTGTCTCTATGCATTTGCTATTCTAGAAATTTCATAGAAATGGAATAATACCATATGTGGCTTTTTATGTCCAGCTTTCTTCACCTAGCATGTTCTCAGGGTTCACCCATGTTGTAGTATGTATCAATTCTTTAATACTTGATTGAAAGACTTTTGAGTCGTTTTCACCTTCCAACTATTATTAATCATGCCACTGTAAACATTCATGTGTAAGGTTTTTTTATTTGAACTCTGTTCGCTATTCTTTTTTGTGTGTATATACCTAGGACTGGAATTGTTGGGTCATATAGTAATTCTTTGTGTAACTTTTTGAGGAATCACCAAGCTGCTTTTCTGGCCACATTTTTGACATAGGTTTTACTGAAAAGAGAAGCTTATACATTGAAAACTTTCATATTCCCAGGCCCTCCAAAAATTTTAGCAATTAATCTCAACTATGAAGTGATGTAAGTTCAAATCTCTCTTTTGAAATTATTAAGCATTTCTCTGCAGATTGAGTTTTCACTGGAGAGCTTTTATTCTATTCTCTCTGACCAATAGTTGCTTAATTGAGGAGTATGGGTGTTGGGGGGAGGTTAGTAACAAGACTTCGAGCTTTTTAATACACACAGAGAGAGGGATGATAAGTCTTTAACTATACACACACACACAATTATTTTTTCTAATTTTTGTCTTCAGTTGAATAGGACAAATGTTTTACCCTACAATTTAGAAGCATAATATCAGGAAGTTTCAGACCCTAATCTGATGTGCCTTAAAATAGTTATAAATTAGGGAGGTATCTTCCAAGTTCTCATTAGCTGTGTTTTAAATTTGTTAGCATTTCCCTGGGTGCGGGGGAGATCAACAGATCTCCATTAGAACCTGGGCCAAAATATTTTTCAACAATTGCCAGCCTTCTCTATTTAAAATGTTTGTACCACTAAAATTTCTAGGAAGTTTGAGAAATTCTTGAGAAATTAAAATATTGGACCTTTTAAAATACTAAATGATTTTACATATATACTTTGAAATTTTGGCCATGTTTAGCTTCCCCCATGGAGCTGAAATATTTTGTTCTTGGAATTAAGCCAAATCTCCCACTTGCATGTATTTAACTTATGTTGCATGTATCCAAGCCCTGGCATTTGAATGGTCTTTTTTCTTCATCTCTATACTTTTTGACTTGAAAAAAAATAATAACATTTAACTTGCCTCTCTCCCCCATTTCCACTCGTAAGCAGATGTTTTCATACTATGTACTTGCAGTCTCGTGAGGAAAGCAGCCACTTGGTATAGTCTAACTGAGGAGATTTCCTATAGCTGCAGGCTGGAGGGAATCCATCAAATAAGCTCTTTGAAATTCTGATTTGAATTAGTTGATTAAGTAAAATTAATTTATGAAGAGGAGAATCATAGCATAGCTTTTGTCATACTCCCAAAGGTATATATGTTCCCTCAAAAGTAAAGATCTGGTGGTTCTAACAGCAGCTTAGAGAACAAAAGGTCACACTTCCCATGTACCACTGATGCATTGGGTGGTATGAGTTAGGAGTGTATTTTAGTCAGACTTTCAGCTGCAGAGTAAAAGTCATAGCAGTGCTAAGGAAATGGCAGAGACTCAAGAAGGTAAGGTTGTAAGGTTGTAAACTCACTGCAAATTGTACTGCAGACTTGGGAAGAAATAACAGAAAGTGCCCTTTATATTACTAATAAACTTGTTTTCTTTCATTTGCATTCTTGCCTTTCCCACCCTAGCATACTTACAGTCCTTGTTTTTAGAAATAAAAAAACAAAATTCTTAATTGTTTTTGACATTATGTTATACTGTCTTTATGTTTTGTTATCAGTATATATGTATTCACTAGCAGGTTTCCTTCACCTTCCTTGAAGCTATTTTGTGAGCATCTACACAGGAAGATGCCACTGTGAAAGAGCTAGTTTAGCTTATTGCTTCTTAGCCCTTTGAAATCTCTTCTAAAACTCACCAGCTTGGTAACCCCATGGAGACCAATAGACCCTTTTTGAGGGCAGAATGAGATAGATGTCTATGAACTGAAGGTGGCTTCCAAGAAATGGATTAAGGAATGTGGGAATGTTAGGGTACTGAGAGCACCAGACCACTTTCAGAGAGGCAGTAGCCAGAGGTGGAGGCAAATGCTCAAACTGTTAACATCACCTGCCACCCTTAGGCCACTGGTACTTATATGCAGTACCTTCTCCAGCAACCAAAGTGCATCTTTTGACTATATTGATCACATTGATCACTCTTTGAAGTAGTTTTATCTTCCATTCTGCCTCATATTAATTCCCCCAAACCACTTGTAGTCTCACATCTCAGCACCTTTTTCAGTTTTAGTTTCTACTTTGTAGTCTTTATAAGCAGACTCACAATTTTATCCACTTATTCACAGAAGTGCCTTAAGAAAACAAAAATAGCACTAAGAAATCAAAAGCATTGTTAACTTTTGTTTTCCCCTCACTGATAAACGTAAAGAGGGGAGCTAACACTGTTTGCCCATCTGCTGTGTGCCATTCTCTTTATGTGCATCATATTGTTTACTACTCAGGCTCATTTTTAACAGATGAGTAAACCAAGATTCATACAGTTTGTAAGTGGGGGACTTGGGTTTCAAACCCAGATCTGGCAGTTGCAAACCCCATTAACTCCCCAACATCCATCAGTGAGCAGGGGGGTGTTGGTTCCCAACATTGGTTGTGGTAGCAGCCTTGTGAAAGAAGGCCAGGGAATTTGTCTCCAGTTTTTAATACTTATGAATATATCATCCATATATTTAAGGTAACTTGGGGGAAAGCTAATGGAATTTATGAGGAAACCAAAGTTCCTGCACATTTGCAAGTTATCCCTTGGCTTTCCCTAAAGGACTGCATGGGAGTGAGTAGAGTAAAAATTAAATAAGTAGTTGATAAATAAATAATTTTAATTTTTAATTTCCATTTTTTATTAAAACAGTTGTTAGTTTTTTGTGCCAGTGAAATATTTCAAGTTAAAAAAAGAATTTATTACAATTTTAATATGGTAGATAGTAGAGCAAACAAATGGAGAATGAAAAAATGTTCAACATCTCTAGTAATTAGAGAAATGCAAATCAAAACTACCCTGAGATTTCATCTCACCCCAATTAGAATGACTTTTATCAAGAATACAAGCAAGAATAGGTGTTGGCCAGGATGTGGGGGAAAAGGTACACGCATACATTACTGGTGGGGTTGCGAATTGGTGTAGCCACTCTGGAAAGCAGTATGGAGATTCCTTAGAAAACTTAGAATGGAACCACCATTTGACCCAGCTATCCTTCTCCTTGGCCTATACCCAAAGGACTTAAAACCAGCATACTACAGTGATGCAGCCATATCAATGTTTATAGCAGCCCAATTCACTATAGCTAGATTGTGGAACCAACCTAGATGCCCTTCAATAGATGAATGGATAAATAAACTGTGGTGTGTATATGCAATGGAATATTATTCAGCCATAAAGAAGAATAAAATTATGGCATTTGCTGATAAATGAGTGGAGTTGGAGAATATCATGCTAAGTGAAATAAGCCAAGCCCAAAAAACCAAAGGCTGAATGTTTTCTCTGATAAGTGGATGATGATACATAACGAGGAGGTGGGGATAGTGGTGGAGGGGACAAGAGAAGAAAGGAGGAACTTTGTATGGTGTAGAAGAAAATGGGACAGGAGGGGGCAGGGAAGGAAAGAGAATGAGACAGACATCTATACCCTATGTATATGTATATGTATAAATATGCAAATTGTATGATTCTACTTTGTGTACAACCAGAAAAAACAATAATTGCACTTCATTTGCATACAATGAATCAAAAAATAAATTAATTTAAAAAAACAAATGGAGAAAAAGTCCAGACAAAGGATTAATAATTTAATAATGAAACTCTTAAACTTGAAAATATCCACAAATGTTTTTTATATTATTAGTGCATTATAGTTGTATGTAATAGTTGGGTTCATTTTGGCAAAACCATACATGCATGGAGTTTGATTGACTCCATTTCAATTCCTGGTGTCTCCCTCTTTTCCCTCCCCTGTTTCCTTTCCCTGTTCTTCTTCCTCTACTGGTCTTTGTTTCACTCGTTTATTTATCTGTTTTTGATTTATGCTTTACAAAGATACATAGAGGAAGAATTTACTCTGTCATATTTATACATACACATAATGTGATTTTGCTAAATTAATTCTACATTTCCTCCTGTTTCCCATCCCTGCTCCCTCCCTCTCAATCTCCTTCTGCTCCACTATCTTCCCTATATCTTTATGATATCCAATCCTGCTCCTTTTCCCCCTCATTTTTTCTATCTTCTGCATATTAGAGAAAACACTTGACCCATGATTTTCCTTTTTATTTCACTTAGCATGTTCCATGCATTTCCTGGCAAATGCCATAATTTCATTCTTCTTTATGTCTGAGTAACACTCCATTGTGTATGTATGCCACATTGTCTTTATTCATTCATCAATTGACAGGCATCTGGGCTGGCTCCAAAATTTAGGTATTATGAATTATGCTGCTGTAAACATTGATGTGACTGTATCACTATAATATGCTGCTTTTTGTTCTTTTGGATAAATACCAAGGAGTGGGATAGCTGAGTCACACAGTGGTTCCGTTTCTAGTTTGAGAAATCTCCATACTGTTTTCCAGAGCAGTTTCACTAACTTGCAGTCCCACCAACAATATATGAGTGTACCTTTTTCCCACACCCTTACCAGCATTTATTATGATTTGTATTCTTGATAATTGCCATTGTGACTGGAGTGAGATGAAATCTTAGTGTAGTTTTGATCTGTATTCCCCTTAATATCCATGAACTTTGACCAACAACAACAAAAATATATATATATATGACTGGGGATATAGCTCAGTTTTTTGAATGTTTGCCTGTCAAGCACAAGGCATATATATATATATACACACACACACACACACACATATGGGATATGAGTATAAATCCCTTTTGATATTTATATTTGAGAATGCAGGGAAGTTAAAATATTAAGAAGGAACCCTATAGTAGCACTGGATTGAAAGTTAAGAGATCAAGTTTTTCCCCCACTCCACTCTTACCAAACCCACCATTCTATTAGTTCACTTATTTAAATATGTGTGTGTGTGTGTGTGTGTATTATAGAGAGAGCCCTCTTATATTTCATGCACTATTCATCCCACTCAACTCTTACCCAACCTAATCATTCTATTAGTTCACTTGTTTAAAAATATATATATGTACATATATCTATATTGAGCCCTCTTATATTTCATGCACTATTCTAGATGCTAGGGATTTGACAGTGAAAAAGATAAGTACAGTTTCCTTAAATTTTAGAAGAGAAAATAGTTATTAAATAGAAGATTAAATAAAAACATGTTTTCGATAGTGGTGTTAGGGTAAAAATAAAGTGAGCTAAGTCCCTAAGTTGAGACCCAATGTATGTTTTAAATAGGGTGCTCAAGAAAGGCCTCAGTAAGGAGCCCATTGGGTTGTGGTTGCATCCTTTGGGGTCTCAGTCTCTTTCTGTATAAAATAAGAGCATTGCTAGGAGATCACAGAACCACTGCAAAATTCCATGCTTTTGTTAAAGGGACCTATCTTTGGGTCAGATAATCTTTTGTATATGTAAGTTATAGTCTTTATTATTAGTTGATCGCAAAATGTAATAAGACCTTTATTCATTCCCAAGGTTAATTCCATTATACATTTGGGGATTTGACTTGAGAGTAAAATACCATCCCAAAGGTTGCATAAGAGTAAAAGGAGAATTAAAGTTCTCTATTCCTGCCACTCTCAGTCTGAAAATTCCACCTCAATATGCAATATAACAAGAAGTAGTATTGAAATGTCAGAGCAGTTCCAAGTAGATTAAAGATGTGTAAGCTGTGATGGACTAAAATATTTACAAATAAGAAATTGGGTAAGTATATCCCACTGCACTCATTTATGACAGGCAAGTAAACCATGTGATATGCTTTAAGCCAGTAAAATAGCAAATTCACCCCCCTAAAAAATCTATAATTTTAATCAAAAGTTTGTTTCAGTCATTGAAATTCTTTTATTGCTGCTTACAAACATTAAAGTCAATCAAAACATCAGTAGCTTTGCAAGATCAATATTTTTAATATGTTTGCATTGCAGTGCTGCAGATTTTTGGCTAATGGATCGCACCCATATTGATTTCCATGGGAAATGTTAGTCTGATACTGAAATAATTAAAAAAAAAACAGATTATTGGTTTGGAATTTTGAAGGAGATAGAAGTATAAAAATTGGTTATTGACTAAATTGCTTGGGGTGGGTGAACCTTGGGCACTTGCAATAAACTTGCAACACTCAGTCATTACTGAATACTACCTTAGTCCCTTAAACTGAAAATCAGTCAATAACCTATTATAACAATGCAAATTATAGTGAAATAGCATACTAGGCATGTAAGAATCACATTTTTATCAAAATAGATATGCCTAAGTATATGTGTGAGTGTGTTGGAAGTGTCTGCTGAAATGTAGTGACTGATTTTGACTTTGAGATTCATACTGAAGATAGTTCAAGTAGCATTTTTAAAGAGATAAACATCCTCAAAATAGCAGTAAAAAGAAACATACAATTATTCTATGAACAATAATGAAAGTGCAAACACTACAGCATGTCAAATGACAGATTCTGTTATTTGATTCAGAGCAAAATTACAATTGTTACTCTGTTCTCAAAGCATAGAAGTCATGTATGCAAGCATTAGATCAGATACAAACACATTCTCCACAATATGAATCTACTGCATATTACATTGGTCTTGTTTTTCAGCCTTTGGTTATTAGGAGAGCCATATTTTCATCTAGAAAGTTTACTCTATGTTTTCATTTGGTTACCATTATAAATTTATGAATTCTTTATCTATCAGAGGCAATCTAGTGTTTTGGAGAGAGGTTTTTAATATAAGTTCTGTGCAGGCTAATAACACTTAAAAGTAGCAGTCACATATTTTGTTATTTTTATTTACTGAATTTTAAAAATTATATGTTATTTACATACTGTGGAAATGTTTATTTGCTTTCAGGGAAATAGGGAATTAGGTTATAAAATGAAACTAAAAATTTGAAACTACATCTTGCATTTTTTGGTGCCATCTCTATAAGCCTGGTCAATATTTTTCTTTCATAATAAGTTAAGCTCTCTTTAAAAATAGGCAGTTGATCATGATTTACTCTATTGCATGAGATGATAACACTTCAATGATAGCACTGGCAGACCTTATCAATTTCATATTCATCTTAGATATCCATTTTTATCAAATTTTCTTCATTCCATTATGACTTGTTTTTATCTTTTATCATTATAACTAGCATTACCCTAAATTCAGTTGATAAAAATCACTTTTCCTGTAGTGTTTGAAATTTATACCTGAATTTGACTTTTCTCCAACATTCTTTTTCTTCCCAATCAATCAAGCTGTTAGGACATTCAGTTTTGATGGATCCAGCCCTTCAGAATGATTTATGAGATAGTAATCTTCACTGTTATCTAATGTTAGGTACACCATACCTGAAAATAACCAAGTTGTACAGTGGATATATGCATGTAAGTTGTGTGTGTGTGTGTGTGTGTGTGTGTGTGTTTGCTAAATCATTCAGTAGCTTTCAGCTGTGGATATTGTTAGAAAAGTATCCATGGTCTTTAAAATGATAGGATTCTAATTCCCTAGACTGCTATTTCCACATTTTCATGTACTACTGCTCTTCCTATTGTTTATGTCTTTCTAAGAATCCCACCTGGAATTTGTGTCACTTATCATTGTCAGGAAGCATTATTTCCTCAACACATTGAGCTTGTGCAATCCCTATTTACAATTTCCAGTTGTCTAACTAGTCAAGGAGTTAGGTATAGCAAAAATAGGAAATCATCAACTCTTAGATATGCAGCAGAGCAAATAGGTAGTTCTGCAAAGCTCCATAGCCCACACCCTCATGTGCCTTTGCTCTCATCTCATCTAAATTTTTTTCATCTAGGTCAAAAATGCCATTTCTACTCAGGATGGTTACCATCTGACAACTTCCTGGTAACTTGTGAGTCAATCCAGAACATTCCTTGTGTCTTTATGAGGAGACTCAGCAAAAATTAATTTTTACCTCTATCTATGAAGGCACTGACTCAGAGTAGGACTGTGGTTCCAGAGGAGGGCAGATTTTATAAATTCATTTATGAACACTGGACCTTTGGCAAAATTGGTTGTACTCAAGTGACAGCACTCAAACCAACAGGGAGGAAGTTCTTCATGTATTGAAAAATGTCAATACAGGGAAGAGATTTTTAAAAATGGGAAAGAAAATTCCAAAGAGCTGTTCCTAGTACAACCTTCTATTAATGGTTAGTGAATACAAATGTCAAAAGGTCATACCACAGTATAAACAAGATGGTTTGATTTTATTTTTTAGATAAAAACAGGCTTTCCATATTCTGAATCATGCTGATAAAAGAAAAAAACTCCTAGAATCACACTATTCAGATAGTCTATACCAAGCCTTATCTATAAGCAGCTGGAAAATACCTAGAGATCTTTATTTATTACAAATTATTGCATATGAATACAACCCAGAGAGTGTGTGTTAGACAGAGCACAGGCTGTGGAGCTGTATTGCTCAAGTTCATATCCTTTCTCTGCCATTTCCTGTCTCTATGACTTTAGACAAGTTGCTTTATCTTTCTGTGCTTCCTTTCCTTCACTAGAATAAGGATTAAATACATGTGCACCACTTATTACTTTATATACAATCTGGTCTGATATCTCCTTTGTCAAGAGCAAAAACAAAAGATTAATTTCTAGTAGTTTTCTCTCTGAAATCATGGTTCCTGCAGTCTGGGAGAGCTCTGGTATCTTCTCCCCCATGGCACCTACCATGGTGTCTGTCACTGTGCAGTATCTGTTTACTTGTCTCTCCGCCTCCATTGAACTAAAAGCTTTGAGGACAGAAACTGGCTGTCTTATTGTTACTATTACTTCAATACTTTGCACATGGTTTGTACTCATTAAATATTTATGCAATGAATGTCAAATAGAATGTAATAAAACAAGCATCACGAATTAGAGTATTAGAGTATTCATTTGTAGAAGTTTTAAAAAATGTTTTTAGTTGTTGAAGGACCTTTATTTAATTTGTTTATTTATATGTGGTGCTGAGAATCAAATCCAGTGCCTCACACATGCTAAGCAAGTGCTCTACCGCTGAGCCACAACCACAGCCCCAACATCTGTAGAATTTTTTTATTCTCTTACTTTCCTTGTGTAAGAGGCTGACATTAATGAAGGATTGATTTCTACCTCTTTGTACTGGCCTCTGCCTCGAATTTCCACAGACTGACCTCTTATTTCCTCAGGTCTAAATTCAAAGGTCATCTTCTCATTTAGTCCTATCCTGACTACCTTATTTAAAATTGCATCTCTAAGCCTGGTGTGGTGGAGCACACCTGTAATCTCAGCTACCTGGGAGACTGAGACAGGAGGATCACAAGTTCAAGGCCACCTAGGCAATTTAGTGAGACCCTGTCTCAAAATAAAATTTTAAAAGGACTGGGGGTGTGGCTCAGTAGTAGAGTATTTGCTTAGCATGTGCACAGCCCTGGGATCAATCCCCAGCACTGCAATCAGTCAGTCAATCACATCTCTGTCCCTACTTTGTTCTATTTTTCTTTAACATGTATGACAGTCTAGCCATCTATGTATTTTAGTTGTACTTATGGTATGCTATTGGCCTCTCCTCCTTACAGCTTAAGTGCCTGGCACAAAGTACGCAGGTTCCTTACAAAAAAATCTGTTGCATTAATTAAGTTGATGTTTTAGGATCACCAATTTGAAAACAACTAGAAATAAAACTAATGCTAAGGGATAGTTGTTGCAGAAATAGAAATAAGGAAACTTAAACTCTTTCTTGAAATCAGTCATACGTGGTTTTTATTGTATTAAAAGTGTATGCTTTCATCAAATGTGTCTGAGAGTACGTCTTTAAAACTTATGAGGGATCCTAATATCAGTGGCATTTTTAAATGACTAAACCCTAAAGCACACTATTTCTTAAATATGTGAATATGAACTTCTCAGAGCATGGATGCAGAATCTCTGCAAGGTTTTAATTAAGAATAATTTAGGGCTGGGGATATAGCTCAGTTGGTAGAGTGCTTGCCTTGGAAGCACAAGGCCCTGGGTTGAAATCCCCAGCACGGCAAAAAAAAAAAAAAAAAAAAAAAAAAATACTTTAAATATATATATTAAAACATTTCATTCTAACTGAGTGGGTGTTTTATTTGAGTTTTATTTTTACATGTTATTGCAAAAAATGCTACATTGTACTGGTATCAGCAGGGAAAAGTGGTATGCTGAAAGGGTGAGATATAATGTTATAACATTATTTTGGTACTTCTTTTTCATTAAGATTAAGCTATCATTTGTGGTTTAATTGCTTTAATGCATTATGAGATCACCTAACAAAAATTGAACAAGATGAATATCAGTAGAGAAGGTACAGAAGTAGAGAGTGGTGCAGGGCTGACATTGTGGCATTTTTATGTACATTTTCCTACCAGTTCCCTATACTAGCCTCTTAAGATATAAGTTATCTAGAATGAGTAACATCAAATCCATGACATCCCCATCAATGCAGTAGTATAGTAATTCAGGGAAAAAGGAATAAGGATTACAAGAGAACTACTGAGATAAGTAAAAGAGAAATTTGGAAGAAGATGTGATTCTATCTAATCATAAGATCCAACAAGACATTAAGTGATTGAGAAGGGGAAGTCCATTAAACAGAATACTGAAAAGTGGGTAAAATTGGAAAATTCATATAAAGAAGAAAAATATTGCAACTAGGATTATCAGCATGAACACGGACTTTAAAGGATAGAATATGTGATATTATAAAATAAAGGTCATTTAATAGATAAATCATGAGTATGAATGGAGAAAGAAGAAAACAAAAGTTACAAGTGTGAATCAGATACAAAGAATATAGGCCATCTGCAGTACTCCTAAAGCTCAAGAAATAATACCAAGAATTAATAAATGGGATAGCATCAAATTGAAATGCTTCTGCACAAAGGAAACAAGAACATGAAGAGAACAGACAAAATGAAAGGAAATCTTTTCCTGCTACTCTTCCAATAGGGAATTAATGGCCATAATATATAAAGAACTCAAAAAACTTAATACCAAGAAGAAATAATGATAACAACCAAATAAATAAATAAATGGACAAATGAACTAAACAGACATTTCTCAAAAGAAAAAATTCAAATGACCAGCAAATATATGACAAAATTTTCAACATGTTTAACAATCAGAGAAATGCAAGTCAAAACTACACTGATATTTCCTCTCACTCCAGTTGCAATGACAGTCATCAAGAATACAAATGATAATAAATGCTGGTAAGATTGCAGTAAAATGAACACTTATAGACACTGTTGGTGGATTGTGAATTATTACAACCACTATGGAAATTAGTATGGAGGTTCCTCAAAAGACTAGAAATAGAACCACCATGTGACCCATCTATCCCACTCCTTGATATTTAACCCAAAGAATTAAAGTCAGCATACTATAGTGATATGTGAATACCCATGTTCATGACAGAACAGTTCACATTAACCAAGTTACGAAACCAGCCAAGGTGTCTATCAATAGATGCATCAACTTTACAAGTGTGGTATGTATATGTATATACACACACACACATATGAATATATACATATACATACATACAAGCAATGGTTTTTTGTTCTTGTTTGTTTTTCTCTTCTTTTTTTTTACTTATTGATTCATTGAACACAAACGGAGTACAGCTATTGTTTCTTTGGTTGTACACAAAGTAGAATCACACCATCTGTGCGTTCATACATGTACACAGGGCAATGGTATCTGTCACACATTCTGTTATTATTCTTACCACCCCACCCTGACCCCACCCCTCCCTTCCCTCTATGCTATCTATCCTTCCTCCATTCTTGCCACCCTTCCCCCCCCCCCGCATTATGCATCATCATTCA
>JAJEJO010000156.1:157493-212313 GCA_020662805.1 Glaucomys volans | reverse complement strand
CATGCATGAATGCACAGATGGTGTGACTCTACTTTGTGTACAACCAGTGAAACAATAGCTGTACTCCATTTGTGTTCAATGAATCAATAAGTAAATAAAAGAATAAATAAAAAAAATAAAAATAAAAATAAATAAAAAACACCTATTCGCCAAGGAACTATGTAACTCGATCATTAAAAAAACAGATTCAAATAAGAAACAATTCAGTCAGAATAACTTTGAGCCATGTTTCTTTTTTTTTTTTTTTAATTGCTATCTGTTTGAATCCTGCCAAAATGTTTGTTGAGGATAGTGAAACCTTTGTATATGTAGGAACAGCTACACTTCATTGATTCTTCATTTAAGAAACTTTTACTGAGCATATGCTATATGCTTGGAACAGGAGATAAGTGGTGAACAGGATAAATGAAAAGGAAGATAACAATTAAGTTGATGATAATAATAGCAGATAACATTTAGTGAATATTCCCATTGTGCCAGGCATTTATGTGCTTTAATCTTCACAGTAACCATATGAAACAGATTATATTACTATTCTGCTTTGCTGGTAAGGAGAGAACTCTTAGATAGGAAATAGTGCAGCCACAATTCAAACACTGTAAATCTGGTTTCAGAGCCAGAATTCTAACTATTAAATTGTCAAATACGCTTATGCCCCATGGAGCATATATTCTAGCAATTCACTTATGTAACAAATGCTTAATGAGTGTCTACTATGTGTTAGGCATAGTCCCTGAGCCCTGATTTGCAATATTAAAGAGATGAATATAGCTATGGCATATAGCTTCCAGAACTTCTAATAAACAAAGAAAGTACATCATATTAGCCTAAATACTAAACATAATTAAAGTTATTAACAAAATAAGAATTACTAAACAATTGAGTGTCATATAATATGTTAAAATACTGTATATT
Source organism: Glaucomys volans (assembly GCA_020662805.1). Lineage (NCBI taxonomy): Eukaryota > Metazoa > Chordata > Mammalia > Rodentia > Sciuridae > Glaucomys > Glaucomys volans. The sequence continues at coordinate 211,398 of JAJEJO010000156.1, read as the reverse complement.
CAGGAAGGGCAATGTTTTTAAATCTTAAAAGGAGTTTATTTCATCTTTGGTTCATAATGTATATCTTACTTTAAAAAAAAACTTTTAGCCTAATCAAAATTTCTTGCAGAGATTTTTTTTCAGGTACTAGAAGGGAAATTTTGTACCAAAAATGAAACTTTTCATTCACTGAGTTCCTGTGTTACCTCAAGTTAAATTTTATCTCAATTTCAGGATTAATATTGCAATGACAATATTATAATGTAGCAAACTGGTTTTTCAGTGGACATGATCAAATGAATTGTGGAGAGTATTTTTTAAGTAACATTATCTCCTAAAGTTAAAAAACAAACTGTTAAGTACTTTGCACTTTTTTATCAAATTTATTTATTAATTACAACCCCTTAAAATGTTTGCTACTGGATCACCCTTCTTATTTAAAATGTCTCCATTGGGACAGAAATATATCTTCAACTCAAACTATTCTTTTATGTATAATAGGCTGAAGTCATTTAAGATAGTTTAAATGACCTCACATGATAGAATATATCCGTATTCCAGTGACTTAGGAGACTTAGGCAAAAGAAATCAAAAGTTCAAGGCCAGCCTCAGCAACTTAGCAAGACCCTGACTCAAAATAAAATAAAAAGGACTCAGAGGTAGAATGGCCCTGTATTCTATCCAAATTAACAACAACAAAAAAATTGTTTAAACGGAGAAGAAAACATCAAATAGTAGAGTTTCAATAGTTAACAAATATTTCAATTATATTAACATTTAGGATATGTCAAAAATTGAAATTGGAAAACTCTTGCCTGACAGGTCATCATTTGACATCTGGAAAATTTGGTTAATATTTTTGTAAACCACTCTGTTTAGTTTGTAAATGAACATTTAGGCCTTGTCTCAGATCTTTCTCTTTCCTTCTGATTTTTACTTGTCACTAATAATCTTACCACTATCATCATTTGACATGATGCTTTTGGACTGGGGATGTAACTCAGTGGCAGAATGTGTATTTCGCATGCATTAGGCTCTTGATTCAATCCCCAGCACTGTTAAGAATGATTTACATTTTGGGATGCAAGTCCTGTGCCTGATCTCAGTGAGCTTACACAACGTAGCCCAAAAACACAGAAAATCCATTCAAGAAAAATATTAATGAAGCAGATAATACCTTTACATTTTTATAAAAAGTGGTTCAATAGGTTAGAGGTTGCATACTGTATTCCTCATTGAGATGACTGAGCCTGAACTGGGTTTTATCAGGGAAGTAATAGCTAATTTTGTGGAGAAGGGAAGGCATTCTGGGAATACAAAAGTAGTGGGATCCAAGGTTGACAGAGCAGGATAAATTTAATAGCATTTTGACTAGAGTGTCTTTAAGGAAATTATGAAAGAAGAAGTTAAAAAGAAATTTACATATAGCATCTAGAGGGTATAAAAAGTTTGACCTTTAATTTATAGGCCACAGAGATTCCTGGAGGTTTTTGAGCAGGTTTTAGGTGGATTATCTGTCAAGTGTATATGTAGGGTCAGTTGCTGGGGACCAATTAAGAGACTATTATAGGAATCTGGGGCTAGGGTCTCCCAAACTGTAGTACTTGGGATATAACTCTCAAAACTAGAGACAATAATGAAAGTTCCTTGGTGAGGGTTTTTTTTTAATGACTAAGAGGAAACTTTGGGTATTAAATCTTCATGGATTAACAATTCACATTAACACATTAAAGGCCTATACCAAAGAAACTCAAAATTTCACAAAATTATTTGCATATAAAAGACTGCATTGCATACCTATTCACACACACTTTATTGTGTTCCACTGAAACCACTGGAAATTTTGGTATTATCATTTACCTAATTATTTATAAGTCTACTTAAGAAATAATAAGAATAAAGGAAGGGACAAATATCATTTAGTCTTAGACCCTATCTTTTAATCCTGGTAATTAGAATGAATATTACCTTTGACTTTCTAGTCAAAATAAGTAGTGCTTTTAATATTTCATTACCCATGGTCTCTCTGTCTCAAAGTACCCAAGAATAAGATTAACCCCTGTTTTACCATCTTCACCATCTCTACATCTGACTGATGGTAGGAAGTGAAAAATCATTTGTTGAATTGAAACTTAGAAGGAAACTAAAGAGTTTGTTGCTTGCTTGTGGACACACAGCATAGTAGCAGGATATATTGAAAATAAATGAATTGTGAGAATTTGTATAAGATTTTAGCTATAGGAGTGGTAAAGAAAATTGAAGACAAGACACAGTATATTTTAGACATAACTCTAAAACCCACTAGCAGTATGATCTTGATAAAGTTACTTAACTTCTCTTGGACTCAATTTTCTCATCTAAATTCCAGCTCCAAAATATCAGAGATCCCTATTTTTTATTACTATAGATAATCAAGAAGAAACTAGATATTATTCCTTTTACATTGGAAATCTATCCTTATGAGAGACCACATTTTAAAACACCAGTTTCAATTATTTACTTATTTATAGCTGTACTTATATAATATTCCTGAACTTCATAGCTTTTTCTGTTTTCTTATTTTCCTCTTCCTCCTAGGCCTATAAAAAATGATGGAACTGTTAAAAACATACCGATGTATGTAGTTATGTAATATTAGGGCTGAAATTTTTGAATCCTAAAATGTGAAAACTCCAGTTGTCAGAAGATCATAAAGTCTTTACTTTTAAGGACTGTTAAAAATCACCTTCTGTGAGATCTCAGCTTTGGGATTTTTCTGACATTTCAAGACTTAAATTTGAAAGTGTAGAATCTCTATAAATACAACGTTACCACAAGCCCAAAAAAGTCAAGAAATGCAAAAGGTTAGATTCTTACTAACTCCTCTCCCACATTATGCTCTAAATTGAGTTTTGTATCTTAAATATGTAATCAGAAATACTTGACATGAAATGCAGTTTAAATTATGACATATTAAGCTTTTCTCTTTGAATTGTGAAGAATAAAATTGTGTATGTAAATCATGCAATATCACATTTTTTGCATGTGCCCTTAAGGCTTTTTTATGTTTTCCTCACATAGTCCCCTCATTTACAACTTTTATCTTGCTGTGGACTAACCATATGGGAAATCCACTATTTTAAACTTAAGCTATTTTTGTGGTGTTACTGCATAAAAAAAAATGCCTTTAGAGTGGAAAAATCATATATATTTTAACCAGATTACATAAATAAAAATTAATTTTTTCTGACGGTCATTTCATGATTCAATCCAGAGTATATAATTTTTCATTCCTATATATTTCAAAGTCTCCATTACCATAGCTAAGTGAAAATGAAAGATAGTAAAGGAGAAGTGCATGAGACCTGGCCATTTTCAATGTGTTGAAGATTTAAAATCATGTGTAATTTACATGAGACATATAAATGAAAGGATAGACTTCACTAGGCTTTTTTTTATTTTTTGCTTTAAAAATAGGCTATTTCTTTCCTGCAGCAGCATCTCACATCTCATACATATGTGCATATTTAGTTTTCTGTGTAGCTTTCAGTCCCAAAAACACTAATTATAATTTTAAATTATCAATAAGATACAGGCTTAAAGTACAGTAGATGTTGAATTTCGTGTCTCTTGTAGATTCCCTATCTAAAGAAAGCAACTTCTTTATGCCTTTAATTTTCATTTTTTTTTAATTCTAATGAACTTTGTAGCCACTTATATTTCATCTTTTAAAAGTTAATAACACTCTTGGGATTTATACTGTACTAATAGGTATAGACCTTTTATGTCTAAGAAAATATTGCTGTAGTAATTCATCAGTGTATCAGGGAACAAGTGAAAAATCAACACGTGTCCTTGGTTCACAATGTACCACCTAAAAGCATTTGTTTAAAGCCCCTGTTGGTAGTACTTACAGAATGGTTTATTTGTATCCCTGATACTGTCATTTACCAAAAAGCCTTGGTCACACTGCATTTAGGTTCTTTTTTGTTTATCTTTGAAATATTGCCCTATATGATTATGATTGTCCCAACAAAAGTTTGCCAGATAGTAGTTCCTAAAGATTTTTGCTATTGCTCTCATCTACCCTGATTTTTATATATTTCTCTTCTAATGAAAGGTTAACTGACTTTTATAATTCTGTCATCTTTTGTATTTGGTGCAAGACAGAGTATCACATTGAAACTTCTCAGGAACTAAAATGTGATTTCTATAGCAGGTCCGACTTTGGGAACCATATAAAAAAGTTAACATTTCTCTGTAGAATAGAGCATTATTTGGGGGTTGGTACCATGTAAGGACCATCCTCTATCTGTCAGCTTCCCAGAGAATGTGTTCCTCTTTTTTGCATAATGGGATTATTTCTGAGAATGACTATCTTGGCCCCAGATATGCTACCCTCTCAAAACACATTTGGGTCTTTTAAGCATTTTCAGTATGCTTTCCAATCATTTCCACTCATTATCCATTCAGTTGTTCCACTGTTCTCTCTGATATACATAGACATTCGGTTACACAGTGGGTAGGAAGTTGAGGAAGGACTGCAAACCCCAGGACAGGGACCAAGGCCCAGTTTGGTCTCTACTTGGCTAAATTCCATTTTGGACAGCTCCTTGTTTTTCTTTGATGTGTAGGGTTTAATTGCTTATCTCTAGACATAAGGCTCAATTGGTGGGAGCTTTTACAGAGAGAGCCATTTGCCCTTTCCTGAATTAAAAAACTGAATATCATTAACAGTTTATTTTCCATAGAGAACTATACTGTAAGTGTAGTACAAAAATGTCATTTTTGACTGGCCAGTTTTGACCAGGCTAGTTCCTGATTTATCTCATGACCTCACAGTAGCCTCTCGTGCCAACCTGGCCACAAATTTGATTATTTTGTAATTTGATCTTAGTGGGGATTCCAACCATGCTTCCCTGCTCATGGGCAGCAGAATGTGGCAGCATGCCTGCTCACTTGCCTGAGCGCCTATGATCAGATTACGCCTTCTCAGCATTTCTTACATTGGCTGCCTAAAAAGTTCAGAGAAGCTTGAAGTCAGCCCACTTGAGTTTTACAGGCCTCAACAGAGTAAAACAGAATAGGAGCTATTAATGAGCTCAGAAATCTTGTTCTCACATGTGTCCTGACTTCAGGAAGTCAGAAAGTCACTTGCCACTGAATACCTCTGTCATTTAAATTTTTCAAAGTGAACTTTCTTGGTGCTACAACTTTCCAACTTTATTTTTTAAACTATCTGTTGGACTTTAACTCTGAGCTTTTAGATCAATTTCCATATTATGTTAAGGGTCTTCATAAAAAATGGGAGGTTCTACTCTTCATTATTTTTGTTAACAGCAGATCATTACAAGTCATCAAAATTGGCAAAGCACTCTTCTTCCATACTATTCTTTCAGCCAAGTATTTGGAGGATGATGGTATTTGTCAACATCTTTATGAAACAACATGACTATATCCTATTGAGGTTACAGAAGGAAAACAGTGTCCAGCCTGGCACTGTGACATGACATGGAAAATTGAGAACCCATACTGCTCTCATTTCCTCATCCAAATATTCACTGAGCACCAAAAATGTGCAGGCTGTCTTTTTTGAGGCACTGATGATAAAGAGGCAAGATAAATGCATAGTTCCTGTTCCTGGAACTTAAAATTTAGTCTTGGAAATAAAAGGATCTAGAATTTATTTAGAAGCTTTTAAAAATTATAATAATTCCAAAGTTTGTAAATTGTGAACCTAAGAAATAGAGGAGAGGAAAGGACTTTGAAGTACATTTATAAAGACTCCTTTCTTATGCATTGAGGAATTTTCTCTGTGATATACTTGTTCATATGACTGAACAAAATATGCAGTATATAGTTCCTTGTTCAAAAATGAAGAAATCACGATTATAGGTTAAGATATCTAAAAATCCAGCTAAAGCTCAATCAAAACAGTTTTGTGTTCTGACATTATTATTCATACGTTCAGTGGACCAGCAAGAAAGCCTCAAAAATGAAGCATAAACAATGTGATGCCAGTTTGCTTTAAAATGTCTAATATATGTTTTGTAAACAAAGCTCATAAAACTTAGTACTCTACTAATTAAATAACAAAGATTTTATGAATACATGGAAAGCCAGAATTTTAAATGCCTACAGGGGAACAGGTGCTGTAATGACATCACTCTGTGTCATGCAGCTTTTTTTTTTTTTCCGTTGATACTTTTATTTGGTCATAATGGAAAGAAATTGATTCCAAATGTGTTTTCTTGACCCCCTTCTCCATTCATGTTAGTGCCTAACCTTAAATGATGTTTCTACAATCTCGGTTGTATTTACAGTAATTATATGCATAATGTAGCATATTATTGTCCGGACTTCCTGTTTAATCAGTACAGAGCTTCTTACAAGTGCAGCTGAAAAGGGCAAACAAAATTAAAGCTTTATATACCAAAACAAGTTTGATTTGCTAAGCTCCCAGCATTCCAAAGTACACAAATTTGTTCCACTAAGTTTTCCGATGGCTTGCAGATGGGCAATGATTAATCAGAGAGCTAACTGTGAAGTAGTTTGCAATTAAACTGGAAAGCTCTGAAGCATGCTAATTGAATCAGAAAATTAGAGACACTGAACAGTAATTGGCTATTTCTCATGCAGCAGGTGCCAGGCCACTCATCTGTGGAACAAGGTATTTAAGGCACATTAGCACTAGTAAAAATACTTCTTGATATGGAACAGTTAGATTTTCTGCTCATTTTCACCATGGATGTCAAAACATACAGCTGTGCTATCTGGTACTTGCAATTCATGTTTGAAGAATTTAAGTTAGGTAAACATATGGGAGAAAAGTAGTGGGCAACCTCCAAGTGCCCAGGAAATATTTTAGAAATGAAACCAAAAATGAGGGGCTAAGGTTTTTGTTTTTCAACTCAATCACTTTTGCTTTCTTATCACACATATTTAGAAGTTGAATTTCTGTTTAATGTTAGTTTAAAGCAACAACAGTATAAATCTAGTACTGCTGTGAGCTTAGTAGATACATAAAGCCAATTCATATCATGTCTCAGCATGAGTTTATATCTTCTAATTAGTACCATCATTTTATAGAGTGAGCACATGCTAGGAAAGTTTGTTTGCCATGCCAACAGGGACCAGGACATGTAGTTTTTCTTTAGTGGAGCCATCCTGCCATAGGATTGTGAACAACTGTAACCTAACCAGTGGGTAATCAGGCAAGAATGGAATTTAATGAGTTCTATAGTAGAGATTTTTTAATAATCATCATTTTCATATTATCAAGGGTGGGGCATGTGACTTTTCTTTCCCATTGGTTTAATTAGAGTTCAGTATTGTTATTAGAAAATGAAAAGTACAAATGAAAATAAAAATATACTAAATTATACTGTGTTAGGAAGTAGAATATTACAATATTCACATGTTAATCATACTACTTAGCAGATGAGTGCAAAAAATAGCAAGTTTGAACCACAAGACATAAATTATAAATTACAAACAGTGCATAGGGGGTATGTTATAACTGTACTCATTAAATTAAGGCAGGGAGTTTTCTCTGCACAAATAATGTTCCTTCATCAAGTTTAAAGTTTCCTTTATAATGTTTTATTAAGATTACTTGGCAACATGTTGTTTAAAAAAGGTTTTAGGCTGAACACACACTTTACTAAATGTACAACACACTACAAACACTACTTTCTGTCTTTAAGCTATACTTTTTTTTATTAAAGCAAAAGCTGCTGTTTGACAGGCCTCCTTCCCCACCCCCAATATACCATGTGCATTGTGCATTCTTTAGTTTGAAAGCAGTTCTGAAACATTTACATGATCAATGTCTTTTGCTTGAGGGATAAAGTTTGCTCTTCCATGGACAAGTGAGAAAATATTGATCATTTTATTCTATTTGCTATTTCTAAATTCAATATACCTCTTGAGTCGATAAGCGAGATCGAGAGCATATTCTTTTTTGTGTATCCCTGGTTGTAGCTTGTTCTCAAGATCCAAGATACATTTTTGATTAATCACGAATGCTCTGAGGTCATGGAGAGCAAATGTGTTTGTGGAGTGTCAGCTGATGCTGTCAGATAAATGTCTTAAGCTTAGCCAGGGTTCATGCCCCAGCTTTAGGCTGTGCCAAATGTCTCCCCTTGTTGAGGAAGATAACAGCTACACTGGAGGCGACTGAGCTGTTTGTTCACTGAAAGGGCTGACCTTGCCATATGGGTCTACAATCAGGTGAAAGAAAGAGTGTAGATGTTTTAATTGAAACTTTATAAATTTAAAGTTTTCATTTGATTGCGATCTTGGTATCCACTAACTTACATTCTAGGCTTCATCACTAGTCTGATGATAATCTTGTCTTGTTTCTGATTAGACTCCTCAGGATAAAGAATTTCTCCAATATTGTTCTTGGTGTATTCTGAGAATATTTTGGCACTATCAGTGTATTATTAAAATACCTCAAAGGCGTGAAGATGTTTATTGAAATGAAAGAGATACATTTGTCTTTGGGTATGTGTGGTAGAAATTATTCCTGCTTTGCAGTGTTTTCAGTTCCACTAAATAAAAATATGGTCTGGGCAAAAAAGAGGTCACTTGTGTTAATGACCCTTGTCCATGTACCCTCTTATCTTCAGAGGACTCATTTAATCACATTTACCCCCATTTACAGTAATTTGTCTTCTTTTACTAGACAGAGTCTATAAATAGGAAACAATGACAAACCTAAACTAACACCTGGAGAATTCTTTGTACTGAGGCTTTCTCTGTTTGAGACCAAAGGCAATAGGATTGATCATATGTGATGAATAAATAAATGAACTCTCTAGAGGCTGTTTGTAGACATTTGTTGGAAAATGCATTTTTAAATTCCTTTTTTTCATCTTATCCCAGTTTGTTCTTTTCTCCATAGAAGCTGGTCTACTTTTCTTTTCTCTCAATAAGTTCATGCTGCCATGGGTAAATCATCAGTGCTAATTAGACACAATAATGCTGTTAAAAAGAGAAAAAGAAAAAGAAATAACACATCTGTCATGAACTCCCACCAGATCTCTTGGAAATGAGACATTTTAAATATTTTATGTTGAACAAAAAATATCTTGAGGAAATGTTTTTATATTCTGTATCCCAAAACAAAACCATCAGTGTCAGCAAGCAGTGCTGCTTAAAAACATTCCATTTTAAATTATTTCATTTAAAATTTCCTCACACTTGAAATGTAGATTCTATGGGATATACATACATCCATATATATATATATGCATATATATGTGTATATATATATATGTATAAACCAGATTGAAAAGTAGAAAAACTTAATGGAAGTAGAAGAAAATAAAAGATACTCTATTAATTTTGAAACCTTTCTTTGAGCAAATGATACTGGAAAAATTGTATTTCATTTCATTAGCTAACCATAACTGTGTTTCATGCATATTGGTTATCAGTGAGCAAAATGAGTTTTGATTTGGTTTGGTATGAATTGCCTTGGTTTCTGCAGTGGCTAACATTAAAAACAAACTGAGTAGAAATGAAACAGACTGAGGATAATGTCCATGGTCAAATGCTAACCTTCTGGAGATACGATTGAAAGAATCAAATCAAACTGACTTGCTATATCCAGTTTTCTAAATTATTTAAAAAATCATGTTTTGTAAATCATACTTTAAGTATAAATATGGAGTTTTAAAATTCTCTTTTCATGTTTAAGCCATTTAGTGCTGGACTAAATTGTGTGGTTATTGGTTTTTTTAGGTATTCCTTGCCCATTGTCCTTGTTTTTTTTTCTTTTCCTCATTATCTTAAGAAATACTTTTTATGCATTAGAATATCAGTGATACATGCAGCAACATTTCTGTCACTCCTCTTTCAAGACTACTGCCAAAATTCATATTGTTCTCTGTCCCATCATTTTAAAAATAAGGAACATTTTTGTGCTCAAGTCAGATGAAAGAAGGAAATTGGAATTGTTTGATTATTGTGTAGAAGACTGATAATTGATAAGGATACCAGAAAATACTCTCCTATAATTTGGAGATAATTCTCAGCATGACTTAGACTCACCTATGAAGGAAATAGATAAACTGGTATTGGCCAGGACTCACTCAGCTCTTCCTCAGTTACTAGCATCATAGCCAGTATTTACTAATGTACCTAAATACTAACCAGTTCTTTCCATTTAAACAAAAAAACTTTACTATATCAGTAACATTTTTTTCTTCAGACCCCAGCTATTTTTTCCTCCCATTTAGTCTGATTGTTTATTTTCATGTCCAGCCAGTCTTAAAAAAAAAAAAGTTAGTACATTAAAGAGATATTTTTCATAAGATTTGAGCCTCTTTTTCATTATAAAAGCTTTTTTAAAAAATTTGAGAATTTGTTTTGAAAATTCTGGAAAAATCAAATACTACGTTGTCAATTTTTTTTCTATAAATTAAGTTTTCCTTCATTTAAAAATAACATATAAAGTCTGATAGTATTTTCTGTTTCTGATTAGAACCATAAGTTTTACTTTTATTAATTAAATGTTAGGGATGATATCAATTATGCTTAAAGATTTTTTAGGGATGTGAGTTCTCAGCTCTTATTTGCCACTTAGAACAAATTCTCAAGTAATATTGTAATTCTACATTATTCACGTCATCATACACAGTGACTTTTTTACCTTTTAATTTTTATCTTTATTCTTTACTAAACATTTAAAAAGCTAGGTTTTCTGTTATACTTTATAGTCTATACTTTTTAGTTACAAAACTGATGGTAAAATCATTATTAATGACTATTACTCAGCAACAATTACTATAATAGTATGATGAAAGATGTTTTTGTTTTTGGGTTTTTGTTTTTTTTTTACTAATTTGGTTTCTTCAAGATTCTAGATTTGAAATTACAGTGCCCTGTTGGATAGAATCTATGCAAAATATCTGGTTTTAAGGGTTTACTGTGCTTCCCATACTAATTAGGAAAACAATTCATCATTTTCTAATGAATAATCAGTGTCAGCATTTTGTATATCACAGTGAAAATCTTGAAACAGTGGCATTCTGGATGCTCCTATAAGGAGCCAAAGTAATTCATTATAAGAAAATCACTTTTCTCTTATAAAGCATTGTTTTAAAAAACCCAAGTAAGAGAAGAAAAATTAAAGGATTATTTTATATAGTACAATTGTAAATGAAAGAAATGGAACTCTTTTCAACATTATAAAAAAGGTACAATCACTATTTTATTTTTAGGCAGGAACAGAGGACTAACCGTAGTTCTTAAAGAAGTGTGTCCCTTTCTAGACTCATAATTTTTCCATATTCAGAAATGTTCAAGAAATATTATTTGTAATCTCCCATTACTCATTAACCCTAACTAAATATAACAACAAAGAATGAAATTGTGCTTTCCATTGTTCTGCTGTGAATACTAGTCTAAATAATCTGTTTTTTTTTTTTCCCTTAGACTTAATGGCATAAATGGCATTTCTAAGTGGAACTAGTAGGCATGGTATGTGGCTCTGAGTTATGTTTAGTATGCTTCCTTTGCCCTCAGAGAAGCTTACTGAATTGACCTCAGTCTTAAAGAGCCACAGAGTCACTGTAGGCAGCGTAAGAAAATGCTGCTCTGTTCAAGCAAGAGAAAGAAGGTCAAGGGTGCAGGAAGCATGTACAGCAAGGAGATGCAGGCCAGGGCCAGAGTGTTCAGGGCCTAGGAAACCAGCAGCCCACATTTTTATTTTGTTTTAAGTCACTGGGACACCATGGGAGCATCTTGAACCAGAAAGTGATCTTATCTATTTTATATAGAGAAAGTGGATTGGTAAGCAGCTGACCACATAACAGACTGTTAAAGTAGCCTAGGCAGATTATGGTGGTAGTAAGTATAGATGGAAAGAAGTACCCAACATAATCACATAGATATGGGAAGTGAAGTGATAGGATGGATGAGGGATGAATCCTAGATATTTGGCTTGAACATCTAGGTGATGCCATTTACTAAGATAAGGAATTTTAGGGGAGGAACTGCTCTGGGGTGGGGATCACAAGTAAAAATTTGACATTTAGCCATGCTGTCTTTTTATGTTTAAACTTTTATTTAAGGAAATAGTGTAGAGATTAGAGACAAGTGTTAGGGTAAGAAAGGAAAAATAGCAAACGCATGACTTTTAAAAATTCTCTTTTACTAGCATATGGAACTTCTCACATGACCTAGAAGTTATTTGACTAAAATGTAAAGATCCAACAGCATATGATTCAAGACAGTAAAATTCACCATTGACCAACATGGGCTATATATACCCTCAAACTTTTTTTTTTTTTTTTTTGTAGTACCAGGGAATGAACCCAGGGGTACGTTACCACTGATCCACATCCCCACCCCTTTTTAATTTTTATTTTGAGAAAGGGTCTCCCCAAGTTGCTTAGGGTTTTGAACTTGTGATCCTCCTGCCTCTGTCTCCTGAGCCACTGGGATTACCAGCATGCACCACCACACCCAGCTACACCCTCAAATTTAACAACTCCTGATACTACAGACTTCATTGAAGTACCATTTGGCAGTGTGCCACTGAAGTGGAGAAACAATTTTATTAGCCTCAATGTGACAATGAGCACATAAGGTGAAAAGTAAGTTCTCCTTCCCTTGATTCTCTTTTAAAGAATTTTAATAACATTTTATTAAAATCCATAATTTAATGTTACTTTACAAATTAAGGAACTCTGTTTTGTACTTTTTTTAATGACTGAGTAACCTTCTGCAAATATATTTTCCTTAGGCACAAACTTGAAAAAAGTGCCTATCGTATCTTGTCTTGTTCTAGTATCTTGTCAGATATGAAAACCTGTTCCCAGATATTAACTTGTTCTTCCAGTTTCCACAACAATAGTTTTAAACCATTGAAGGGGTGTCATACAACTGTCTAAAAGTCATGCCCTTTAGTTGTGGAGTTTTATCCCCTTGTAAAAGTGATCTTTTTGTGTGCTTGGAATTTTTTGTTCATTTATTCACAACTTGAAGCAAGGTTGTCTGCTTCGGCAGAATGGTTTTACTTTCATTTTGTATGTGGTGGGAAATACAGCAATAGTAAGAAAAACCAGAGTTAGTAAGGGACAAATTTGGCGCTACACTTCAAAAATGCAAATTAGGATGACTCTTTTATAGTCCCATCAACTTAGATACTCTAGAAAGTACTTTAGAATGTTCCAAAATCATTATTAAAACATTTGAGGATCTTAATTTTTTTGTAATTATCAGCTTGCTTTTGTGAACATCAAATTATAAGCCAGTCCAGTTTCCCCCATGGCAGATTGACAGACCTGGTAGATTGAGTAGGATGCAATGTCTGCATTTATATATTGACTTGAGTAAAGGTATCCATTGTCTCTTTCATGGTCTGATGATCAATAAGGAGAGAACTGAATGAATGATAAGACAAGGAGAGAAGACTTTAATAAGAAACTACTCTTATCATAGTGAAGTAGTAGAGAAAAATCAAAATATATAGCAAAATGAAGTTGATGAATATCTCTGGGCTTATTTATATTCATGTTGTCATATTCCTAAAAACTCGAAAAAAATCAAATATCATCTTAAGTGGACTCAGGTTTGCATTTTCTTTTTTGTCTGCCTGTTTGGTGTTTTGGAAAGTCCCTGATTTTTTTTCATCCTCACGTTGTTTTTTAAAGCTTCTGCCAGCCGAAGCCATGCTCATTCTTTTGTTATTTTTGTATATATGGACTGTATTCTATTTTGCTTTTATAAATCATAATCCTTACAAATAAGATAGCACTAATTCAACATAATGTTTTTATTACTTTTCAAATTAGAGTAACTTTCTTACCAAAGGAAAAAAAAAAACATTAGTAGAAAAATAAATTTAGTGATTGAGATTATTCATTAGAGTTCATAAAATTAGGTAAAACATGAACATTCTATTTAGTTATTCTTTACTCCTCCTTCACCAATCAGACTTTGATCTCTTTGAGGTGACCAACAGTAACATTGAGGCTTTTGTCCAGTGGTAATGAAATTCACCTTTAATTGTGCAAAACTTATATGAATTTACATGTAAATCTGCTTAATAAACCAATGAATATCACTATCTAAATTATGGCTTAGCTTCCAAAAATGCAACTATGGGCATCTATCAAGACTATTTGGAACCACTAACACTACCTTGGACACTATAAGAAGTTGTAGATGTGTATAAGAGTAGGTGTGATTCCTACCTATTATGAGCTTACAGTTTAAGGAAAATGCTAATTTTAACTTCTAAAACTACTAAGCAGCCAGCAACAGGGAAATGAATAGAACTGAGAAGAGAGGTACATCAGAAAAGAATTTCAGCCTAAAGAAGGAAAAGGGAGGTGAGGGAAGCAGCGGAAAGGGTTAAAAAGAAAACTTAGTGTAAAAGGTAGAAAGAAATAATTAAGGAATATCAAAAACCTGTTCACTGCCAGCATTTTTATGTATGCAATTCATCACCAAGAACTGATAAAGACTTAAATCCTGTAACTTATTATTTTTGGCTTTTCTCAGAGTATATGAACTGGAGTTTACAGATTCATTTCTGGACTCCAAAGGAATAAAAATTCAAAATTTCCTTTTATGAACCACAAATTATACCACATTTCTTATATTTACAACTCATGAATAAAATTTATTTTTAAGAATCGGGTCTATCATTATGCATTAGGCATCCATGGACACAGACAGCAGCATTTACTGACAGTCTTCTGTATCTAAGTACTATACCAAAACTAGATCCTAAGTTTTGAACCAAATTTGAAGGAAGTAGTAAGTTTTTGAGCAGGAAGGTTAGGTATTCCTTGGTCAGGTGGAATGTGACCTTAACAAAGCTGAGAAGGTGTTTATAAGAGAATAAAAATCAATCTTCTTGTAAATAGCAGAAAGATCAGTAGAATAGAGGGAGGGGAACAGGGAGGGAGAGGAGTGGAGGGAAAAGGGAAAACACCAGGGACTGTATTTGAGCAAATTATATTCCATGCTTTTTTTAATTATGTAAAAAGGAATCCTAATATTAGTTATAATTTAAAAGAAACAATAAAAAATCCAAAAATTAATCTTATTGATTGTTAATACCTGTCATTGTTTAGAAGATTGCAATGATCATCTTTAGAATGGCCTATTTATCCAAATTTAATAATAAATCTCCTTTTCTCTGTCAAATGAGCCAGGACAAGTATTGTTCATTTCATGTTCCTATAAGAATAACTATAGCAATATGCATTTTCATATTTTAATGAATTTATAAAAGTTGACCTAAGTACCAAGAAGCTCTGGACTGAAAAAACATATAGCATATACATTTTTCCTTCATTAAGTTCCATAGTATAAAAGGTACACTCAGTTTCTTGTCAAGAGTCTTTTAAAAAGAATCATCCTGATTTATTTCTCATTATCAAAGTGGGCAATATTCCTTCCATATGTCATCCATGTGAAATAACTGTGTATATTCTGATAAGATCTAGATGAAAGGATCCATGAGTCTACATTTATTAAAATGAAGGTTGAAGTTTTTAAAAGATACCTACCTAGGTATCTTGTGTAATCTTCTATCGGGATTGTATCTCCATTTCTGTGTGTATGACACTACCTGTTTCAAATAGGATAAAGACTCATTGTTACTGTCAGACCTGTTTTCAAACTAAATATTCATCTAGTCCTTTGTGGCTGCCATTTTTATCAGACATTCAGAACAGCTTCCCTTTGCTGATCTGCCATTTTCCTGCAAATCACTGTTTCACTTGCATGATTTCTAGTGAGACAAGCTTAGACCTGGCTGCCTTTCTCTCAGTAACAGAGAAAAGAAACATCTCTGGTGTCTGTGCTGCAGTGAAAGTTGATTCATGTGTAAATTATCATTTGGCCTTTATTTGCTTGGTCTGTGGAGAGTACACATGCAGATAAAAGGCTCGATAGGTCAGGGCTCAGTACATGCAGGTTTCTCCCGTGGCCTCTATGACAGCATTAGAATTGTTGTCATAGATTATCAGACAGGCTATGATGTCTTATCATTATTTGTTTGCTGTTTTTTGTGTAAAACAAACTCTAACATGGAAATGTTTCTATAGTAATAGAGGACCATGTACCTGGCCCTGTTTGTTTTATCAGCTCATATTCTAAATGATAAAACTTGGTTGGGGTTTTCTTGATGTTCTAGCTGGTGTCTTCACTGTTTCTGCCATCAGTGTTTGTGTCTCTGGTCTGTCTCCTCTTTCTTTTACATAGTGTTTTAGTTTCTTCAAACTTGATTATGGTCCAAATTTGTTGTGAACGTTAGGTACCATCCTAGTAACATGTTCTATTAATCAAAATGCTGTTTGGGGTAAATGTAGTAGCTTCTAGACACTGTGGAAATGAGATGTTATATAAGCCTCAAAATCTGTTATCTGTGCCTCGACTGGTTTTCTTTAAAATGGATTTTAACATGGATTCATTATTAACTTCGCTACTGAAATAAGTAAACTGGGGTTTAGGTATTTTTAGTAATCAGTTCTCTAGGGGTAATAGCTAAATCTGTATTCATAAGATAAATTCATATATATATGTATGTGTGTGTATTTATATATTTATATACACATATGACACTAAAAAATGCATTAACAGCGTTCTAAATTTTTGCCTTCCAACTGCTTTTACTGTTAAGGTCTTATAATATCTGTCCTAAAGGTAGAGATGATATATCTATTTGTGAAACTTTTATTTATTTATTTGCATAATTCATATTATGTATATTAATCATCACCTGATTCATTTTTTATAAAGAAAGTTAGAAACCAAGGAGATATAACATACCTTATTAAATTGGTGCTTATCAGAACACTATTGATACATGACTGACCTCTTTGGTAAGCTTTCATCTTATTATAGTAAAATTAAATGAGTTTTAAATAATGCAGTTAGTATTATAAAATACCACCTTCTACCACCTTTGTTTTTTTCAAAAATAAATTTTTACTGTTGAAGAAATTATGTCTGGAAATAAATGCCTTTCACCGGGCCAAAAAATGTATAATTTTTTCATTACAACTTTTGATATTCCATTAGGAAAATAACCCACTATTTATTTAGAATGTTTTGTAATTAACCATATATAAATTACCTTTACCCCGTCATCATCATGGCCTAAATCTCCCCTTCCTTTTTCTTTCTTTCTGCTCATCTCCCACCACTGAAACCCAACTGAGATATCTCAAAAGAGGATAGTCCCACTTCCTTGTCATAAATATTCTTAGAGAAGATTTTCTTGCAGAGTCCCTCCCACAGCCTTCTTTTCTGTTCCAGGAGGAGCAAGGGAGAGATGGATTTATAGTCAACCTACTGATCCCTTCTCCTACCTGGTTAAAATAACTTTTTCTTTTCATTCTCCGAATTTTCTTTCTCAACACCTCCTAGGCTAAATAATTTACTAAGTTTAGCCCAAAGGGAAGGAAAAACCACGAGGAAACTTTTCACTTTCCTTGTGAGGAAGGGAAATGTTAGCTCAGCTGCTTTACCCTTTAGTCCCAAAATAGAAACTATATTTAAAAGTTCATATTGTTAGCCTGTAAAGAGAGTTTGGCACAGATAACCCAATTATTTTATTCCTTGATTAATATCAGTTTGTATATTTGGTTTCAGCCAGGGAAAGGACAGAAGAAAGCACAGTTGAAGAAAATAGACTGGCTAACAGAGTAAGAGACTGGGTACTTGGGTTTGAATACTGTCCCTCCAAAACTCCGGTGTTGCCAGTTGAATGCAATGAAAGGTGGGACTTTTGGCGAGGTAATTAAGTCATGACATTGACGTTCTTGTGAATATAATTGGAGGCCCTCATGGAAGGACTTGGCAGAGAGAGTTCACCCCTGATCCCCTCCCACCTTCAGCCACATGGAGACACAGTATTTCTCCTGTTTGGAGGATGCTGCCTTCTCTAGGCAAACAAATCTGTGGGTACCTTGACCTGGAACTTCTCAGCCTCCAGAACCATGAGAAATACACTTCAGTTATTTTTTTAAAAATATTTTTGTAATCATCAGTGGTGTTTATTTTATTTATTCATATGCAATGCTGAGAATTGGACCCAGTGCCTCACAACATGCTAGGCAAGCACTCTACCACTGAGCCCCATTTCTGTTCTTTATAAATTAGTTAGTCTCAGGTATTTTGAGGCAGCAGCACAAAACAGATTAAAACAGGTAGGGTAGAACTCAGCACAAAACAGATTAAAACAGTAGGGTAGAACTCAAAAGATGAACTTTGAAACAGTAGACTTGTATAGCACCAATTCTCATCTATCTACTCAGTGATCCACATGAAGAGAGGTAGACAACAGTAATAATGGGGATCATCATCTCCTTGCTCCTCACATGCATGAAAGATTGTGAAGAACTCATATAATTCTGTTTGTACATTGATATCTTATTAAAGACATTTTAGTAGGTATGTGGGTGTTTTTAAATATATTTCACGTATGTGTGTATTGTGGTACAAAACATACAAATATAACATTTAAGTGTACCAACGGTTGTGGCAGTTTCCCTAAGAATATACCTTATGCATCTGTGTTGAGATAGACTTGCTATAATTATGACAATTAAAGACATTTAAAAGTAGTAAAACAGATTTGGTTTATATACAATAATTTATTTACCCTCATAGCTGAACTCAATACAATATCTCCCTTTGAATTTACTTTTATCCAATGTGGGATGGCCTGTTTCAGTGGAGCCTTTTTGCCTACATGGAACAGACCCAGTCATCTGACTTAACCCCTAATACTTAGAGTGAGTTTACAGTTAGTATCCCAAAGAAGAATCTTTCAGAAAATACTAAGAATGTATTCTATACTAAAATTTTAATTTAAACCATCAGGACTTTATAATTTACTCTAATTTGAAATGAATCCAATATGGGTTATTGTGAGGTAGTCATCGTCTTCTGATTGAAAAGTCATTGAAAATTAATTTTACTCTACAAAAAAAAAACCCTATTCTTATTTATGAGACATGTTTCTAGAAAGATCTATGTCTTTCTTACTACATACTAACTGGCTACTTCTGCTTCCTCTTTTTTTTTTTCTTTAGGTATTAGCCATATCCCCAGCCCATTTCATTTTTAATTTTGAGACAGGGTCTCCCTAAGTTGCTTAGGGCCTTGCTAAGTTGCTGAGGCTGGCCTTGAACTTGTGATCCTCCTGCGCCAGCCTCCTGAGTCTCAGGTGTGCACCACTGCACCCAACTGCTTACTTACTCTTTCTGCCCTTTTAGAACTTGGGTAACGCCCTCAGGTCTCTCCCTGACTTTACTCTTGACTTTTCAGCTGTAATCTCCCCACCAATCTCTTCCTTTCTTTCATTCAAATCCTTAAGATTAATTTTTGTCATCTTTTTGCTCTAGATTGTAGTGATGACTGTATAGATTGGCTATAATCAATTCAGTGTCTATCCCTGATTGCATTAGCTCTGGATGAGAGGTTTAAGGTCATGTGAAACAATAATTGGCCCCTTACTATCATCCTTGAAATAGATCTATAAACAATATAGCTTTATTAGAAGGAATAGTAAGTATTAAGAGCAAGTATTATGATTCACCTCTCTGGTATGTAACCTTTCTTAAATCACTATCCTTAGTTTGGGGCACAAAATTATTAACATCTCCCTTGCTAAATGTCACTTCCTCAAGGAAGTCCCCCCTAGACTCTATGTACGCTTCTAGCATAAGGTCCTGTAATACTCCATATCTCCATCATGAAACTCTCATCATATATCTCTATATCACCATAAAGCTCATCAACAGTTTTATAATTACTTATGCAATGTCACTGTTCTCTCACAAACTCTTAAGGTCTGAGAAAATAGGGACCATACCTTTTTCACTCATCATCTGTCATTTATACTTGACATAGTATCTGGCTTATCATCAGTGTCCAAACATTTTTTGTTGTTTAGTTAATAAGTACCTTAAACCTGTATGAGTCAAGTGGTTTAAATTTGGTTAAAATATCCCCATTTCTTTTTTCTTTTCTTTTCTTTTTTTTTTTTTTTGAACCAGGGATTGAACTCAGGGGGCACTTGGCCACTGAGCCACATCCCCAGCCCTATTTTGTATTTTATTGAGAGACAGGGTCTCACTGAGTTGCTTAGGGCCTCGCTAAGTTGCTGAGGCCGGTTTTGAACTCACGATCCTCCTGCCTCAGCCTCCCGAGTTGCTGAGAGTACAGGAGTGCACTACCACACCCGGCTAAAATATCCCCATTTCTGACAGTGACATTATTACTATGTGTAACATAAGGCAGACTCTGACTAATCCCTCTCTCTGGTATCATGGCAATCATGTTTTTCTGATTCTTCTACCTGTAATTTCTTCCTTTATTCCCACTACCACATCTTAATCCTGTCTTTTTCACCTCTAACTGGTTTCCCTATCTGTAATCTCTTCTGTGCTGTTTTATGCTACACATCTTCCTAAAAATTAGATTTCATGCCTCCTTCTCAATGTAAAAAAACTCATTTTCCCCCACCCCTACTTCTATTTAAAAAATGAAATCCAAACTTTAATGTCCTTCACATTCTTTTTCATGCTAAATCTCTAGTTAAGTCTTCTACTACTGTCCTGAATGAACTACCCAAACAAGCCTAATTCTGTTTTCAAAATAATTATGTGCATTTCTATCCACCCTGTGGTCACTTACCTTCTTCCTTCCCCATACTTAACCATTTGTACTCTTCTTTCAAAATCCACATCAAGTTCCTTTTTTTTTTTTTTTTATAAAAACTTCCTTCATTGTATAGTTTCTATCATCACTTCTTCTAAAGTTAGAGGACTTATTACCTCTGCCTTTCAGCTGGTTTTTAACATAAGCTGCCTTATAGTATCTGTCTTTTTCATATGTACAGTATGATAGTGAGGACTGTAAACTGCAATCAGACTGCCTAGGCTTATATCCTGCCTTCACAAATTACCACCTTGGTAGCTAAACAAGTACTTGGTCCCTGTGGATTTTATTTGTGTCATCTATGTCATCTCTAAAATAGTGGCAATAATAACATATTGTGAAAATTCAGTGTAGTCATGCTTCTAAAACATAAAATTGTTTTCATATTTTTGATTAATCAACTATTTAAAAATACCTGTTATATGCTTTTACTGTATAAAGAGGATAAAATGAAGACTTAAATTAGAAAGAAAGTAACCTATATCCTATTTTCCAGTTAGAGTATTAAGATCCTTGAGGTTCATTCTTTCAATCCTTATATATTTCCTGAATATCTGCTATCTCAAAACCCTGTGTCAGGCATAAGGAATTACAGGGAGGCAAAATGGAACTTGGGGTGAGTTTTGAAAGAAGAGTAAGGATACTTAAGTTCTGAGGAAGCAGGAAGATACTAACAAATGAGAGGATAGACATGCTTATTATATATGGGGGGAGAAGGATTAGATTCTCTGGTATGGAATGAGAGTCCTTTACCTTTAGGACCATTTATAACTAAACCCCCTATCATTGTGCCTTACACATGGTGAGAACTCTCTAAACATGTATTGGCATCAATGAGTATGGTGCTGATGATGAAGACTTTAGAGCACCACAATTTCCAGCCTCCCTTTAGAGCTGTTAACTTTATTTGGCTTCTTCGTTTCTTCATTCTCTACTGAATGAATGCCAGAAAGTCTTTTTCAAATTTTTTCTGTCTGATGAAGACTTAGATAATGTCTGCTTCTTTGGTAACTAAATATCCCCCAAACTCAGTTTCATGCTTCAGTGAGAAGATATTATGGTATTGCCAATGGAAACCACTTCACATTTGGGTAACATCATGATGTCTAAATGGCTCAGATTCAAGTTTCAGCATAGATCCTGGTTCCTGCACATTTGCTGTCAAAAACCACTTTATAGGAGCCAAACTGTGGAATCTTTCCAAGTGTTAGGCACTATTAGAAGTACCATTAAAGTACTGCAGAGTTTCAAAAGATTATGAAATTCTGATTTTTTAAAACATAACATATTCTATGATGCTTTCATGAAATTTTAATCTGCCCCTTGTTTCTGTCATGGGGCTAGAAGTAATGGAAATCTTCATTTTTATACATCATCACAGGTTTTAGAAAGGACTCCAAGTTGGAACTTCTATAAAAATTTTACACTGTTGTATATGTTAGTGGATATATAGAATAATTCTGGTTTTCAAATGCAACTGTGAAAAAGAACTTAAGACATATTGTTCATGGGGTTTATTTTGTTTTGTTTTGCTGTATATCTTAGTCTCCTTCCTATGCCATATCCCTCTCTACCTTCTTTGGTCAGCCTGCAGGAAATAAGATACAAGTAAGACATCATACATAAAATACAGTTTGTATGATCAGAAATTATTTAGAGATAAGTTGGCTCTTAGTCTATGATACTGCAGTTATATCAATTTAGCATAAAATTTATCTCTGGGCTTCCTTACAATCAAGGCAAAAAAAATGGAATAATGACTCATTTGAAAAGATATTTTCCTTATTCTAAATTCAAAGAGATTATCACATGTTTTTATTTACAAATTAATGATTATTTGTGAAATGATTTTAGTCTCCTGCATCAGAATATAAACTCCTTGAAGTCAGTGATTGCATCTGTTTTGTTAACCTTCATATCTTCAATTCCTAGAATATTAGTTGAATGAAAATGAAATGAAATCACATGGATCCTTATCCAAGAAAAATGGACTAACATAATGGGTCCTATCTTTCACCAAAGCACTATATAAAATGCATTTAGCATTCTTTGTTTTTAATTCTTTATGTCAATGATCACTGAAAGCCTGTAGCATAGTATTAAATCATGATTTAGTGACAAGACTCACTTGGGATATCACACTGATTTTTATTATAACTTACTAATAATTTTATATGACCAAAATGGGAAAATGTAAAAAATGGATAATTTAAGTGTATTTTAAACCTCTCTTAAATATCATTGTCTTAACCACATTTTGGGCAAGAGCTGATGTTTGAAAATATAAGGCTAAGACCTCTGTTGTGGATTTTGTGACCATATCTTATGTTTTGACTTAGAGATAACAGACAAGCTGATAGTAAAGTTGATGTCCATTATAACCATGAGAAACCTAACTTAAAATCCCATAGAAAGCTACTCACCCTTTAAGTAAAAGGAGGCTACTCACACTCCCAAGAAAAAAAGTTGTAGGTAACCTTCTCTTTATCTAATGTAGATAACAGCCACTCAACTAATAAAAATAGGAAGCATTGCTTTAAAGAAAACATTGCTCATATTTAGCAAATGTGCTAGTATTGTTTTTACTAGGAGGGTCTCTATATTGGTTTGCTGTACCACAGTACTATATGTTAGAATCATAGTCAGTGGGTTAAATCAGAAAATGTGTAATGCAATGTCATTTTCATTATAGGCAGACTTTATGTATATAACACTGAAATTTCATTTTAATCACACCATAAAGTACAGTTTGGAATAAGGCAGGTACATCTTGGATCCTTCCAACAGGCATTATTACTATAATTTCCTCAAGACTATGACCTATGTCTTGTTTTTCTTTATATGCCAACTACTGAACAGTATCTGAATAGACAAGGCACTCAGGAAATATTTGGATTGACATTAACTGAGCTCTTGTAAGATTATCACACAACCTGTATTCTTCAGAACAGCATTGAATTTGAAATATAAAGTACAGATCTTTTAAACTTATTAAACATCTCTGTTGAGATATAATCATCCATTTTGTAATGTATTTTGTTTACTGATAAAATATAGAATATATCAATGAAAGATCAAATATGATAGCTGTCTACTGTCCAGCTTCCTACCAACTCAGGCCAGTACCCTGATGCTTTGTTCTCGCCAACAGAAACTATATCCCAGTTTTCCATTTATTATTTTAAAGAATAATAGCAGATGCTAACAAATTCAAAAGGAAGCAAATTGTTTGGGAGTTTGCTACTATTCTCTGTGATCTGAGAGAGGCCAAGCTTCTGTGATATTGATATTCCATTCATCTTATCTCAAGTCTACAGATATTGAAGACTGCCAACATACTTCTGTGTACAACTCTCAGTCTTCTCTCTGGCATATGGAAACCTCTCTCTTTACAGAGGCTCATCTTCCACATCCACAGTTCACACTTTCTGAGGCAGGACATATACAACACAACCAACTCCTGGCAAGGAATGAGCACAGCATGAAAAAATAAAAGACACAGAGGGGCCCTGACCTGAAGAAGCTTTAGCTAACAGATATATATCCCTGGTAACCCCTTGTTGAAATACAGAAACTCCCCCATATTGTTTTTACCATATAAATGATTGTGCAAAGCTGCATCCTGAACAAATTTCAGGAATCTGCTTTATAATTGTTATAGGTAGCATTGGTCTATCCTTTGTTTGGTGAAACAAAAGAAAAATGTGTAGTACTGCTTCTGTGTTTATGTTTTTTTTAAATCTACTTAAATGGGAAGATAAGTTAAAAATCAAAATAACAAACAGAGTCTTATTTCATCCTTTTACTTTATTTTTCAAAAATAAATCTGAATAGTACATAAATCCTTAAAATTATTTTTTTGGAGCATAAATAGCTCTTTTTAGTGCAAGTCCTATTAATACAAAAACCAAAAAGTAGCATTGAATTCAGTTTTAACCAAATAAACAGTTAAAATTGTGTTTCCTGTATTTCTTGAAGCTTTTAACAATCATCTTTTTTATGATCTTCTCACTCAAATGATTGAGTTACTGACAATAACAGGCTTATCCACAAGTTGGAAGCAAAACATGTATTATTTTGTCATTTTTAGTATTTGAAGTTAGCACCTACATCTTTGGAAAACCATTTAAAGAATTTTGAATTTTTTATTTTTTCATAATGATATATTCTTTTCTCTAGAAAACATAGCATTTGAAGTTAAGTATTTATCTCAGAAAATGTCTGTTATTCATTTCTAATTCAATCCAACATTTATTGAGCTCCCAATATTTTAGAAGACATTACCAGTCAATGGATGTGCTTTGCATGTACTATCGTCCATGCTGAGATGGGATACAGCAGCAGACTCAGCAAAGTTGCCCTGAAGGTGCTTACATTTTTATCAGAGGAGATGAACAATAAACATGATAGCTGTTAAGTAAATTCCCAAACGAATGATTTCATATATTAGAAAATGGTATGACAGACATTTAACAGGATAGCGGGATAAAGAGTGACTGGGACTAGAAATGAGGAAGTTGAGTGGTGCTTCTCCTCTAGCTAAGGGTGTCATGTGTGGCCCTCTACATTTCTTCTTCACTTTGGAGGTGTCTAGTTCTACTGCTACTGCCCTTTGTTTAACTACTGGGAAATAACATATTTTCTTGTGCTACAGAGCAAAATAAGATCACTGACTGAGTCATTTTTCTCCAGGAGAAGTAAAGCAAATATACTAGTCCCCACAGAGTTCTTGCCTCTCCTCCCTGTGCATTAATAACTGGTTTTAAAAGGTGAAACCTGCCACCTATTTGCCACCACCACTTACACATTTCCTAGGCCATGGAAAGGGACTCAGATGCTGGGCAGCAAGGAAAAAAAGCACAAGTGACCAATATATACCCTAAATAGAGAAGGTGACTCAAGATTGAAGACTCAAATATAGTGAGAAAGTAGTAAAATAGATGGATACTAGGCAAAGCATGAAGTTTTCTGTTACTGGAATATTATAACTATAAAACTGTCCTGTAAAATGGTGAAAGCCAATTTCCAATTTGTATATACACAGTAATTTATATGCAAATGATAACATTTGTAAAATACTTTCACATATATAACTTGGAGTCCTCAAGAACAATGATTTGAAATGGGTATTATTGTCTTAATTTTCCTTTTGGAGAAATGGAAGTTCAGCAAAGTGATGTGCACAGAATATCTCACCCAGAGGTTGTATCTACAAGTCCATTTTGCTTTCCTCTACCCTACAGCTACAAATAGGTATTTTCAAGAGAAACTAGACATGGAAAGAAGTCATCAGAGAGGTAATAGGACTGTGAATCTGAAGCTATGACTTACATATCAGTGAGAAGTATCTGTTTTTTGGCAACACAAGGCTATTGGGATAAGAACAGAATATAATAATTGTTCTCAGATTCAGTCAGAAAACCAATCAATGATTTTCAAAAGGAAAGTTTCCAGACAGTAAAGTGGTACTGATGAAAGTTTTATACATGTCAGAGAGGTATTGAAGAAATAAAATTGGAGGGATATCATGCCCAGCATGTATTCAAATAATTGTATGAACAAACAGGCATAAACAGTTATTAGATAGGAGTTAGAAGTTCTAGTGTGCTCTTGCTCAGTCAGATGACTACAATAACAGTAATGTGCTGTACATTTCAAAAAAACTTTAAAAAGTAGTTTTAAAGTTTTCACCATAAATAAATGAAAAATTTGAGGCAATAAATATGTGTAACCTGATTTAAACATTACACAATGTATGCACATATCCAATCATTGTATGGAACCCCATTAATGTGTGCAATTTTATATTTTTATAAGTAAATTTTATTTAAATTTTTAAATTTATTTATAAGTAAATTTTAAAATAAGATTCAATAGGGAGATTATTAGAGAAGAGGAAGGGAACTAGGGGAAGCAAGAGGGGAGTGGATATGACCAAATTATGTTATATGTTTGTACAGATATGCCACAGTGACACCCATTATTCTGTACAGTTAATATGCATTAATAAGAGAAAAAGAAAAAAGATTCAATAGGTAGACAAAATAAGTAATAAATTTGGTAAACCGCAGCATATCAAAAGGAGCAAGGACAATATCATAATGATATCAAATAGGAAAATACATATTTTATGTGATGTTCCAACAACTACACATTCTATAGTATTTCTGAGGCTGGGAGGGTAGCTCCGTGCTAGAACTATGCTTAGCATCCCCGGCAAAAGAAAAGAAAGGAAGTAATCTGTTGAGAAGGAAGGCATGGATACAATGTGAAGAAGAGATTACAAGCTGAAGAAAGAAAGGTTATAGAAAAAATAATTAGTACTTTCATAGCTTTTTCATTAATGTATGATATGATGTTCATGACTATAAAATGAAGATAGAAAATACCACAGGCTTCATTATAGTGGAAGTTCAAATTAAAACTCTTATACAAGGTCTTTGCTATCATCCCCATAAACTTTCTTCTGGTGGCCCCCAGAACACTAGATGTCATTAAGCATTTCAAGAAGGTCATTGCCGTAGAAAACTATTAGTTTTATTTTATCCTGTTTTCTGATTTTCTGAATACCATAAACTCTATGTAAAATTGTTAAAAACATACAGTTCATCTGATAATTTTGCTAAATGTATTCAACCAGTTGCCTAAAGATTCCTCAATATAATTTTCTACCAGCTCTGACATCAACTGATATAATAGATGACAGAAGTCCGGATCATTTTTTCATCTGAGAAATAGTACCCAAACAGACGGTTGAGTTTATTACTTAAATTGTCATTTTGATTATTAAAAATTAGTTTAAATCAGTGATTTTTAATCAATATAAGCATTTCAACTTTAAGGGGAGGCTAATACTAGTAAGAACTACTTCTATTTCTTTTTGTAAAACCAAAAGAAAATTGAAGATTAATTCATTTAGTCCTCCCATAGCAGAATTCTCTAAAGTAAAAGTTTAATACCAGATTATATTTTAACTTCAAGTACTTTTTACATCAGCTCAAAAAGTGCTGTATTGTCTTCTTTTATTCTCAGAAAACATTAGGTACTTTGCCTAGCATTGTAACTTCATTGTCATAAATCTTCTTAAAGTGTCATATAATTTAAACTATTATTATATGCCCATTAGTTCTGCTGCCTTGGGATGTAATGACTCATATTAGTAGTCTGTATAATAAAAAGAGTTGATGAAGTTTTACTGGACTGTCCTTTTGGGACTATAATTTTCAATATTCTCTGGAAGCTTTGCAATCCTTTCATGATAAGGTGTTCTTACACTGTCTTTATTGTTGACAAGTTCACCCACAGCTTGGTTACCTGTAAATGTTGAACCTAACACCATGTTGATCTAACAAATTCTTTACTGGAAGAGTCACCAGGGGTACATGTTCAGAATGTCACCTTATTATAAGCAAACAAGATAATTTTGTATTCTTATTGAACTTCATTTTAGATTGGTATCTGCAAATCAATAGATAGGTCCATCTTTTCAAGGTAGAGTCATCATCCCATTATTGTAGACATCATATTGCTAAATTTTAATCATTGAAGACTGGATGGGGAAAAAAGAATGGTATAGGCTAGTTAGCTTAGTTTCTAGTATTTTCAGGAGGATTTAATTATTGGAAAGGCCAATAATTTTGCATAAGGCTGAAGAAAATATCTCCTAGGACAATGAGTTTTATTAAATGATATAATGACATATTTCTATATTTGATTATAAAGTATGATACTTTTGTTATTTTGTATATAAGGTATAGTACCTTTTTATTTTGGTTTGTTTCTTTGGTAGATATAAATTTTACATGTAGTCAAATGATCAGATCTTCAGTGTCAATTTGTTGAGTTTTAAAAATTGTAACTCTTTTCTTAATTCCCCCCCAAAATGATCATTAATAAAAGTTATAAAAAGAGGGAAAAAGAAAATCTCCAAACCTACTTTTTCTTCAGTCTTCTATCCTTTTCGGCTTGAGTTCCAAGCTTGCCTAAGCCCAGGGATTCCTGAGCTGCAGCTTCAGTTTCCATGAAGCCACCTGTAAAGAAGCAAGTGTTTAGATTAGGTTATAGACATTGTTTCCATTCCGAAATTAAAATTTTAAAACTTAAAAAAAAAATTGTATACACCCATGCCTTAGTCCATTTTGTGTTGCTATAACAGAACACATACACTAGATAATTAATTACCAGCAAAAACTTATTGGCTCACACTTCTAGAGGCTGAAAAGTTCAAGATTGAGGGACTGATGAAGGTCTTCCTTGCTATGTCATCCTCTGACGAAAAGGCAAAGAGAGCGCAAGAAAGAGCAAGAGCTTGAACTACCTGCCTCAAGCCCTTTCATAACTTGCATTCATCTGCTCCTGGATCTAAATCTAAATATCTCCCATTAGGCCCTACCTCCTAATGATGTTGTAACAGGAATTAAGTTTTCAATACATTCTTTTTGGAGGATACATTCAAACCATAGCAACCCATTTCAAGCACCATCTGAATGAGGATCTAGAACATTTCTATCACCCCCAGAGGACTTAAAATCAGCATACTACAGTAATGCAGCCACATCAATGTTTGTAGCTGCTCAATTCACAACAGCTAGATTGTGGAGCCAACCTAGATACTGGGATAATTGGGTCAAAAGGTGGGTCCATTCCGAGTTTTCTGAGGAATCTCCATACTGCTTTCTAGAGTGGCTGCACCATATGTTGCTTCCTTTTTTTTTTTTTTTTTTTTGTAACTAGGGATTGAACCCAGGGGCACTCCACCACTGAGCCACTATTTTATTTAGAGACAGGGTCTCACTGAGTTGCTTACGGCCTTGCTAAGTTGCTAAGGCAGGCTTTGAACTTTCGATTCTCCTGCCTCAGCCTCCCAAGCCGCTGGGATTACGGGCATGCACCACTAGGCCTGGCCCATATATTGCTTCTTTAAACAAGTGTCTGTTCAGTTCATTTGTCCATTTATAGATTATATTGCTTGTTCTTTTGGTATTAAATTTTTCTGCATTATGTATATTTTATGGTTTGCATATAAGGTGTCTCCCAAAAACTCACTTGAGACAATGCAAGAAGGTTCAGAGGAGAAAGGATTAGGTTATAGCCTTAACCTGATTAGTGAATTAATTCTTGATAAGATTAACTGAGTGGTAACTGGAGGCTGGTGGGATGTGACTGGAGGAAGTCGTTCATTGGGGGCATGGCTATGGGATATATATTTTGTATCTGAAGAGTGGATTCTCTCTCTGTGTCCTGATCACCACATGAGCTGCTTTGCTCTGCCACATACTCTGCCACGATGTTCAGCCTCACTGAGGAATGGAACCAGCCTTCTATGAATTAAGACCTCTGAAATCATAAGCCCTTAAATAAACTTTTTCTCCTCTACAGTTTTTTTGGTGGGGTCTTTAAGTCATAGCAGTGAAAACAGCTGACCAAAACAGTATGTATTCTCGTAATTAATTTTCTATCAGATGAATAGCTGGCAAAAATTCCTCCCATTCTATATACTGTCTCTTCACTATTATTTTCTTTGCTGTGCAGAAGCTTTTTTAATTTGATGTAATCCCATTTGTCAATTATTTCCTGAGCTATTGGAGTCCTGTTCAGGAAATCATTGCCTATACCAATAACTTGAAGTGTATTCCCCATGTTTTCTGTGAGTAGTTTCAAAGGTTTCAAAGACCTTAATGAAGGTCTTTGATTCATTTTGAGTTGGTTTTTATATAGGATGGTAGACAACAGTCTAGTTTCTGTCTCATATCTATCTTTCCACTATTTGTCTAGTCATGTTTTTGGCTTCTTCTTGTTGTTGTTGTTGTTGTTGTTGTTGTTGCTCTTCTTCCTCCTCCTCCTCTTCTGTTTTTTTTTAATTAAATTTTTTGCATTTTATTGTAATGTCTCTGAGATCACTTTAATGGCTTTTTAAAATTATTATTTAATGGTTTCTCAGGGAAATTAGGGTTGGTTGATTCATCATTATCATAGTCTACTTAAAGTTAATATTATAGAATTTCACATAAGATGTAAGAGGCTTACAACAGTATAATTTCATTCATCCTCCTGTCCTTTATATTATTGTTGTCATATATTTTGCACTCACATGCTTTAAAACCACACAAAAAGTTGTTATAACTTTTGCATTAAAGATTTAGTTGTAATTATATAAAAGATAAAGTCAACATACATTTATAGATGCTAAAATTTTATCCATCTTCAAAAAGAGGTGTGGTGAGTGAACTGAAGCTTTAGTTCTGGTGTGATCAGGCAATAGAAAAAAATGTGCTTTTAAACTGTGATGAAAACCTTTAGTGTAATATTTTCAACTTACTTTAAACAAATTGGAAGTAAAAACAGGCAAAAACAAAATAATAATAATAATTCAGTTGTGGGACGGGGCGAAGGTATAGCTCACTGGTAGAGTCATGCTTATCATGAGTGAGGCCTGGATTTCAATTCTGAGCATACCCTACCCTCCAAAAAAAGATTCAGTTGTATTTTAAAATAAATTAACAGAAGAAAAATGTTAGTCTTTATTTTTGCACTAATGTTGATCATTTCTGGTGCTGGGTATTTCTTGTAGATTCAAGTTTCATCTGGTATCATTCACTTTCAGCTAAAAGAACTTACTCTGTTATGAATTGCAGTACAAGTCTACAGCATATTCTCTCAGTTTTTGCTTATCTAAATATTTCTTTATTTGAATATTTTTTATTTGAATATTTAAAAGGCCTTTTCACTTATCGAAAACCATGTGAGTTGATGAGTTTCTTTCTTTCAGTATTTTAAAGTTGTCATTTTATTGGGGTTGGCCCCCATTGTTTCAGATTAGAATTCAGTTGTCATCTGTATCATTGTTGTATGTAGTATCTTTTTTCCCATGGTGACTTTCAAGCATTTTTTTTCTTTATCTTTGACTTTTAATAGTATTACCATCATGTGCTTAGTTGTGTGAGTGTTAATATTATTCTTGTTTTGTTTTGTTTTAATTTATCCTGTTAAGCATTTTCTGGGCATCTTTGATTCCTAAGTTAATGTTTTTTTTTCACTGAATTTGGGATTCATGGATACAAGTTCTTCAAATACATTTTTATACCCTATTCTCTTTTTTAACTATTTCTGGGGCTGTACATCTTTTATATAAATCATGTGGCTTTACATTTTCTCACTCATGCATTATTCATTTTTTCCAACATTTTTTACTATTTTTTTTCATGGCATTAGGCATTGAACCCAATGGTACTCTAACACTAACATCCTTAGCCTTTCTTATTTTTTATTTTGGGACAGGGTCTTGCTGAGTTGCCTAGGCTGACTTCAGGTTTGATGTCAGTGATGTCAAGTGATCCTCCTGCCTGAGACTTTCTATTAGCTGGGATTACTGGCTTGCACCACCATATCCAACTTTTACAATCTTTTTTCTCCCTGTTCTGTAGCTTGGATTATTTCCATTGATCAGTTTTCAAGTTTATTTGGATTTTATTCTTCTTTCTGTACTCCACTAGTAAGTCTAGCCAGTGAATTTTTATTTTAGGTATTATACTTCTTAGCTCTAAAATTTCTACATGGAATTTTTTTTTTTTTTTTTTTTTTGGTACTTGGGATTGAACCTAGTGGTGCTTAAGTACATCCCCAGCACTTTTTATTTTTTATTTTGAAACAGGGTCTCACTAAGTTGCTGAGGCTGGCCTCAAACTTGCAACTCTCCTGTCTCAGCCTCCAGAGTCACTGGGATTATAGGGATGTACCATCATGTCTGGTTTCCACTTGGATCTTTTCTGAGGTTACAGTTTATCTGTTAAAATGCTGTGTCTTTCATTAATTATAGCCATCTCTTTAAGTCCTTGAACATAATAATTGTTTTAAGTTTTTGTTTTCTAACATCTGGGTTATCTTGAAGTCTATTTTTTGCTTTGTTTTCTTTTCTTTCCTCCCTCTTGACTATGGATCACATTATGCTGTTTCTTCGCATACTCAGTAAATTTTTATTATATGTTGGACATTTATTATATGTCCAACATATATGTTGGACAATGAGTGGTGAGCTATTGAGTCTCTGGATTCTGTCATATTCTTCTGAAGAGTGTTGGTTTTTGTTCTGGTGGGTATTTGAATTACTGGACAATGGCCTTGAATTTGTTCAGGCTTGATTTTACACTTTGTTATGCTGAGTTTTGCACTTAGTTTTAACATAAACTCTTAGACCCAGGATATCATCTTTCTTTCTAAAGAATGACCCTTCTGGGTTTCAATGGAAAGCTATAGGTGTTTATGAAGTCTCTCAAAATTGGCAGGATTCAAACTCTTAATTCTCTCTTCTGTGATAGGCAGAAACTTAAGTCTCATTTCATGTCCTTCAACTTTATAGCTATAACTGTCTACCAGGTCCTTGTAGTCTTCCCTATTAAAAAACAGTTTGTAATTCAACCAAAACTGATAAGAATTCAATGAATATTGGGAATTATTTCCTTCTGTGGTTGACTCCTTTGTATAATGAGTTTCCCTTCCCAGTTTCCAACTGTTCTTTCATCCCCAAACTCCATCCTTGGGCATTGCAACACAATAAAACAACAGCTTTCTCCTTGGGTTCTAACCACCTGCTCATTAGGAAAGGAAAGTCTTTCAAGTGAACAAACACCCAGTACATATTCCTTTGTTGAAAAGCTTAATCTCCTTCAGTTCTTCCTGCTTTGGGTTACCCTTCAGTGCCATCAAAGAACTGTATTTTATTTTTTCTTCAGAGTTTAATTATTATTACCAATGGAAGGGTAAACTGATTACCAGCACAACTTCTCTCAGTATAGCTTTTTAAAAATACATCTGTATCGAAATACAGTTGATTTTTTATTATTAAAGTAATATATTTTATTACCAATCAGAAAAGTGTTATGTTTATATGTAGAAGTCTGAAAGAATATATTCCAAGTTGTTATGAATGTTAGGATTACTGGTGATTGCAGTTACCTTCTTTTTATGTGTGTTTTCCTTTTTTTGTATCAAATAAACTTAGGTACAGTAGTAAA
Source organism: Glaucomys volans (assembly GCA_020662805.1). Classification (NCBI taxonomy): domain Eukaryota; kingdom Metazoa; phylum Chordata; class Mammalia; order Rodentia; family Sciuridae; genus Glaucomys; species Glaucomys volans. The sequence continues at coordinate 177,730 of JAJEJO010000156.1, read as the reverse complement.
ACTCTTCCTTTTGTTCTTCTGGGCAAATGAATGGTTTGTGATGACTATAGTGAGATGTGGTTGTGCTTCTTTGCTCCACTTCATATTATAATCTCAGTAGGCTAACTATACAAAATCCTAGTAATCTATCTACATGGTAAATAATATTCTTTCTGTCTCTACGAATATAGAAGTTGAGACAAATCAAAGTTCAATTTTTCTCCAGAATTCCAAGCATATTGATGGAGCAACCAGAAATAAATCTCAAATTTCAAGTCCCTCAGTTTAGTTGTGTACACTATTTCTAAGCCCTCAGCAACAATGTAATGCCATAAATTCCACATTTTCTAATGAGTATAGAGAAAAATTATTATGGATAAGTATAAACCTTAAATATTTTGGACCACCAAAAAATTTCTAGAACTAATAAGTGAATTCAGCAAAGTAGCATGATATAAAATCAATACCCATAAATCAAACATATTCCTATACATCAGTAATGAATCCACGGAAAGAGAAATAAAGAACACTAACCCATTCACAATCGCCTCAAAAAATAAAATACTTGTGAATCAATCTAACAAAAGAGGTGAAAGGCCTCTACAATGAAAACTACAGAACACTAAAAAAGAAATTGAAGAAGACCTTAGAAAATGGAAAGACCTCCCATGCTCCTTGATAGGCAGAATTAATATTGTCAAAATGGCCATACTACCAAAACCATTATATAAATTTAATGCAATTCGTATTAAAAATCCCAATGGCATTCTTCATAGAACTAGAAAAAGCAATCATGAAATTCATTTGGAAAAATAAGAGATGCAGAAGAGCCAAAGCAATCTTTAACTAGAAAAGTGAAGCAGGAGGCATCACGATACCAGACCTCAAACTATACTACAGAGTTATAGTAATAAAACAACATAGTACTGGCATCAAAACAGACATGTAGACCTATGGTACAGAATAGAAGACAGAGACAAACCCACATAAATATAGTTAACTCATACTAGACAAAGGTGCCAAAAACATTCACTGGAGAAAAGATAGCCTATTTAACAAATGGTGCTGGGAAAAATGGAAAGCCACATGTAGCAAAATGAAATTAAACCTTTATCTCTTACCCTACATGAAACTTAACTCACAGTGGATCAAAGACTTAAGCACTAGAGCAGAGACCCTGAGACTACTAGAAGAAAAAGTAGGCCCAAATCGTTACCATGTCAGCCTAGGATGTGATTTCCTTAACAAGACCCCTGAAGCTCAAGAACTTAAATCAAGAATCAATAAATGGAATGGACTCAAACTAAAAAAGCTTCTCAGCAAAAGAAACAATCAATAATCTGAAGAGAGAGCCTATAGATTGGGAGAAAATCTTTACCACATGCACCTCAGGTAAAGCATTAACCTATAGGATATATAAAGAACCCAAAAAACTTTACACAAAGAATACAAATAACCCAATCAATAAATGGGCTAAGGAAACAAGGAGACACTTCACAGATGATCTACAAGCAATCAACAGATAACATGAAAAAATGTTCAACATCTCTAGTAATAAGATAAATGCAAATCAAAACCACTCTAAGATTTTATCTCCCTCCTCTCAGAATGGCAATTATCAAGAATATAAGCAACAATAAGTGTTGGCAAGGATGTGGGGAAAATGTACACTCATACATTGCTGGTGGGAATGTAAAATGGTGTAACCATTATGGAAAGCAATATGGAGATTCATCAGAAAACTTAGAATGGAACCACCATCTGACCCAGCTATCCCACTCCTTGGTTTATATCCAAAGGACTTAAAATCAGCATATTACAGTGATGCAGCCACATCAATGTTCATAGCAACTTAATTCATCATAGCTAAAATATGGAACCAACCTAGATGTCCTTCAACAGATGAATGGATAAAGAAAAGCTGGTGTATATATATATATACACCATATATATATATATATGATGGAATATTACCCAGCTTTAAAGAAGAATGAAATTATGGCATTTGCTGGTAAATGAATGGAATTAGACAATATCATTCTAAACAAAATAAGCCAAACCCAAAAAACCAAAGGCTGAATGTTTTCTCTGATATGCGGATGTTAATTCACAATGGGGATGGGGTGGGGGTGATAGAGAAGAATAGAGTTACTTTATATTAGGTAGAGGGGAGTGAAGGGAAGGGAAGGGGATGGGAGTAGGAATGATAATAAAGTGAAACAGACATTACCACCTCATGTACATATATGACTGCATGACCAATGTGATCCTACAATATGTATAATCAGAAAAATGAAAGATTACACTCCATTAATGTATGCTGTATCAAAATGTATAAATGCATTCTACTGTCATGTACAACAAATTTGAACAAATAAAAATTTTTTTAAAAAATATTTTGGAAGCCGGGTGTGGTGGCGCACGCCTGTAATCCCAGTGGCTTGGGAGGCTGAGGCAGGAGGATCGTGGGTTCAACGCCAACCTCAGCAACTGCAAGGTGCTAAGCAACTCAGTGAGACCCTGTCTCTAAATAAAATACAAAATAGGGCTGGGGATATGGCTCAGTGGCCGAGTGCCCCTGAGTTTAATCCCCGGTTCAAACAAACAACAACAACAACAACAACAAAATATATATATATATATATGTATATATATATATTTACTTATTTATTTGTTTATATTTTTTGGAAACTTCACTTTAGTCACTGATTTTAGTCTCCTTTCTTTCAAATCTCTTCCTAAATTTAGCAAACGTAAAAGTTGACTAATTTCAATTTTATTACAGTTAACCGTCCAACAACTAACATCAAAATGGCAAGAAGGTGTATATTGAGATAGCAAGAAATTTTCTCCTTCTCTGGGTTGTAATCTTAAAATATGCTCAAAGAATGGGTACTTAATGCAATAATTCAGTGGTAGGTAGATTAACTTAACTAGACATATTTTAATCATATTCTTGTGTTTTTCCTAGGATTGTTTAGTAACTATGTCATAAAACTTAGTTATAGAATTAGTGTTCTTAGTCTGAATTTTCAGATTGATATTAAACCACCCTATATACCAAATAAAACTATCTTTTAAAATTATAGAGAAATGGGTAAAGTAAAAGGAAATAAAATTAAATCTTAATAGTTTTCAATATGTACTATTGTACTAGATTGGGTACTGAAGAGTAAAGGTGATAAGGACAACTGGCAAAATTGACACAAATAGTGCAGGTAAAAGTTTCATAACTTGTAAAATTTGAGTTAGATAACAGTACTGTATCTACAAAAGAGAATTTCCATATCATTTAGTAAACACATACTAAATGGCATGGTATTTGCAACTACTCTCATAATGAAAAAGAAAAATAATACATGTGCACATATGTATGCAGAGTTGAAAATATGAATGATAAAAACAAATGTTATAGAAGTGTATAAGAACTGGACTGGGGATATAGCTTGGTTGGTAGAGTGTTTGCCTCACAAGCACAAGGCCCTGGGTTCAAATCCCCAGCACTGCAAAAAAAAAAAAGAAAAGAAGAAGAAGTGTATAAGAACTGGTGAATCTAGATAAAAGATATTCAGAAGTTAACTATTATTCTTGCAGTTTTTTAAGTTTGAAATTATTTTTTAAATAATTTTCAAACAGTATTTCTGAGTCCATTTTCTTAGAATATATATTCAAATTCATTTTTATATATCAATCTGAAATATCAGAATTATATCACTATACATAACGTATTACCAAATTTCTTATTTCTTAAAAGAAACACTTTGGAACTTGAGATTCTAATCAAAAGAAAATCTTCATGTTTGACTTTTTAAAAATCAGACAACTCATGATGAACTTAGGTATGGAGAAATATGGGAAAAATATTGACTAAACAGCAATTTTATTAAGAATGAAATATTTACAAATGAATTTTATTCCAAAGTTGTTTTAAATAAAAATTGCTTGTAAAAATATCCACTTAAATTTTGTGTATTTGCCATCATATGTGACATTCTAATTAAGCATCTGTCAACATTTCTACAGATTTTAAATTTGTAGAATCTTGCTCTGGGGCCTAAAATTTCAGCACTTAGAAACTTTCACCAGAGACCTAATAAAAAAAATAGATTATTTTTCTTTTTGGCATGAGATATGATTAAATAATACAAGAGTAACTATGGCAAAACAGATTAAGTGATGTAAAATTCATATTTTTTCCCTTGTGAAAATAGTTTTAGTTTGAACTTTTCAATTTGCCTTATGAGATTATTTTGGTTACTTTCAGAGACTTTTTAAAAATCAAAGAACTATTAATAATACACAATGATTCACCTTATTTGTCTTACTTTGTAATTTGATAAGATTCAAATAAATAATATTCTTGTAAACTATGTATTTAACATTATTATGGTAGTTCATGAGTCTGCCCTAATCCATTTAGTATGGGAGAAAAACTCTTAATTCCATAGTTACGAATACTGAAACTGAATTTCAGTGCGGTTCTTATTTCTAGAACTACTTTCTTGTCATTTGAATTTGCAAGAGATTCACTTATATGAATACATTGAGACCCATGTGCTGCCCTTCATCCTTTTGGTTGTTCCTTCATGTCAGAAAGAGATATGTGTTGTATATAAGTAAAAATTCCACATTCTCTGTTAGTCTCCAACAAGAGAGACTTATTGTGCTGTGTTCCAGAAAATTACTCTTTTAAAAAATACTGGAAGGGTTACACAGAAACCTCATGTTTAGGAAATGACCTATTGATTGGCTCTCTGAAGTTAGAAGCATTGACCTTGAGGCCTTTTCTCCAATAGGTTTGCTTTCATAGCTTATCAAAGATTGCTCTCTATGGTCAGCTGAGAGCAAATGCTCATCTTCTCACACCCAAGACTTAGTTAAGGTGCTGTTTTAGCAAAATATTAATAATAATAATAATAAAGCTAATTGTATGTATATAAGGAAATACATACACACATTTCTTATAAATATCATGCTAACCCATGACATTCATAGTTACTTTCTCTATTGTGGTAACTGCTTTTGTATCCTATCATTGTGGCATGTATCATCATTTTATTTGGTGACATGGCTACTACTATGGTAACTTCTGTGTTCAGTGCCCATCATTAAAAACACATAACCAGGAAAACTGGATCTAATAACAGGCTTTTATTTGTTGTTAAAAGATAAAGTTGGAGAATGAAGAAAGGAAAGGAAAATCAAAATACAAATTAAATAGGAAAACACATTAAATATTTGCATATGGTATACTGTTTACTTTCCAGTAAGAAAAATGCTATCCACTTGGGTGGGACTGTTCTTTTTTTGGGCCATCCATATGATCAAATCTTATTTCCCTTTGAGCAACAGGGAATAATTAGCTAATTTTTTAATTTGTTTAATAAAAAAAAGTTACTTTTTTTCTTTTTGGTGGTGGTGCTAGGGATCAAACCCAGGGGCTTATGCATGCTATTGCTGAGCTATATCCCCAGCCTGACTTTCCTGGACCTTCTAAAAGATTCAGTCTATAGCTGTGTATGTGTGGGAAGAAGACTATATGATATATGATTGATATATATTATAGATATATATTGTATTTATAATGTAGAGAGGATATTTAATCTTATTTTTTAAATCTAGATTACACCAAAAGGTTTCTGAAAATCCACATTGGTGTCCCAAACATAGCTATTATTTTCTCATTTTCTATTCTAACACAAGAAGTAGATGCAATAGGTCTCATTACTTTAAGATAAAAATAAGCAATCAAACTATCTTAAACTGACACCACCAATTGGTTTATGTTCCAGTAGTTCTCTGTTGTGGAATTTAAGAGCCTGGAATTTGGCTTCAGCTAGTTCAACAAATATTCATTGAGAGTCTCTTAAGTGTCCGGGCATTTTTCTAGGATATAGGAATAAAGGGTTCAACAAAACAAAAACCCTGCCTTTATGGAGCTTATGTTATTATTTATTAAGTACTGTGATGTTTACAAAGTTCTATTACCTCTCCAGACCTAGGTTTCTTCATCAGCAAAATGAGGAAAATACCACATACTTTGAGGAATCATGCTCAGCATACATGACTTTGTGTATGAAAGTGATTAGTGTCATTCTTGGAACATAGTAAATAATTTTAACTTTGATTTTCATTTTTAAAAGATGATAATAACTACCATATTACAACTTAAAATCTACCTGCTTAAAGTTGATTTTTTAAAATTCTCCATATTCTGTGAACTACTTATTGGTAATGTTTTATGGTGAAAGAACACCTAAGCTAAAAATTTTACAGACCTATCAGATTTGGGACTTCTGTAATCTATTTATTCACATATAGGAATGAACCCAAAACTATTTTTTGAAAAAAGTCTTGGCCTTCCTCCCGAGGAACTCCTTTACCACCACCTGCTTTGATAGGTATTTGAGCACATATCCTGGTGAGGCTTCATAGTTTCTGGATACTAAAGCATATTGATGTTCCCCAAAATAGCAAAAATAATCTGTCATCCGGATCCTTGCCCAAGTATGTAATCTCAAACTTTCTGTTGTACATTTTTTATTGGGAATAAAAATAATAATTATATTTGACTACCTAAATGATGAACAGTCCATCCATCCCTTTAGATATGTATGATTTTATCCCTTGAACAAGCCAAACTAGCCCAGACTATCAAGTCACCTGAAATACATCAACTAAAGTTCTTCTGAGTTTCTTACCCTGAGTTTTTATTTTGTGTTGTATCAAGTTTGCATTGAGGACTCAGCCACACAAAGCCACTGTTGTCCACAATGGTTTGCTTTTCATCACCTAAATGCAGTGAATCATAATCAGTTATGTCACCCTTTCTGTATTTCTGAATAAAAAACTCAGTCAAATTATTGGTCATCTGGCAACTGTGAACTTCCTTACCTTATTCCTACTTTATCTCATTTCACTACTAGCCCTTTATTCATCATCTCTTTTTTTTAATTGAGCTAGTATAGTGTTTATATACATCATCTCAAATGCTATTTTTAATAAAAGTTATGAATAAATAACTAGTGAGCAAGCAAAGATAACTTTATGATTCTATTCTTCTATAATATGATACATAATATAAGTTTTTACTATTAGATCATGGTAAAGGTTTATCATTTCTTAACCCCTTTTGTTACAGTTTTTAAATAAAAAATATTTTTCTAGCAACAGGTTATAGGATTCTTTATTGTGATTCCTAAAGTACCTTTGTCTTGATAGTATAGGTTTTTCTTCATATACTGCTTCTTTTAGGAAAGTTTTCAACACACCTGTATTTCTACTTATGGATATAAATTTTGACCCCAAAGCATTGATATCTGAGCAACTCATGACATCTTATTTTCAGAAACCAGCATCTTCCTTTTTTCAAGTGCAGATTAATCTTCTACTTTAACATAACAAGTGAAATCAAAGGTGTTTCCCATCAGTACAAATTTCAAAATTTTCTCTGTGGGATAGAAATAAAATAATAGGTGCCATCTGCCTACACTGAAAGATATACCTGAAAGATATATTTGAGATTCTTTGGGAATAATTCCCATTCTTTGCTACTTTAGCAATAGCCAAGTAAGAAATTCTCACTCTGACTTTAAAGGAATTGGAAGGGAAGAATCTTCATAGCCTTGTAATGAAATTTAAAGTGTTGTATACAGCCAGTATACAAAGCAAAAAATGAAAGTAATATGTTCTTGCTAAATTCTCTAGGACATATAAGTTTGTTTATTCTCCATTACAATATGAGATCCCAGGATTATAAATATTTTTAAACTCAGAGGTAAATTTAATTACAGAGGAAGAAAATTTAATTTCTTAAACAACAATGAAAATGTTCAGCCTATTGATCATCTGGAAATTGGGAAGGGGAGCCCATATGAAAAGCCCAATTAGAGTTTTGAAATGTCTTATTAGGATATTAGTTTAAAAAAATAAAAAAGAAGAAGAAGAAAAGAAAAAAATCAGAAACCCCCACACCCATTCACTATCTTTTCCCAACAAAAACTTGTTTAGCCAATAAATTATTTGAAATGAGGAAATATTTTAAAAAAAGGTTATTAGGATGAAGTTCAGTATAGATGTGGTAAGGATTATGATTATTAACAGTGTTTCACAATTCTTCTAAGTAATTGTTCAGGCATATTCAGTTGTGTTCAGTTTTTATTGTAAATCAGTCCTTAGTAGAACTTCATATTGAGTTTAATTATTGTTTTAGCCAACTATTATATTTGTTAATTGTTAAACCTCAATTTTCTACAGTATTTTTTTTATTCATTGTAGACAAATGGGGTACAACTGTAGTTTCTCTGGTTGTGCACGAAGAAGAGTCGCACAATTTGCATAATCATACATATACATAGGGTAATAATGTGTGTCTCATTCTGTTATTTTTCATTTCCCCCTCCCAACTCCCCTTTTTCCTCTATACAATCCATCCTTCCTTGATTCTTCCCTCCTACCCCCCCTGTTATGTATCATCATCCACTTATCAGAGAGATCATTCGGCCTTTGGTTTTTTGGGATTAGCTTATTTCACTTAACATGATCTTCTCCAATTGCATCCATTTACCTGCAAATGCCACAATTTTATTCTTTTTTATGGCTGAGTAATATTCCATTGTGTATATATACCACAGTTTCTTTAGCCATTAATCTATAGAAGGGCATCTAGGTTGGTTCCACAATCTAGCTATTGTGAATTGGGCAGCTATGAACATTGATGTGGCTGCATCACTGTAGTAATCTGATTTTAAGTCCTTGGGTGTAGGTCAAGGAGTGGATAGCTGGGTCAAATGGTGGATCCATTCCAAGTTTTCTAAGGAATCTCCACACTGCTTTCCAGAGTGGCTGCACCAACTTGCAATCCACCAGCAATGTATGAGTGTACCCTTTTCCCCACATCCTCACCAACACCTTTTGTTGCTTGTATTTTTGATAGTAGCCATTCTAATTGGGGCGAGATGAAATCTTAGGGTGGTTTTGATTCGAATTTCTCTTATTACTAGAGATGTTGAACATTTTTTCATATATCTGTTGATTGCTTATAGATCTTCTGTGAAGTATCTCCTCATTTCCTTAGCCCATTTATTGATTGGGTTATTTATATTCTTGGTGTAAAGTTTTTTGAGTTCTTTATAGATTCTGGAGATTAGTGCTCTGTATGAAGTGCGTGTGGCAAAGATTTTCTCCCACTCTGTAGGCTCTCTCTTCACATTGTTGATTGTTTCCTTTGCTGAGAAAAAGCTTTTTAGTTTGAATCTACCCCCAATTATTGATTCCTGCTTTTATTACTTGTGCTTTGGGAGTCATGTTAAAGACAAAGGTGCCAAAAACATACAATGGAGAAAAGATAGCCTCTTCAACAAATGGTGCGGGAAAACTGGAAATCCATATTCAACAAAATGAAACTAAGCCCCTCTCTCTCACCCTGCACAAAACTCAACTTGAAATGGATCTAGCACCTAGGAATTAGAGCAGAGACCCTGCACCTAATAGAAGAAAAAGTAGGTCCAAATCTTCATCATGTCAGCTTAGGACCAGACTTCCTTAATACAAGTTTAATTATTCATGAATTCTCTCTATGCTGATACTCTATAGTACTATCTGATGTTGAGTAGTCAGTCCTATCTAAAATGTTCTCATGCTATTTTCTAAACTAATCAAAGTAGTGTTTACCATTTTTATGTAATATATTTTTGGGTATATTATTTAATTTAAAATTAATTCATTTGTATCGTAAGGGGAAGATGTTCTAAACATCAGTAATGTTATGTAAATAAATTCAGGATCCTTTAAGAATTCTTGGCATGTAAAAGACAGCTACATTGTAGGATTTGAGTAGGGGAGGGAAAAAATATTAAGAAAGGACATGATTTGGGGGAAAGAAACTGGGAATAAAATTAAAGTAGTATCAGACACAGTGAGGACAACACTAGACTTGGAGATTGAATGTACCTAAAATAGTCTTATTTTCACATTCCCTTAATTAGGATGAAAAGATATACAAGTGTTAAAAGCATAACTGACACTTTCAGAAATTGTCAGAGTTGGTCATAAGGCATGAAGGAGCTTTCATGACCATGAATCACCAACTGGATAATATTAACTGGTCGTTCCAATGTGTATCATTTTAAAAAATCAATCAAAATAGAAAATGTATTGGGACCAATTTTATTTTGTTCACAATAATTTACTTTGCATGATTTTATTTACCTCATTAGTTAATGGTATAAATATATTTGAGGCTATTTTGTTTACAAGTTTTCTTAAATTTATAACTGGAATAAAGAATACATCTAAGAATTAGGAAAAGACAAAACAAATCACTCACACATGCTATAACTGTTTATGCAGGAAAAGTGAACATCTACAGATGAATTTTTAGGATAAAAAGATAATTCAGCAAGGTTGCTGGATACAAAATCAATATGAAAAAATCAAATCCATGCTTATATTTCAGCATGAAGTTAAAGTAAAATGTTTAAAATCCATTTACTGTAGCATCAACAAATACATGGTAGTAAAAATTTAAAAGATATGTGTTTGTGGATTCAGTCGTATGAGGATTCAACATATCAAAGATGTCAGTTCTTCCCAAATTGATACACAAATGCCAGCAAGATTTTTTTTAAGAGATAAGGGTCTTTCTCTGTTGTCCAGAATGGCCTCAAATACCAGGACTCAAGCAATTCTGCTCCTTCTTCAGAGTAGCTGAGACTAGGCTTGTGCCACCAAGCCCAACTTAGCAAAGTTGTTTCTGTAAGTGAAAGTTTCTAGAGTCTCAAGACCACTCTCACTTCTGACATCAACTGCAAGTTTAGATATCCCTAAAACTACCCTCAGTTTTGATGATTTACCAGAAGTATCACAGAACTCACTGACAGCCATTATAGTCACAGCTGCTACTGCTTATTACTGCAAAAGGGCACTGAAACATAAGGAATGAAAAGTAGTTGATGTGGGGTAAGGTTAATCAAGGAAGACTTATTAGAGGAAGTAAATATGAAACTGGATCTTAAAGCTTTTAGACATATATCTTCTGAAATTTTTTACTAAGTCAGTTTACAAATATCAACTACATTAATACAAAATGTCTTTCTAGCTAAGTGTAGTGGTACATGCCTATAATCCCAGCAACTCTTGAGGCTCTGAGGATTACAACTTCTAGGTCAGCCTTGGCAACTTAGCAAGATTCTGTCTCAAAATTTAAAGAAAAAAAAAATTAAAGGTCTCGGGATGTAGCTCAGTGGTGGAGCACACCTGGTTTCAATCCCTCATACCAAAAAAAAAAGAAAAAAAAAAAAGAAAGGTAACATTTGCCCATTCAACCTCTGGACTTTATATTTCTCAAGTGTGTTATGAAATTTCATTATTATTTCATTACCTTTATCATCTTATTATTAAAATGAAATTTCATCTATGGTGAACTCACATCTTTACTGTTTTATATTTTCATATATTCCTATCAGTATCTCAGTTTGGGTTAAGCCAAGTACCTCTTGGGAATACAAGCTATTGAACAGTTAAAATTTGATTCTTGAGAGTTCTCAGTTCTGCCATTCCCTAACCCTCTTTTGATACTAGTAACAGTTTAGCTAAAGAGATCTGGAGGATATTTTGAGTGTCAATGCTTATCAACTGGTTTCTAATGAACTCTGGACCACCTCAATCTACCTCATCAGTTTGTTGGTACAGGCAAGAAAAACACTCTGCTTCCTTCAGCTTTTGTTAGTTATCCAACCATCATTATATATCAGTATTAAAGGAATTTATTTCTTAACTCTAAAAGCTAGCACACACACAAGAACTAAGTAGGATCTTACTGTAAGTTGAAGGGAGTTCTGCCCTAACTCATGGATTGTGAAGAATGAACTGCTGTTGGGTCTGATTGACTGTCGATGGATTGTGGTGTGGTGTATCTGGAGGCTATTGAATGCAACTTACAATGCTTAATAAAAATCTTTATTCTTTTAGTATAAAAAAAAAAGCTAGCACACAATTCAACATACAATAGCTTTATCAATCTGTGTTGAGGGTGAATAAAGTCTGACCCCAGCCTTCAAAAGCTTTACAGAAGTAACATCTCTGGCTGAACTGCAGAGTTGCCAGAATCAGATATTCAGTCCCTGGGATTTGGCTTTAGAAAGTAGGGACCTGGGCTTCACTTTCTAATTTTGAAGACAAAGGAGATAATGGACATAGGACAATATTTGAGTAACTAAAGATATTTTTAAAGGGAGAGGTGTTACAAATTTAAAAAGATTTAAGAAATGAACTGGGCCTAGAAGGACAGGAAATACTTACAAAAGAGTTGAGGCCATAAAAACCCTGAAAAGGCAGGAGCCAGAGAATGGAGGACTTCAAACCAAATTAAAGAATTTCTACCTATTTGACAGATAGATTAGGGGGAGCCACTGGATATTTTTGAGCAGAAGAAGAAGTAGAGGACACAAATGGTATTTTAGAATTTTTCATCCATTAACAAGAGTACAAAATGGAAAAGAGATGAAAGGCAATGAAGTCAGTTAAGAGACAGTGTCTCAATTCTTAATGATAGGCCATTAAATCTAGATTACTCTAGCTAGCAGGGGGAATGGAAAGGAAAAAAGATTAGAAAACCTTTGCTTAGGTGTACTCATCGAGATTTGTTAATTCATTGGATCACAACACAGCAAGCTAGGGAAAGAGAACAATCAGGGGTGACTCAGTCTTTGAGGTAGAGTGCTAAGAGAATGTTGTGCCCTTTCATAAAAATGAACTCAGTAGAAAAGCCTAAAAAGCAAGCCTAGTAATGTCTAGACTCCTTGAAGAAATGGAATGCTGTGATATTGTATTCCCCATCCCAATATCTTACCACCTCACAAAACAGTCCTTATTCTAAGGGCTGAAAAATCAGAGGTATCACCGCATATGTAACAGAAGCAAAATTATTAGAAAAAATGTTTATAGTTCAACTCTGTTTTATACTCACTACTTTTAATACTGTTTTACTAGGCTCTAGTTCAAGTCTTACTGCATCTTACTGCATCATTGCTTTTATTTATTATAAGTTAACTAGCGGTAAATGATTTTTTGTATTCTGAAGTGTATAGAAGATTGAGGTCCAGAGGAGTTGGTAGATATAATAAGGAAGACTTAAGTCCATCATTCTTACTCTCCATAATCTATTCTTCACATACCATACCAGCCAGTGTACTCTAAAAACTCAAATCAGATTACATTTTTCCCCTGCTTAAAACTCTGCAAACAGCTCTCCCTGCACACTTGGAATAAAATTCAAACCCTTCACCACTGCCTCTGAGACCTTATGTGGTTGGAAGTCTGCCTACCTCTCTGAATAATCTTCTACCACTTTCTCCCACCCATCATGCAGTGCTGTCATTCTAGCCTTTCAGTTCCTCACCTGTGAGAATCTTTTTCCTTCTTAAAACCCCTGCCCTTAGGAGTCTAGTTGAGGTGGTCAGTTCCTAAGCTGACATGATGGAGTGCTGGACCTACATTTTCTTCTAGTAGATGCACCAACTGAGGTGCCCTTCAATAGATGAATGGATAAAGAAAATGTGATATGTATATATAGAGATAGATAGATAGATATAGATATATAGCTATAGATATACACACATACACACACACACACACACACACACACAATAGAATATTCCTTAACTTTTGACATTTGCCTGTAAATGGATGGCTCTGGAGGACTATCATGCTAAGTGAAATAAGCCAATCCCCCCCAAAAAAAAGTCAGATGTTCTTTCTAATATGTGGATGCTAACACTCAAAAAGGGTTGGGGGAAAAATAGAAGTTCAGTGGATTAGACAAAGGGGAAGAAAGGGAAGGGATAGAGGACAAGAATAGGAAAACAGTAGAATGAATATGACTTAACTTTCCTGTGTGTATATATGGTACGCCACAGTTAATCTCCATATCATGTACAGCCACAAGACTGGGATCCTAATTAGAATAAAATATACTCCATGTTTGTATAAATACATCAAAATATACTAATGTATAACTTAACAGGACAAATTTTTTTAAAAATGCAGTTGTTCTTTTCAGAACCCTTTCTGCAGCACTCTCCACAGACATTACATCTGCCATTCAGGTCTCAGGTCAAAAGTTTTTTCCACTCACTTAAAATTGATGACCACCTTCCCACTTCCCCTTCATGCTCTTCACATTCTCTGTTGTGCTTTCTTCATAGTACTCCAACTCTCTAAAATCATGTTCATTGACTTCCTTTTTGTTTCTTGCCATCTACTATTAGCAAGTATGCTTCAGAAACAGTCTTGCAGGTGTAGTGGTGCATGCCTGTAATCCCAGCAGTTTGGGAGGCTGAGGCAGGAGGATTGAAAGTTCAAAATCAGCCTCAACAACTTAGGCCTTAAGCAACTTAGCAAGGCCCTAACTCAAAATAAAATATAAAAAGGACTGGGGATGTGGCTCAGTGGTTGAGCCTCCCTGGGTTCAATTTCTGGTACCAAACAAAACAAAACAAAACAGTCTTTAAGTATGTTGATCACCACTGCATCCCCAGCACCAAGAAACGGTACCTGGCATACAATAAATACATGTATGAATGTATAAGTTAATCAGTAACAGGAACTCTGGGAAAACTGTATGCTCACAAAATACATCCATTATAGAGTAGAATCCACACTTGAGGAAGGAGGACCATTTGGTTTTATTTGGTTTTTGTTTGTTTGTTTTGAGACAGTAACTCACTGTGTTGCCCAAGATGGGCTCTGACTCATGAACCTCCCACCTTCAACTCCTAAGTAGCTGAGATGACAGGCATGCACCCTCATACCCAGCTTGTTGTGTTTCTGAGTAAGAAAATAATTTTACAGTTCAGTCAGGTAACATTCCCCTATGTTCTTTTCTAAGAGTTTTATAGTTTCAGGTCTTACATTGAGATCCATTTTGATCTGATTTTTGTGCATGGTAGAGGACAAGGGTACAATTCATTTTTTTTAAACCAGAGATTGAAATACCCAGGGTGCTTAATCACTGAGCCATATCCCCAGCCCTTTTCATTTATTTTTAAATAAATTTTAGATATTAGTGGACCTTTATTTTATTCATTTATTTATATGTGGTTCTGAGAATCAAACCCTCACATATGCTACACAAGTGCTGTACCACTGAGCCACACTCCAGGCCCCCCTCTTCATTTTTTATATTGAGATGGGGTCTCACTAAGCTGCTTCCACTGTCATCTTAGCAACTGCTTAGCTGGTCTCAAACTTGCAATCCTCCTATCTCAGCCTCCCATGCAGCTGGGATCATAGGTGTGTGCCACTGTGTCCTGCTATTTCATTATTTTTTGCTTGTTTATGGTACTGGAGCAGTTTTGTTCTTTTGCATGTGGAAATCCAGTCTTCCCAGTACCACTTATTGAAAACCTATCCTTTCTGCATTGTATCCTCAGTTCCCTCATCAAAAGTGAGTTGACAGTATATATTTCAATTTATTTCTGGACTCTCTATTCTGTTCTATTGTTTTACATTTCTGTTTTTATTACAATACCATACTGTTTTGATTACTATAGCTTCCTAATGCAATACTATTTAAAAATCAGGAAGTATGATGCTTCTCGTGTTTTTCTCAGTATTGCTTTGGCTAATCTGGGGTTTTGTGGTAGCATACAAATTTTAGTATTTTTTTCTATTTCTGTGGAAAAATGGCATTAGAATTTTGATAGCAATTTGCTACGGTATAGACAGACCTGGAGAACATTGTGCTAAATGAAATAAAACAGACACAGAGAAAAATATTGCATGACCTCACTTAGGTCTGAATTTTTTTAAAAGTCAAATCAACAAGAGATAAAGAGTAAGACAATCGTTATCATGGGTAGGGAAGAGAGGAGAAAATGGTAAGATGTAGAAAAAAGTATACAAAAGAATATAAAGCAGATTTGTTGTATGGAAAAAAATTAGAGATATATATGTACAACAAAAGAACTATGGTTAATAAAATTTCATTAGGGAATTATGTTAATAAATATATTTTAGCAGCTGGTCACAAAAAAGTGATGATGTGAGATACGTATGTTAATTTGCCTCATGTGTCCCATGGTATCATGCTGTAAGCAGTAAATAAACAAAATAAAGTTTAAGTCTAAATAATATAAAAATAAAACAAAATGCCAGAAGAAAGTAAAAAAAAGGAAACTAGAAAAGAGGAGCTTTTGGCCACACTGGGACTGGAGTTTTGAAGGACACAATATGTCCCTGGAGGCCCGGTCTTCGGGCAACAAAGTACAATTTTATTCACTGTAGGGCTCATGTTGTACTTGAGATCTGTAGACCTATTCATGTTCTCTACCTGTTACTTTGTATCCTTGGACTTATATTTCTTCATAGCTTACCCTCCTCCCCACTGGTGTGAAAGAAAAAAAAAAGCACCTTTTTTTATTAATCAATATATTTAAAGAGCTTTTGCTAATCAATTGAGGAAAGACAAACTGTGTAGTTAAAAACTGGACAAAGTATACAAAGTTGAAAACAAAAACCAAGGGAGAAATACTTATGATAAACATTTCTATGAAAAGATTCTGAAAAAATAAAAAAAAATACAAATGAAAAAGAAAGCACTTCATACCAGCTCTCTGAATTCAGTAGACAAATTGAAGTAGTAACATTTGTTATTGTTTGGAGAAGGTTGATTAGTAAGTAATATTTGCCCCAGGGCTCAATGACAGATACCAACAGCTGCTACAAGCTGTCTACTCTGCTTCAAGAATAAGTTTACTTCCTAGAGTTGTCCCTTTGGGTCTTAAACTACCCCCCATGACCCTCCCTCCCCTCTTACCTCCACCAAAGATGAGAAATACTTGGTTGAAAAGTTATTAAACAAACAAAAGGACAGGCTTCCCCCCAAACTGCAAATGATTCAAAAGTTTCTGCCACTGATTTCATCTTTTGTTTCAGCCTATCTCTTTTCTGGGGTCAAACCTGACATCCTGTCTTTAGGGTCTCAACACAGTGCCAGATCTAATAGGCTTGCAACCATGTTAGAAATGGAAAGTGACTTGCCTGTTGCTTACACAGGTAACTTAACAAGGCAATGTAATGTGTTTACTGAGCTGTACTTAGCATTTTCTTTGCACAATCTCAGTGAACCCCACACCCTGCCCTATTCACTACCTCCCAGTGTAGCAGTCTCACACTTGTCTCTTCTAACTTGTAGAGTCACCATTAGAAGCCCTTCTGTGTTTTAACATTGATATGTTTGTATTTTTTAATTATATTCTTAGAAACTCTAATTTTAAATAAATTTTAGTTGTATTTTACTTATTTTAGAAGGCACATTATTTTTCATTGCTCTGATATTTTTCTGATTCTTTATAACTTTCTAAAAATAACTGCTGGTGAGCTCATAAATTCATTAGTTAATCCCACTGGGACCCAATAATGCATATTACAGACCTCCTGATTTTTATGTATTAGATTTTCTCAAGAATTCCCTTACCTGGTATTATCAACATAGCTATATTGACAGGGTCTTCATTACTTTCTAATTGCCCCTACTTCTTTTTCTTGTTAAAGATCAATTTTTAAAACACAGCTTTGTCATTTTGAAAATATTATAGACACATTATCCTGTTAATATTAATGTGTTTCATATCTTTGTAGTTTCCCGCCTCCTTAATCATAGGAACTTACAAAATTTATTCATTTTATTACCTTTTGCTTTAAAAAATGCATTTTTGTTGGGAGGTGCACAGTAAGAATAATACAGGCATGTGTTAGGTTTTTTTCCCCCTGAAACAAAGATATAAAAACATGATGCTTTGTATTCAATGGTGATTTTTGTGAACAGTGATATTCCCTATTCTAAACCAGAACTTAACAAGTAAATTGTGCATAGATTGTTCCATGACTGCTTGGTCTAAAGCCATGTAAAATAAAATGGGTAGCAATAATTAGAATAGTGAATGACTAAGAAAATCTTTTGAATTATCTTTTTGGTGTAATCATTTACCCTCACATTGTACATCACTGTTTACTGTTTATTATTTGCTATTTACCAGTAAATCTCATCTCTGGCAAATCTAACTCAGGTGTGTATTTAATATCATTTGAAGAAAGATTTTTTTCTTCCCCCTGTTCATTGACAAGGTATATTACCTACTTCTTCACTTTAAAATATTTGATTTATAAGGCTGGTGGTATACCTCAGTGGTAGATCACATACTGAGCATGCACAAGACCCTGAATTCAATCCCTAGCACCAAAACAAAAAATTCCATTTGCAGAAATCATATTTACATTAGACTTTTTAAGGCAACTACTGTATTAAACAGGATACAGCTTCAGAATAGTATACATCTGACAAAATAAACATCAAGATTTGGACTAAATAACATATTTTGGCATAGTTTTTGCCCTCTCCCCCACCTAAAAAAATTCTCAGCACTAAGGTGTAGACAAGTATGCCTTGTAAGAAACACTTGGATTGGAGTGATCACAGAAAGAAGCAAGGGGAATAGACAAGACAGAAGGTACAGTAATGTTTTCATTTGTCCTGTTCTGTTCTTTGAGCACTCTCAGTGCTATTTTCAGCCACCTTTATGTTTAATTTCTAAAAGCAATTACATGACTGTAACCCCCTTCTTTGTCATTTCTATCACAAGACACTTCTTAAATATGAGGTCTTTTGGGAAAGCAAATGATACATTTTAGCAATTTGATCTTTCTCACATGATTTATAAACTCATCCTTTATACATAAGGTTTCTAATCCTTTTGACTATTTGTGTTATCTTTACTGCCTTGAAATGGGTTACAATTCATTTTTACAAAAGTGATAGAGGCCAAGGATAAATATTCAGTGTGGTATTTTAATTAGAAGCTCTTCTGCCTTTTCGTTATTTCACAATGAATAACATCATTGACAAACAGTATTTGTGGAAGAATCATAAGGAAAATAATAGGTAAGTGTTCTCTGCTTTGTATAAAGATAAAAGAGATAGTTAAAATAGAGTTCTGATTATTGGGAGAATTAGTCTCTAATGTAATAAAAAAAAGAATTAACTATTTGTTTCTATTTAAGCTGACCTTTGATTACCTAAATACTTCTTATTATAATAAATATTATGCAATGCTTTTACTATCCTGAAATAAATTCCATAGTTAACGTAATCTACCTACTTAGAAGATTGTTAAATTATTGTAATGTTTTCGTTAATGTATAGAAGGAATAAAGGTAATTCATAATAAAACTAATGTGCATTTCAATATTAAAAGTGCTCTGGAAAATCTATATGAGCAGGCATAATAAAAGTAGATACTTGGTTCTGTGCATAAAATCATCATGAATTTGACAGCTACAAATGCAGATTCATACAGGTTTGCTTATTGGCAAAGCAAGTACCATGGCATGGTACCATCAGTGATGAGATTTTCTCATGGAGTTAACCACACTCAGTAATCTTCTGTAAAACACAAAGTAAGCAGTCTCTTCAATTTATGAGGTTGTTGCACTTAGAAAATTCAGTACATATTAAAATTTAGCAAAATGTACTTTTAGTTTATTTGCAGAAAAAAATTCAAATTATAAGACCATATAAATATAAATAGGTTTTTCAAGTACATGAATGGCAATAGAATATTTGAAAACCATGTGAGATGCAAAACAACTCATCATACTGTAGGATCCTACAAATTATAGGATGTCCACCCATCCCTGACCTTCTCCTACTCAATGACAATAGCACCTTCCCATCAATTTGACCACCAAAGATATTCCTATAAATATCCAAAATATCTGTAGAGGCCATGCCATCCCCATTAAGAGTCACTGATTGAGACTGAGCAAAGGTACTTTTTTGTAATGAAACACTGTGACCCTTTGCCTTTTACTTTTATATTGAATTGATTTTATAGATTAGGAAACTGAATTTACCCCAATGTGAATTATCCAGCTAGAATAAGCCTACCTGTTGAAAAGGATATAGGAAATCATTCCGTGAGAACTGGAGGACATTTAATGTGGTAAAGCCTTTTACACCCTACTTTGTGTAAGCCTCTCTAGATTAGGAAAATAGGGATTTGAAAAATGAAGAGAAGTTTACAGACCCTAAAAAGGGGAATTTTGATAAGGGTAATGTGCTAAAGGAAAGACCATGCCCTGACCAAAGAGCTATGTTTCTCTTTTTCAAAAACATGGTTAATGATAAGTGGACTAGTTTCCCTTAACTGCCACATCATTGCAGTTTATTAATAAACAGATGCCCCTCTCTCTCTCTCTCT
>JAJEJO010000156.1:140667-156236 GCA_020662805.1 Glaucomys volans | reverse complement strand
GCCCTTCAATAGATGAATGGATAAAGAAACTGTGGTATATATATACACAATGGAATATTACTCAGCCATAGAGAAGAATAAAATTATGGCATTTGCAAGTAAATGGATGAGGTTGGAGATGGTCATCCTAAATGAGATTAGCCAATCCCAAAAAACCAAAGGCCGAATGATCTCTCTGATAAGTGGATGATGATACATAATGTGGGGTGGGAGGGAGGCAAGAATGGAGGAAGGATGGACTGCATGGGGGAAAAAGGGGAGTGGGATCGGGGAGCGGGGTAAGAATAATAACAGAATGAGACAAACATCATTACCCTGTGTACAGGTATGATTACACAAATGGTGTGACTCTACTTTGTGTGCAACCAGAGAAACAATAGCTGTACCCCATTTGTGTACAATGAATCAAAAAAATTTTTAAAAAAAGAAAATGGTCCCCAATATGATCTTAAAATGTGTATATGCAGCCCCCAAGATGGACATGCAGTTATCCAACTTTCAAATGCTGCTATTATTAAAAATCCACTTTTAAATTTTCAGAAATTTTCTATAAAATATTATCATACCCTTGTTTAAAGAGAATTTTCTCTCCCCTCCCCCATTCTCTGTAATTCAGTTGATGACCTACCTTGCTTACTATCTTTGCTGTATTAACTTTCCTTCCTCTGACAGAAGCACACATTCTCATTATTTATACTCTTAAATTACAAGAGTTAATGTTGAGAGTCAGTGCAGGTACTCAATTATTTCAGCAGCCTTTGACATTTCAGCCAGGACTAATCAAGCAGAGAGTCATCACAAACTAAAAATAAAAAGCTTTTATGATAACTTTATCACCAGGGAAATTTATTCATCCCTCAGAAAGATTGTCACCAGGAAAGAAGAAATAAAGGAGTTAAAATTGCTTCAGACCATTGACTCCTCAGGTCCCTCTAGATTCATAAGTTGAACTGGTTTTCAAGGGATGGGAGGAATTAGGAGATGAGTTCCCTGAGAAAGCCTACAAATTGATCATATACTTGGTAACACTAGTAGGTGTAAATGTGATCACTATGGTGGAAATGCCAAATGTGGCAAGAAGCTTGGGAAATAGGTAGGAAAAGAGACAATTAACACCTTTTTCTTTCTGTGTGTGTGTGTGTGTGTGTGTGTGTGTGTGTGTGTGCGCATTCAGGGATGAGTGTTGGTATGCACTGTATATTTGAGAATGGCCTTTCAAAAGGAAGAAATACAGCTGATTTTAAAATATAAGTGCAATTTAATAGTTGTTATTAAACAAACGGGACTTGTAGATACCATAGAAATAGAGAAGGACATTTCATAAACCTACCTGGAAACTGGGCCTCCTAGATATATCCACAAAATTTTATTTAAAGTAGGCATGTCTGAGGATATCTAGAACAGCTCAATTATATGTTGTGAATATAAATGCCTCCAAATTAGTTGAATAAATTAGTAAAAATTATAACAATAAAAATGTTTGGGGGGGCTGCAGTCATGGCTCAGTGGTAGAGAGCTTGCCTAGCATGTATAAGGCACTGGATTTGAATCTCAACACCATAAATGAATAAAATAAAGGTCCATCAACAACTAAAAATATACATGTAAATAATTTTTTAAAAATGTTTGGATACATTTTAAAGAACTTGAAATTTTATACACCTACTAATGCAGGCAAGCATATATATATTTTTCCCCAAGAATTCTATTAAGAATTGTCAGAATTCAGTTAGGCACTTTAGGATTTGCTGGAATAAACCTACACTCATCCCTCCGTCCCATTGAATGTTGAATGTTCCTGAAATGAGTAAGCAAATAGAGAAATGACCTCATTTTTTCAGTCTGAATACAAGTAGTGTTGGGGGATATTTCTCAAGGGTATGACTTCAGTATTGGATCTTAGTTCCAAATGCAGGTTCATAAAGCCAGTCTGCCAAGGAGAATAAGATGAGAACATTCATGTGAAGGCAACTATGAAGAGAAGGGCTCTCTGGCAAGGCCAGTTCCCACAGCTAAGTCACATGCACAGATTGTAGCTTCCTACTCTCTGGCCGACCGACCGCAGCCATAGCATCCTTATTGTTGTAACTCCCAGATTGTGATACTGTCACAAAACTGTTGCTAAGCAACAAATGTGGTTACCAGGTCTCAGCGAATAGCTGAAGGGGAAAGCAAAGTGTTGCACCATTGTAGAGTAACCATAGCAATGACCTACTATTACAGACTAAAGAATTATCATTAACAATGTTAAAGTATCAGACAGAGGCCCTGAATTTGGAGACTTCCAAGCAATATCTCTGCATAATTGAGTGATCTGAAAAGAGATTTAAACTGTTTCAAAGCTATTCACTCGTTTCTATGAGAATCTTGTAATTATTTTTATTTTTGAATTTAAAAAATTGTTCAGTTATGAAAATGTTTAAATGCTATGAGCTTTCACAAGTAGTCAAAAACAGATTAACCTATTGCTTCATGTATTCTTGTGCCTACATCAGTGTTATTTGCCGCCTGTATTAAACTGAAGGTAGATTTGATTTGGAAAACAGTGCACATTAATATTAAATCAAAGCCATAGAAAGAAGCTGTAGTAAAATAAAATAACCCTGTAAAATTGATAGACCGTTTTCTGATTTCCTCCTGACAAAACCGGAGGCCTAAATGCTATTTTAGTAGTTACTGCTTTGAAACATTTTTTAAGTTCTTCTAGATCTGCCCCCTAAAACCGTAAAAATATCCCCCGCAAGGATACTTCAAGGCTTGGTCTCTTGAATCTTGTCCTTCATTAAACATCCCACATGATTTGGTCCCAGTGACCTCGCTGAGACAGTCATGTCTAACATCACAACTTCTGGGAGAAGCAAGATAAATCCCTTCCGCCGCCGCCCCCCCCCCCCCCCGGAAGCAAAGACGTGTGGGTGCTCTGGGGCGGGTGTAGAAGCGGGATCCCGCTCGCAGGCGAAACCAGTGCGGTGCGCGCGGAGCCTGGGGAAGGGGGTGGCTGCCAGGCGGGAGAGGGAGTGGCCCTTCCTGGCGAGCTCCTCTATTGGCCCGGAGGATTTCAGGCCCCGGACTTCCCGGCCGCGCCTCGGGCGACCCACGGGGCAGGTCCCGACCGAGTTCCCGCGTCCGGGATCAGATGGGGTGTCGGGCCGCAATTGGATGGAGGCCCCTGGGGCTTCACACCGTGGGGCTCCACGGAAGTCCGGGTACCACTGAGCCCTGAGGTGGGGCAAAGTAAGCCCTCGGGTTTAGGTACTCCCAGGAGCCGCGGCGCCCGGACCGTGCCTCGCCTCCCCCGCGTTGCCCGCTCGAGAAGTGCGCCCTCGAGGGGGCGGCGCAGGGGCGGGGGCCTGGCTCCGGGGGCGGACGCGTGTCGGCTCAGGGCTCCGGCTGAACGCGCCGAGGACCGCCCGTGCCTCGGCTCTGCCTGGCGGTCGCCACCCCCACCTGCGCCGGGCCGCGAGCGAGCCACTTGGTAACCAAATCTGTGTTTTTCGGCAGGCACCGACCGTCACGAGCTAACTTCCTGGAAGAGCTTCCCGTCTATTTTCAAATTCTTTACCGAAGCCTCTGAGGCAAAGAGCAGTTCCCTCAAGCCGACTCTGACGCGACGCTCCCACCGAATAAAGCACGAAGAGCTGTAAGGGGAGAGCGAGCGAGACGGGGGAGGGGAAGTCAAGGAACCACTCTGGAGCATGCATCCACACGTCGCCTAACTGCTGTTGGGGAGCAGACTCCCAGCCCCTCATTAGATTGTTTTCTTCCTAGAGCACAGGGTCGTGATATATACATCTAAATAGCGTTTTGCATTATTTCTAGATGAGTGCAACTGTCAAAGCAATATGGGTTCACTGGTCGTGCTTCCTGCGGGCTGAGCTCGGGCTTCGGGCTGCCCGTCAGCGCGCAGATTAAGGCTGACAGCGCCCTGCCCGGCGCGGCCGGCGCGGCTCTAATTGCCCTGACGGAGCCCGCACGGGCGCTGCGGGGCGAGCGGCGTCTGCGCGGTCCTACCGCCCGCTGCAGCGCAGCCGCTGCTTCCCTCACCCGTCCACCCCCTAATCATGTTCATTTTTCCCCCTCTGAAAGGAGCAAGCTTTTATTCTAGACTTCAGACTTTCATTTTAACTAAGTTTTTCCCGGAGGGCATATCATGCCCCCCCTCTTAGACAGTGCCCCCCATTGCCAAATTTAAATTCAGAACATGAATGCCATGATGTACTATGTAGTTTTGGGAGTGCAAATTGTTCTCTTCCTAACGATCTATTTTCATTTCGAGAGGAGAAGAAAATCTTTGCATAAAAAAAATCTATTAAAGTACCGAATCTGCTTTACTGCTGAAAATCCTTGCAAGTTGAATGTGAGACTTTACACAAGTCTCTAATTTCAGAAGATACCGTCTAAACCAAAACATAATGAGCAGATCTTTTAAGTATAGGTGTGAAAGGTCTGATTTTCAATGGCATTTCCAGCTTTCTCATTAGGATTGACTTTACTTTTTATATATGTAATGTGTATTGAGTGGTATTGTGATTTAGATAACACACTTCAGTTTTGCTTTTAAAATCTAACTGTGGAGAAAAGTGGTGGTGGTGGTGGTGGTTGTCTTTGTTGTTGTTAATCCTTACTAGAGTGATCTACTTAGAGCTTTCCTGAGCCAGGTTCTTTTACAGATAGAATTTTTTTATTATCATCAGGAAAATGAAACTGTACTCTTGGAGCCTTTTCCTTCTGAAAGGCTAAGAAGGGCTAAAATGATTCTTTCTGTTTTCTTCTCCAATGGGGAAAGAGGGATTTGGTGTGAAAGATTTTCTCCTCTCAGCCCAATGGCATAATTTTTATTACTCCACTTCCTCTGTAGGGCTTAGTTTCAACAATTAAGTATTTTAATAAAGTTAAGATTGGCCAACACTGAAATACAAGGGATAAAATAAGTTAAGATTTTGCTGACTTTCAATTTAAAATATTAAAATTTAACATTATCAATTTTTAACTACTTAAATTTAATTATCTAGTGAAGATTGTAATAGATGAGGTTCTGAATTTAATATTTTTCATCCTTTTTAAAAGCATATGCAACAACTAATATGCCTGCCTTATTTGAGGACATGATAAAAAGTACCCAAAATGACTTAGTACTCTTTAATGCCTCAGAAAAAAATAACCTGAAATCACTCACCTCATGGGTAAATGTTTTTATATTATGTATCAATTACAGCAAGTTTTAAAACCAATAATATCTCATGCTGTGTTTGGAATGCAAGCACATTCATTAGTTCCATAGTTTCAATGATGGCAAACTACAGTGATCTTTTTTCAGTGGTCATGTCTGTATCTTTTGATGTTATTTAAGCAGAAACAACATAAGAGGAGAAATGAAAATGGCATTTTATATAGCTTCTGGGTGGTTTAAAATGTAACCCCAACAATGTCAAGCACATTGGTCTGTGGAACTGACCCTTTTTTATCTGATCTTTCCTATTTTAGAAGTAGTGGTGGACTGTGTAAAATAATGGTATCTTCCAGTGAGAGGATTTGAGAATTGATGTGAATTGAATATATTTTTCCAAGTGTTACAAATTGTGTGGTGTTTTCAGTATATGAAAATGTTCACAAGAAACTAATTTTGTAGCATTTAAAAAAAAACTTGTACAATGCTAAATTTGTGAAGCTTCTGCAGCTGAATTAAAGCAAAGTAAATATGCTCAGTTTATAAACCAAAAGACTCCTATTCCTTCTCTCCAGTTTTCTCACCTCTTTTTAAAAACCTTTACTTGTAACTAGACAAAAATCACAGTTTAATTGCCTTTAATACTTTAAAACTACTGGATTGTAAAGCCTTGTTTAACTATCTATAGAGAGCTATTTGCAAACTTAAGTTGTGTAAATGTAATTTCTACTTTGTGGATCTGAGCTGTGGCGACCCAGAGAGAGATAGACAAACCATTCCAGACCACCAACTGATTACTGATCAGATTCTTTGTTTGTAATTTTTAACCTGTTGATTATGGGTCTGTTGGTATAAATGTAATAGTTATTGTCAACTCAATTTTTCTGCTGTAACAACAGCGGTAGGTAGTAGCCGCCTGCTTACGGGTGGCCATTGTTAACTGAATTTCTGCTCTAATCTTCTCCTCCCCATTTTGGTGTCCTTGGGTTTTTTTTAGGTGAACAGAGGTTTAAAGTTAAGATATAGAGTTTTTATTTTAACTCTATACTTAGTATGTAGAGCAAATGGAATGGAAAAGGAGTTGACAGATGAAATCTAAGATTCAAAATAGTCATGTCGTGGGCTGGGGTTGTGGCTCAGTGGTAAAGCCCTCGCCTAGCATGTGTGAGGCCCTGGGTTCAATCCTGAGCACCACATAAAAAAACTAAGGTATTGTGTCCACCTACAACTAAAAACAATATATTTAAAACAAAAAAAAATAGTCATGTCAAAACTTAAAAGCCACCTAAGCTTTGAAACTTTCTAAAGGTACCTAACCATGCAGTCATTAAAAATCTTCATGAATATTTGTAAGGGAGACCATCAACTTGTTATAACTGTTCTTTTCTCATATTACTGCCTTGTGCTTCAATTGGGTTGCATTCTTTTTGATACGTCAAAAAAAAAAAGTAAAGCACAGGCATTTCCTATATATTATATATTTCTGTTTACCATTTTTAAATAAAAAGTTTTCCCAACAAGCAGCAGTGTATTATTATTGCTCAGAGTTCTTTTATTCACCAGCTGTATAGAGGTTTTTAAAGCTGAAACATAAAAGGAATGATGGAACAGAATTCATCAATATTTTAAGCCTTATAGGTACTTGTATTTACTATTATTGCTGTAAAGTAATATCCTAACTTCAGTTGAGTCATTATTTGGCCTACATTATTCACAAAAGTAACATTTTTAGGTCATTTGTTTTTACTATCTGAAATATAACTTTAGCAAGAAAATTCGAATGATGTATCATCAAACTATTGTTTTATAAAGTGAATTTTAATTTACTATAAATAAATGTGTTTTCCAAAGGGAGTCTGGGAAGATTAAATTGCTTCCAAATTCCTATATGTGATTCCTTGATGTACTATGTCCAGTCTGAAACTAACTTGTTTACATTTGTTTTACAGCCATTCCTTCCCTAAAACCTGTAACTCCTCTGAGAGGGTGTGGGTGACAAGATGTGTTAACTATGTTATTACTGCTAATAAGTTAGAATTCATTTCATGTTTCTCTGGATTATGTGGAATTCCAATCCAAACACATGTGTATGTCTTGTATAATGGTTGTTTTTACTATAAACTGATAGGTTCCTGTTGGTGGCTGCACTCCTAATTCATTTAAGAAAGATTACTATTACAGAAAGTGTAAAAATTTCTCAAAAACTTTCCCCATGACTCTGGCGGAAAATGTCTTTAAATAAATGTGAGATAGTCTCATCTTTGAAATATGGGTGGCAAGGGGGGGGCGGGTAATGGTGATTTTATGATTACTTATTAGGGGCTGTAATAATATAAAATAAAAGACTCCAGGAGGTACTCCCTTTCAAATATTGAATACTTTCCTTCCTTCCTTCCTTGTATAGAATGACTGAGTGGGAGTCTCTTGAATTGTTCGTCTTCCTTTTATCTAATATTCTATTAATCTCCAAAAAGATCAGTTTGAGTCTGGGAAAGGGTTTTTAATCAACACTTCACAGAGCTTAAAGCTACCCTACCTAAAGCATCAGCTTTGTTAGGCGGTTTTAGATTTAAAGCATTGCAACTGTCATGCACTGTACTAAAGTAAAGAATGTACACCAAGTGGAAGATGTTGAAAAGAGGGAAAGAGCACAAAGTCGATTAGTGGAGATTCAAGAATAGAAGTAGTCATCAAAGCATTCCAGCATTTATCTCAAAATCTATGTAGGGTTAAAAAAAAAGCAACAATGATAGTTTTAAACCTCACACTTAAGAAGGATGAATGTTGATTTAATTGATTCATTTGGATCGATGTTTTTAAAGTTTCACACCACTGATCTTTCATGTAGTGATGTCTTTAGCAGTCAGTGGTCTGACATGAGCCTTCTCAGATTTCATCAGTGGAACTCTCCATGACATCTAAAATTATGCAACAGCCTGTGCAATGTTAACTTTGCAATTGGGAAACCTTGATGCCAAAGTGCATATTAGATTGAAGAACTATAGATAATTCTTAAAACAAAGGTTTTATAGGAGTAATCACTCTAAATGAGTCACATAGGTTAAAGAATTGCTAGAGAGAAGAAAGCCGTTCTAAAAGTTTGACCATTAAGTGGCCATCACAGTGTGACCAGTATTTTCCCCTTGAATGTAAAAAGCTTCAAAATGGAAATTTGGCTTAATCCATGAGACCTTCCAGGCAACCTTTCCCAGTCCTTTGCTTTGAGATTTGTGGAAAACCTTTCACTATATAACCTTTCTCTCTGTATTGTTGGAATTGAGTTTTGTTTAAAACATATGAAACATGTTTCTAGAGAGAAATCTAGAGAGATCCTGCATTTTTCCCCCAGATGATTCAGCTTTTTCTTCTTTGGCTATTACATGGGTGATATGGAAAACCATCATAGGTAAAAAAAAAAAAAAAAAAAAAAATGTTGAACTGTACTTTGTGACCAGCCTGCAGTGCCAATACAAAGAATCTGGAATGAAAAGACAACCAACACCCCAAGAATGATATGTCTCTTTTTAAAGTTTACAATTTGAATAATGAACTTGGATAGAAACTTGGCAGGAAAACAAACCATGGCACCATCACATCACCAACCATTTTCACTTTTCTGTCCAATTTCAGAGTGCATGTGTTTGTGAGTATTTCACTAGATCAGTGACAGCTCTTTATTTGCATAATTATATGCTCTGGTCTGAAGAGAAAACTAACCCCCAAATTTCATGGGTCACCAAACTGCAACAATCAATGTTTTATCACGTATGCTAAGCAAAATCTAAGAAGCTATATGAAGTTTCTTGGGGAGTTTTTACTCCTCAGAAAATTAAAGAGTTTTCCTCTCCTGAATAGATTCAAAATCTTTCCAAGTTCTTTGTAACTGAATTCTGTTTGAAGGCAAAACTAGAGATTAACATGTAGATCTGGATCGTAGACTCTAGCATTACTTCAAAGTGGCTTAAGAGGAACATTGTTGGTGCACGAAACTTTTAAATTCTAAATACTGCCCTTCATGCTATCAGGAAAAGTTGTTGTTCAAATTATGATTAGCCATAATGGACGTCCAAGCAGCCATCATTGATTATAAAGCTTGCTTCCTTCTTTAAAACAGCTCAGGGTTTTTTTTAAACACCTAATAAAAATATGTCTGTAGGCACATATTTGTGTATGTCTCACACACATAGATATTCATCCATGGGATACAGACACCATTCCTGTGCACTCCACCTGAAATGTACAGAAAGTATATACAGTATGTGTATGGTATGTCTATTCGGTGTGTGTAACACAGTGTGTATTGGTCACTGTGAATGTTTGTAAACATATTTTCTGTTAAGTCTTTAATGTTCAAAATCTGCAAGGCATTGTATTCAATATTTTTAAATATCTCAAGTTCATTTGCATTGATAAATACTCTTTGTAAGTTCTATTTGTATGTAAGGTTGGCTTCATTTCATTAAAGAAAAATTGATTTAAACTGTTGATGTCTTTAGTTTGTAGGCAGTCTGCCAAATCTTGAATACAATGGAGTACAGAGACATAGACAGTGACTTTTCATGGAGTTATTAAAATCCTGGAAACTATGTCTTTACCTACATTCTTGAGAAATACACTAGGTGTATGATTTGATTCTGTAAAAGGACTTAGGTATGAATTTCATTTAAAAGCATTTAATGCAATGCCTTTTATTTGAAGGGAATTTGTCAGTTTTTTCATCAGGCAATTTACTGTTAACCAGCAAAACATCAGGAAAAAAACATTTGAGGGAAAACTTAAGAATCACATAGTTTTGAAGTATTCTGTTCTCTAAAAATGAATGAGAAGTCTTTAAGATCAGGCGCCAGAAATTTCCTAAAATGATCCTATTATTTCAAGTGAAAAGGAAAACAATTTCTCCCAAGTTTTTCATTAAAGTTGAATTACAAATTAGACATTTTCTCAGTTTTACAACCTAAAAACCCTCCACTTGTGAGGAACACTGTCCAGGATCACCACATCTCACCTTTATTACTGTTATTACTGAAATGTTCACCTGGTTGCATTCCCTCTGACCCTCTCCCCCATCTTCTACCTGCCCAGGAATGCTGTTGGGACTGAAGGTGTTGGGTTCCTCTGTGAAAATTCCTCACAATTGAATCTGTAAAAACAAATAAGTAAATCAAAGTTCAGCATTTTATCAAAATGATTTGGTAAGCAAATGAGTCAAAATGTAACTATAGGTTTAGAAACTGTCTCTGAGTTAGATGGATTGCATTTTATTTTTTAAAGTATAAACAAAGGAAAATAACAGACAATATTCATGCTTATTTGCTTTTTTTCCCTCTATTTGACCTTTATGGGAATATTGCTTAGGGTATCAGAAAGGGCTCTCAGTTTTCTACTCTGCCAGAAATACAGAAAAATCTGTTATTTCCCACTGAATTCCACAGATCAGGGGATTGACCCTATACCTAAAAGGCCTAGGTTTTTCTTTTATCATTTTCATTTCTTTTTCCTCAAATACCAACTAATCCCATTGTTTCTGAAAAGGGTATCTCTGATCCAGTTCATCTTCTTGTAATCTCCAAACAATTTTCAAAGATTTATTCTCCCTTTTTAAAACCATAATCAAATAAATGGCTTTTTTCCAATAAATGTTCACACCTTCTCTGGGTACTTGGCTAATCAGGATTTATCAACTGAAGAAATATTGATGGTTTGTTGTGGTGGTTTTGTATGATTTTTTGTTTGTGGGTTTGTTTTTTGTTTTTGTGTTTGCTTTTGCTTCAGTAAATTACTTAATATCATCCCCTGGAATAACCAGCTCTAAAAATAACCCTAGCACAGAGTGTCACAATTTGGCTTTCATACAGTTTTGAAAGAAAACCATTAAAATTGCATTGATCTCACAAATATTGATCTAGTGCTTGATATCAAATATCAAATGAAATGCTGTCAGTTTCTGCTGATCATTGTGTCAGCTGTTTGAATTCATGTCCTCTTCTTTCTTCCTTGTCTCATGGATTCATGTTGCTGAGGCTAAGTAAGATTTTCATAATTAAAATAATATCAACTCTTTTTCCAGTTTTTCACATTTCTGGTTTGACCATAGCTAATAGTCTACTTGTTTGTCACATGATGTGTGTGTTTCACAAAAGTATAACTATTTACTAAGTAGTAGGTTATGTTTCTCTGTAGTTCCATACCGTAGCTTTAAAATTCTTTTTATCTATACCCTGCTTTTTTTCTGGTCACCGGTCTTTTAAAGAATCAAATGTGTTTTTTAAAAATGCAATTGTTAGAGCACTGTTTTAGAACTTAAAATTAAATCATAGCCATTTATAATGTATGTACACACACTACAATAGGTAAATTGCGCATTTTATTCTTGGTGACAGACATACAGCTATAGCCTTTGGCAAGTGTGAACTTTAGAGAATTATTAAGGTGAAATTCAATATATAATATCTGTATGCATATTCATAACTTTCTCAATAAGCTTATGTTATCTAGCAGGTTAAGTCACACTCAGCTTTTATTTCCTGTCAAATTTGGGGAAAAAAAACTAATTGGGAGTACGTTTTGAGTCTTAAAACATCCTTTTTGTTTCCTCTTTTCTCTTTATGTTGTATATCAGCAATTGCTGATTACATTACTTTGAAATATGGAACACTTTAAGGAGGAGACTAATCTATAATGATCAGTTTCCATTGCTGTTTAAGCGGTAATGACTGAGAAAGAGCAGAACCCTCCTAGAGCACTGTTGAAATTGTACAGCTACATTCGTGTTCCACATTTGCGGGGAGGAGAAAAAAATCCTGGCCGCACGAGTTGATGTCCCTTTCCTCTTTTACACCTGAGCTCGGACTAAGGACCGCGAAGTGAAGCGAATTGAAGCCGCGCTCTTCCCAGCACCATGGACAGCGCCCAGCGCGCCCCCTTCCCTCTCCCTTTGGCCAGAACCCCAAAGTTCAGGTCTCGCCAGATTCCTCTCTGCGACCACTCCCCCACACAGGAAACTAGCTCCTAAAATCTTAGGATCTGAACCCAAAACGACAGTTCGTTTAAAGAAGATGCAGTTTGTGGGTGTAGAGTCTTGCTTGCTCCATGCCCGGTGTTAATCAGAGCGCCCAGAGTTGACACACAATTTGCCTGCGTGTCTCCCCGAATTTGCATCTAAGTCTACCCTGAAATCAGCGCCGCTCTCAGTCATTTCTCTGGTAAGGGTCCTCCCTCCCCTAACCCTAACTTTTCTTCAACAAACTTTTTCTTCAACAAACTTGAACCTCTTAGCCGGCCAGATTGGTACCGACTCTGATTTCTGCACCAGGAGCGCATTCTTCCCTGGCTCATGATTTCAGTCGCGACAGATCTGCGTTCCAGAAGATGTACGTCTACCAGGCCCTTGGTGCCATGGTTCTGCCGGTGGCTGGAACTGTCGGACTAGCTCCGTGCGCCCAGGCACTGGTTAATTATCGCCCGAGAGAGGCGGCTCGGCAGCAGGCGCCCCGCCGGCCGCGCGCTAAAAAGCCTGACAGCAACTTATTTGACAGCACCAAAAAGGGGGCGCGACTGGCTCAGTATCCATCACCTCTTCTCCTTTGCAGACCTCAACTCCTAGCTGTGCTTTTCCGCACATCTCCCTGTTTGACTTTCTCTTTTACTGTCGCCTTATACAAAGTACCATGAAGGAAGATCACTTCCGTGTGGTATCTTTTTCATTGCGTGGTCTCCCTAGCAACACTGAAGTCGCCACTCCTAAAACAAGACTAGTTTTTAAAGATTTCGAATTCCACCTTGCTGTATTGGAAAATCGCCTCATTTATTGGGCTTTGAGTGAAATCTCTCCTCCCACCAAGGACCATATTCTAGCACCCCCCCCACCCCCTCTCATCTCTTTGGGAACGAAAATATTACGTTTAAAACAGGTTACAACCAAATTTCTATTAAAGATCAATTGTACAAAAATAGTTTCAAACAACTTAATCCAAACTTTTCTAGAAAGAGTGAAGAATAAGCGAAATGGGGAAGACCCTAGTGTCTTAAAAGGGGTTTCTTTCCTATGAGATACCCTCGATAAACTGATTTCAAAATTGCTTCTATATAGTAGTATGGATTGTAATACATTTCGGGATAAAACTATTTTCCATTTGGCGTAGTATTACAGTGAAATTTTTTCAGTGAGTTTCTCAGTTTAGAAGCAATTTAGCCTCAAACCACTGTATTTTTCTGTCCCTAAAGACATACAATATCTAAGTAAATCTTTCACTGGTTAACAATTTAATTTGTTTTCTTAGAACAGTCATAAACATGTTTTCTCATATTAGCACCGCTCACGCAAAGTTTTGGTCCTTTCCTAGTCTGCAACTCATGCTGAGCTCTTTCTCCCTTAAGATAATTTTCCCTCATGGTTTGGTCATTCTTTCAGTGTCAAGAGTCATTTTGTCTAAATACTAACACAGATCCGTGCTACTAGAGAAATTTGGCCACGCCGGGAGCTATTTAAAAGAGCGGCAGGACCCTCCTAGGAAAACTGGGGGAAACTCAACTTGGGTAATGCAATTTGGCAGCTTAAGTGTTCAGGGTTGCAAAAGGGACCTGTTGAATAATAGTGACTTGGAGACAGTCACATTCTAAGGTAGAGTGCACCTCCCACTTTCTGAACCCACAACTAAAATATCTCCATATGTTGGCATATGTTTGGTTCTCGTATTTTTTCAGGAATTCATTCCATATATTGGGCTTTCATTTTTTAGTAAATATTTCATTCTAACTTTCTGGAGTTCAAGAGTAAGAAAAGCCAATCAGGTGCAGCGAAGGACATGAGTGCGGTGTCTTCTTTGTCAGTGGGCAGGGGAATTGTACAGATTTGAGTAGACAGCATTTACTGAACTCCTGGACACCTAGAGTTTATTCTTAATCTGGATTTTGGGGAATCTCTTTTTCTCCCAGGAAATTTCCTTTATGTCTGGGGGAGGGGAGAAGTAGTTAAGACCTTTATTTAATTAATCGGGAATTTCTTATTTTAAAGAAAAGTGTATTCCCGATCCAGTTTCAGAATGACAGGTTATTTTAAGTCAGAAACTCGTAGACCTGAGTTGATATTTTAGGACCACTTTTGCCAGAGAAAAGTGTTAAGAAGTTTGAGAAGCTCACTTTCCATATACAAAGTCAAAACGGTAAGGACATTGGTCAGATCTCTCAAGAGCAACTTCTCCAGCGATGTTTGCTCACTACCTGCATGTGTTTGTGTTCCATGAAGCTTTAAATCATACTAAAACATAGAAGTCCATTTTATTTTAATTATCCAAGTTTCTTTTAACTCCAACCCTACCATTCTATAAGGTAGTTGCTTTTCTATCCATTTTCCCCTCAATGTCCTTAAAAATAAGTTTCCTTGTCCCTTGTCCATTTGTCAATGTCAGATATACACTACCTATTTGGTTAAAGAAAAATGTGTACTTCATACATTATAGAATAACAGGCTTCTTTATTTGGTTTCTTGGAAAACAGTAATTTCTAAACATTTTCCACGATCCCTTGGGGAAGGGAGAGGTAAAAACCATAACGACCAAATTTCAACAATGACAATATTGGTTAAATTCTGCAGAATGATCATTTGAACGCAGGAGGTTAAGGAAATGACTTCAAACTTCCCCTGAATGTTCTTGTGTAGGAAGGCACCAAGAGGTGTCTGACACCTGGCTTCCTCCTCCACAACTTGCCAGTAGGAGCTATCTTGAGGAGTGGGGAGTTAACTCTAAACTTCTTACCAGACATCTTAGTAGCCAAACTGGTCTTCAAATAATTGAGTTGGGACATGACTGGATGACCACAGGGAGGTGGCAAAAGACAGTTACCACCATTAAAAAGAAACACCATGATTTCAGTCTTTCCTGACATAATTAAAGGTTTTGGTAATGCTTCTTTATTTTGTCTCATGCTGTGAAAAAAATCACCTACTCCTCCAGTGAGTGAAACTTTAAAGAAACTTTCAAATAAATTCTGCAGTGTAATATCTACCCTTTAAATTTACAGGTGTGCAAAGCAAGAAGCAAACCATTACAACAACAGAGTTACACTTTAGCTATCTAGTAGTTTAACATGAGAGAGAATGAACCTAGTTTTCAGTTTAGTCAACTTTTAAAGCTACAAGTATTCCTGGAAAGTAATACCTAACTGGATTCAATTTGTAGGAGATCTAGACTAGGATCTCAAGAACGTAAAATATATCAAATCTCTTGAGTAAATGTTTGGGGGGGGAGGATTTGTAAGCATTTGAAAATCTGGTGGTCCACTGGAAGCACAGCACATTTAAATTTGAATTTTCGTGATCAACTTTCAACCCACAACCAGAGAAAGAGAGAGACAGAGAGAGAGAGAGAGAGAGAGAGAGAGAGAGAGAGAGAGAGAGAGAGAG
>JAJEJO010000156.1:114568-140657 GCA_020662805.1 Glaucomys volans | reverse complement strand
GAGAGAGAGAGAGAGAGAGAGAGAGAGAGAGAGAGAGAGAGAGAGAGCCATTTGCTTAACTTAATCTGGAACATATGTTTGCACCAGTAGCAAGTTTTTTGGTGTGTGGCTGGGGCTGATCAAGTTGTAAATTTTCCTCTTTAGGTTTTCAGCGCCTGCTAGTTTCAGCCTAACACCTAGAGAGAAACTTTGTGGGGTTCTTCACCCAAACAGCCAAGATTTGACGAAAGGTTTCCAAGCTACCCAGTTCAGTGTTCCCAGAGGTGGAATATTTCTATACAACTAGTTCCCAGAATCCCAAAAGCAACTAACAACTTTAACTTTCTTTTGTTAAAGTATTGTTAAAATGTCTATATAGAGATTTTTTTTCTTTCATTTGCAACCATTGCCTTCCCTCACCTGCAACCCTTTCTTTAAAGGACAATGGTTAGAGAGCAGTGTGTGCTGTGAAAATGACATCTCCATTCGACAAAACAATGTTCCAGGTCCTTTTGGTTCATCTTAATTTTTTCCATCAGAAACTTAGAACTATTGATTTTCTTTCTTTGTGTCTTAACACAAAGGAGTTTTTAAAAAGTGTCTCAGCTATCTGAAGAGATTCACTTACTGGTTAAAATAAATGCACATTTGAATTCACAAATCACCCTTCATGTTTAACAAACTTTGTGGCGACTTTCATTGAAATACAAAAACATAGACACGAATTTTTAGTATTTGGTCTTTAGATAAATCATACGACTCTTTAAATTAATTAATGATATCCCATGATGACAAATGAAAGTAAAAATTTCCCTAAGATCAGCTTAATTCATCCTGAAATGGGAATGGGGTGTAGTGGTAGGTGTGGGTGGTAGACACTTGGGTGTAGATCTCCGGGATTGTAAATATCCTTCTGGACCTGCTGATTTATCTTTTTCCTAAAAACCTCAATCAGATTATTGGAGAAAAAGTTAAGGTGCCTTTTGAAATGCATCATAACGAGTAATGGAGTCATAAATGTGCCCTACATTCAGGTGCAGAATTTCCTTAATTTTTTTTATTATATTGATTAAGATGGGCAGTTCCCTGCTGGATGTTATCTTAGTCAAAAGAAAACAAGGGCAATAAAATTACCAACACGGTGCTAATCAAATGCCCACAAGTAGTTCAGAACAACAGTGCTAAAAAGCCACTTTAACTCTGAAATGAAAGGTCCTGAGACGCCGAGCGCCATCTAGCAAGCAAAGTTAGAATCAAAATGTGCCTGAGTCAAGCACAGAGCATCGAGAGACTAGGGGATAGGGAGGCAAACAGGGATTTACAGATGCACTTGCTGCGATTTAACCACCAGACCAATCTCACCTAAGCCCAGTACTACCTGCAAGTTTCTTCTCTTGGCCCCAATGGCCAATTCAAACAAACTTAGCTACTAAGGTGAGAAGGACCGTTTCTGCCTCAAGCTAAGGCTAAAGAACAGCTTCTCATAGGATTGCTTTTTGTTTTTAATTAGAACAGGCAGCCTCTCCCTCTTATCCCTCCCTCCTCCCCAAAATCAGCCCATTGTCTAACTAGTCCTGCACCTCCTAACCAGATGTGGACAAAGAGCAGTGACTGAAAAGCTCACCTTGGGCTGAAATAGCTCCCAGGGCTTCAGCGCAGAGGAAAGCGCGTTGCCTTGCACGGAAAACCTAGTAGGGGTTGAGAAGTCATTCTGAGTTTATAAGGCTGCCCAGACTGCTCCCGACAGGCAATCTGAGCTATCTCTGAGTGGCATAAGACAGAGACTTACTTAACAAGCCATGAACGGTCATGGAAACTGAAAGCTGCCTCCTAAATATAAACAGTATAACTTTATTCTTCTCCAGGCAACCTGGTCTTTGATATTTCTTTTGGCTGAAAGAAAGTCAAAGGTAGCTAGGATGCTGTCAAATACCCCTGTTAGTTTATAGCTCAAGGGTCTAAACAACACTTTTTCCATTTTAAAAGTTTTAACGATGTTACCTAATTAAATGAATATTCTTTGTTAACCCAGAATCTTCTGGGTTAACAATATAACTACAAAATAAAGCATCTGGGTTTCGGTATGAATAAAGTAAAGAATGATCTGCTTTCTGTATAGGCAAAAGCCCCATACTTTTCTTTTAAATCAGTCAATATGAATTCTAAAGAATAAGAAAGTTCATCTCAATAATGTCTGTTTTCTAAAGAACTATTAAATCGTACTGGAATTTCATTTTAAAACTAGAAAACTACAGTGTATCTATGGGCTAGTCTTAAACTACTCCTAATTGCCCGCTATTGAATATTGCCTCTGTAATAGCTCATTGATTCACATTGTTTTTAGAACAGAGCCAGAGCTTGGGTTTTCTATTGTTCTGTCTCCCTCCTCTGCCCTCATCTACCACAATTTTTCCCAGTAAATAATTGTGTAAAACAACTTCCAAAATAAAATATTAAAATATTTCAGTTGAGCTTTAAATGCTATTAATCTCAGGTTTGTTTCTCAATGAGAATAGATATAATAGATGTGAAATAACATTTCTCTTTATTTTTCTACCATGTTATTTACTGTCCAAAACAACCACATCAAGAATAAAAGAAGCATCAAATAAGAATATATTCAATATGCTCATTAAAGCATCTTCACAGGTTATAGTAGTTACAGAAAAAAATCCAACAAAAATCACAACCCACCCAACAAACCTTAGCCAATAAACAGAGGACTCTAGAGCTTAACTGACAATTTAGAAAACATCTAAAACATTTCTATAAAACTTTGTCTCCATGTGCCTGAAAACAAGTACAAAAACCTGAAGGTGAACAGTAGATAAAATTCTCACTCCCTCTCCTTCCCCTCTTCATGTCTGAAGTTCACAGGAAAAGTTCCCAGGTCAGTCTTTCTTCTGAATTGCAATAAAAATCTAACTTTGGGTGTATGTGTGAGTCTTGTTAAATAGCACATTTCTCCCATCAAGGTCTTCTTAAACATGGAATCTTTTCCTAGACAGGGTACCCAGCTGTTTAATTTAACATTGATTTATTGCTTTTAAAAGTAAATTTACACACATGCCAGCAGCGCTCCGTTTTGTTTCCCCAGACTCTGAGATTTATTTTCTACTTAGCGCTTGTCTGACAAAACAATGTCCTTTAACTTTATTACACATCGATGAGGAAATCTGTCTTATTTTTGTTCAGATTTATTGCTGTGTTACTTGTGGGGACTTCTGTGATCCTAAAAGGCTGAGGTCTAAAAATAAATAAATAATTAACCAGAGTTGAACACAAAATAATAGTAAAAACCTTAGAATATGGCCCAGTATATTACCAACCTGCTGGTTGGGGGTGTGGTGAGGTGGGACAGAGGATGGGGCTCCCCTAGTAAGCAAAGTAACCAAGGAAGGGGGAAAATTAATGGGCAGGTAGTGTTTGGGAGTGGGTAGCTTATTTGGGTCCTGAAGTACCTCCAAGTTCTCAGTAAAATGTTTTCTGGAACTACGGGGCAGGGCATCGCATTGGTGTGACTCCTCACCCGGTGGCTGCCTTACCTCCCTGCAGAACTCCCAATTATCACATGTTCATGAACACTGAGCCTAAGGGAATTAAGATGGACTTTGAAGCAGCTTTTACCATACACTTCATCTACATTTGGGTTTTCTTTAGTTCCCATTAAAAGGGCCACTTTCTTCTTTTCATTGATATATTGTCTTTGTGTCCTTCATTTCACACTCTTTAAAAAAGTTCTCTCATCAGATCAAGTGCAAAAAGGAGGGGAGGACATAATATCCATCATGATCACGATAACAACAACAACAGCAAACAACTGGTCCTGTGGGTTCACCTCTATTCTACAAGAAGGTTTTCTCCTAAGGCATGATCCTTCCATTAAGAAAAAAAAAAAAAAAAAGTTAAAAATGGAGATAATAAAAGTGTTTCTAAGGTTAAATTATATGAAAGCAGGCGTTAAAAAAAAAAACTGTGTGAGACAAGCTCTCCCCTCCTGATTTCTCACAGAGGCATCTAATATTAATCTAGAGACTTTTGAATGAGGAAATAAGGACACTATACCTTTTCTAGTAAGATGTAAAAATATGATGGATTTTATTATTGGAATGAGGGGCAACTTTTTAAGATATTCACTTTTTTTGCTCTATAAGCATACCATCTTTAAAGATTCTTATCTAAAAGCCTGACTCCTCTGCTGCCTTATCCACTCTGATCAGTGAGTCCACAAAACACGGTAATATATTTCAATAATTTTTTCTAACCCCAAAAAGATTTTTTGAAGTTAAGCGATCACGCTCGTGAAAACATTAACACATGTTTGCGCACGCACTTCAAATCTAACCAAAAAGGAAAGAAAGAAAAGATGAAAGGAAAGAAAAGGAAAAAATGAGGAAAAAGAAAGGAAAATATCTACAAGGGGGAGGGGAAGTAACTGGGAAACACTGAAAATTCTCCTATTCATATTAGGAGCTCCCCCCTCCCCGTTTGCCCTTTGAAAAGGGGTCCTGTCATTCAGAAAGGAGCCGTTTCTTCACCCTCCTTCCCATCCACCCAGAAGCCGGCCCCCCTCAGCCTCGCAGCCCGGCCCTGGCCCACCCCGCGGCCCTCCCCGCACACACACAGTTTCTTCGGAGTGCTTTTTCAAGTAAGAGCTGGAGAGATGAGAGGTGCGGCTTCTCCAACGCGGAGCCAGACAAGTACTTCTCATCCCGGCAGAGCGCTGCCCAGCGCGGCCCGCCCGAGGCCGGGCAGTTCTTTTTATGTCAAGAAGCCACCCGGCATCCTGGGCTGGCCGCCCCTCCCCATTGCGGGACCGCGACGCGGCGCTCGGGCCCGTCACGTGGCCGCGCCCGGAGCCCCCGCGGAGCCCTTTGTTAAGCCCCTGGAGCCCCACGCGCGGCCGCAGAGGCTGGGGCGGTGCGGCGGGAGGGCTGTGCCAAGGTGGTGACCCGGCCACCTCTGCTTTGCCTCCGCTCACAGGATAGCCACGAAACACTTTGGGAGGATGCCCCCAAGCATTTGGCAAACCAGGATTCCCAGCTCTTTGGGGGAAAACGGACCTGGGCCACCTCCAATGTTTCAAACCAAAGGCACAAAGGGCGCGGGTAGGGACCCAGTGGAGGGCGCGCCTCCTCCCAGGGGTGTAACCACTGAGCTGACTTCCCTTTTCCTTTTCATTCCGCCTCACTAGTGTGTGTCTGTCTGTCTGTCTGTCTCTCTCTCTCTCTCTCTCTCTCTCTCTCCCCCCTCTGCCACGCTCAGAGGCTCAGTGGGTGGGAGTGTGTGTGTAAAGTGATTGTGTGTGTGTGTGATCGTATGTATTTAGGTGGAAATTTCAAAAGGATATGTTCTACACTTATAAACTTGCTAGGGTGGGGGAGGATGATCTCCAACAAATGGACTGGTGGGAGAGTTTAAGAGACTTATTCGGGAGGAAATAGGGGGTCAGATTTGGTCTAAGTGGAACATCTGCAAAACATTCAAGCAGCTTATTCAACAAAGAATCTAGCCATTTATTGTAGAAATAATAAAAAGCCACTAATGATTATGGTTCCCACCCCTTCCCCCAAAAGGCCAAATCCTAATGAAATAATTCAAAGGTAGGCCTCATTTCCTAATAGTGGAATTAAACAACAACAAAAAAGAGCCCAACTAAACTTTCCAGATCTGCCTTCTTAAGGGCCTGGGAACCTTGCTGAGAAATTAGGTAAATAAAAGGCGAGGTGGAATTTCTGTTGAACTGAAGCTGCAGAGCCCCGATTTTCACATAGTTCTGCCCTGATATGCAATTAAATTACAGTAAATTCCTCTTTAAATAATAAAATTTGGAAGACTCTTCAGTATTCAAAGATGTCTAGGGTTAAGGAGCTTTTAAAACGTCAGTTTATAAATGGTTTGTGCAATGAATAGCTACCTTTAAATCCTAAGACCATTATAAATATGCTATACATCTGGGTGTCAGTTTATCTCTCCATATTTCTTTTTAAAATGAGGAAAGCATTCATAAAAAGCTACTTGGCACACTTTATTTTAGGAAAGCAGATGTTAATTTTTTCACGTATCATTTTATGACCAAGTACATGTGTAACGTTGGAAAGCATCCAGAACGCCTCTATTATTTGCTAAATGACTGTTAGTTGAGGCATATTATTCTCAGCCTAACCATGGTATAGGTTATATCAATAAAGTAAACATCTGTGGGTTTTTTTTTTTTAAACCAGGGGAGGGGATATAAAGAGTCTCCGAGAGAGAGAGAGAGAGAGAGAGAGAGAGAGAGAGAGAGAGAGAAAAGAGCACACCTGCATTGTAGCAAATAGGATATTTATATTGTTCAGTGCAAAACAAAGTCCCTCAGTCGGGCACTCGGGGATATTTACATGGCGGGAGATAAAGTTAAAAGTCTTTCCCGGCGTGCCAAATGGGATTCTCCCTGTGGCCTTCTGCGTAGCAAGATAACAGGTACTGAGCGCTCCTGGAGGCGTCGGGCCTTCTCCTGCCGCCCCTCCTTCCTAGCAGCCGGCCCCAGGCCCAGCCCGGGTTGAGCCAGGCGTTCAGGCTCTAGGAATTCCCAAGCACCGCGGTAATTTCAGCGGGGTTCCCAGCCTAGAAATATGCTCAGGAAGCGTCCTCATTTGCCCTGTGTCGCTCGAGGACGCTGGCGCCCAGGATAAGCCAGTGGCGTGATAATTAATGGAATACAATATTTATGGTCCGATGTATTGACTCTGAGGCAAGCGCGCCGTGTAGACAGCCCGTGGGGGTCTGACAAACAGGGGGTGAGTGAACAAACATAATGACCAAAGTACTTATGTCTATCGGGTTTACTCACTTAAACCCGAGGTATGTAACATCGTGATAAATATTAATATCTAGGTAAGACAGCCCCATAGCACCGCTGTCCTCCTAAGCTCTCCCTTCCTGAGCGCTGCCCTTTTACAAAAAGGCCAGGGAGGAGGTTTTTAACATAAAATGCTGCAAATATGAAAAATAGGTCACCAATAAAATTGGTCTCAGCATGGAGCGTAATTGCAACAAAGTGCCGCCGAGTAAAATCGAGAAGTGAGCTGGCTGAGGCGGCACAGTCGCGAACCATCTGGTGTGTATTAAAAGTGGTGCTGTAAATATTGCTGAGAGCTAATGCATTATCGGCTTCTATAAGTGCACAGGGCCTGTAAGCTTTCCATATGTTAGAATATGTAGATCGAGTGAGAGTAGGGAAAGGTGTCCTATCCATCACTGGCTTCTAAATCATTGTTTTGCCCACTATTTGTGGAATTTTGGGCAAGATCGTAGGATATTCATTCTCATCCCCCCTTCCTTTTCTCAGCTCCTCTTTCTCTCTTTCTCTAGCTTTTTCTTCCAGCTCCCTCATTCCATCCCCTCCTCCTCTCTCCCTTCTCTCCAAGGGGATAGGGCAGGCATCACTGACGTCACTTCACATCAGTAAAAGAGAGTAACTGTTTCAGAGAGAGGGAGAAAAATTCATCTGTTTTTCATCAGTGCTAAAGTTTGCCTTTTTAATAGAAGTGAGCTGCCCAGCCTGAGTACCCCTTCTGTTTTGAAACTTATAACTACCTTTTGGGGGGTGGTC
Organism: Glaucomys volans; assembly: GCA_020662805.1. Lineage (NCBI taxonomy): Eukaryota > Metazoa > Chordata > Mammalia > Rodentia > Sciuridae > Glaucomys > Glaucomys volans. Next base: position 133,084 of record JAJEJO010000156.1, on the reverse strand, counting down.
CAAGAGGTTGGGAGGTGTTCTTCATCCTGGGAGCCAAATTGTCGTATAAGAGGCTCTAATGTCAGAATCAGCTCTTATAGATAAAACTAATTAAAATAAGGTGCACAGATGATGTCTCCTAGAGTAGATTTCACATCCACACCTCCAAGGCAAGTTTTGCCAAGGAGGGTGAATGACTCCTGGCTCCCTGACACTTTTGCTTCCTGGAACTTCTTCCCTTCTCCCTCCATAATTCCACCCCACACACACCGAATTGCCACACACAAAGTACAGCTAATAATTTTCCTGCTGTCACATTACTTTTCTGGTGAAAATAGAGTCCTCTTTTTTTATTGATGATACCCCCACATTTAAGAGTTTACTATAATTATGCACTAATCACCTCTGAGCCCCCACCCCGTATCCCTTAGCTACAAGGTTTTTGTTTTTTGTTTTTTTTCTGAAATCCAGGGTTAGGAAATTTCTCTACATTGTCCGACAGAGATCATTTTCTCTGTCCCAAAGTTGGCCTGGTCTCTTTTATTCTTCCTATTCCATGTCATCCTCCCCTTCCCCTTCCTTTTCTCCAACATTTCTCCCTCCTGTACATGCATAATACAAGCCTCCAGCACTTCTAGTGTGGATAAACCTGCTGGTCATGACAACCCAAGTTCAATCAGCAAATAAATAAAGCTCTTACTTTTTTTTGGCTGCCGGCTGCATTCCCCCTCTGGCCGTTGCCTCCTTTAATTATAGGAGCTATATTTCTTCCCTGGGAGACATTCGAGGGGATTTTTTTGTTGGAAACTTGTTTCTGCTGAGTTATTTTGGAGCCAGAACCAGTGAGTGAGTGGCCGTACCCAGAGGCTTTGAGTGAAGTGCAGATTGAGACATATCGAGTTCCTTCTAAAAGGATCATTTCATGTGGGAGGTTGGACACAAAGTTTGCACTCGTGACTGGCATTCCAGTGAGAGACATGCATATTTTAAAACAACAAAGCAAGCTGGAAAGAAAGCTTAGGGGAGGGGGAGAAAACTTGGAAAGAAGTTACTAAGTGACAAACATCTGTCAACATGGCATAATTTGTACACTCCAATGTAAAACTATCTGTCTAGTTTGATGGAGTTCAAGGAACAGTATCTAGGAGAGCAAAGTGGATACATATTTACCCTGTGAGGTAAGATGAAAAGACACCCCCAAATAGGTATGAAAATGATTAAAAGAAATCATGCATGAGTGAGTATAATTCGAAAATATACTAGTGGGGGTGTCTAAAAGTACGTTTTCCTGATGGTTAATATAAAATTAGATTCTATGTGATTTTGAAAGATGTAATTTATTTGAAAACAATGGAGAATGATAAAGTAATAATTAGGATGTTAATTTTATCTCATAGTAAAACAAAACAAAGTAGAAGAGAAACAAAGCTTAAGCAACCCCTGGTTGCTATGTTCTAGAAATCTTTAAAAGTACCAGCTTTACATGTGTATGTGAGCCAAACATATACACATCTACCTCTCTTTGCATCAACAAGGAGAAATGGCAAAATATTTTCAGAGGATTTTTTCTTATTTAAGCTTGGAGTTTCAACAAGCATAATACACTTTTGAGAGAGAAAAGCAAAAAAAAAGTTCCCTCTTTAGGAGGGAAGTTTTAAAAAGCAGAGTGAAGGATCAGGCGAAATGCTGATAGTTTTTTTTTTTTTTTTTTTAAATAAGCTGAATATCCAACAATCACATGGAAGTTCAGGCTCCAGCTTCCATGGAGAAATCTTTTTCTTTTCCAGATCTGAAGACAAAAGGAGAGGAGGCCTGGTGGTGAGCGGGATATCTCTGTTAGTTGTCAGTGCAGGTCCATGGGTTAGGAATGCTAATGAGCCTCTTGGCCAGCTGAAGACTTGGTGTCTCTCTCGCTCTCTTGTGTGTGTGTGTGTGTGTGTATGTGTGTGTGTCTGACGCGCGAGCGCGCGAGCGCGCGCGCGCGCACACACACACACACACACACACACACACTCTGGAGCTCCTGCCTGCCGACTGACAAGCACACAGACCGACCCTCATGCACGACCCTGTCTCTCTCCTTTTTCCTCTGAGCCCAGGGATCGATCGCTGACCCCACCGTTGGGCCAACGCTTTATTTATCTGGCTGCGCAATGATATTATCAGCCTTAAACGTTATATACAGCAAATGTCTTCCTAAATCAACACAATAGGATAGCTTGCAGAGACCAGTCTGATCTTTCTTAAAGAAATCCTCGCTCTTTTTCTTTTTCTCCCTCTGTCCCCCAGACACCCCTTCTCCTTTCTTTCCTTACATTTGGGAGTATTTTATACGCTGGACTTGGGGATTTGATCCTTTGCTTTCAGCTTGGTTAAGGGAGGCCTTCGCAGACCAGGAGATGGATAGACACCATTATCCAGCTATCACTGAGATTCTCATCAGGGGTTCCCTTGTCAGCGGGATTCAACTGCCCAGACCCACTCCATTCACATGATCCGGATTTCTCAAAATTGGGATAGGAGGGAGAGCAAGGGGTGGGGAACCGAGTTGCAACCTTGCACCGTGTTAATTGTTTTCTTTCCTCTCAATTACATTCATAAACCCATTTTCTGCATTGCATGTTATTTCTTTGTGCTTCAAAATTGAAACCACGTGCAGCGCCTTCTTCCCTCCGCACACACAATAAATGCACTGCTCCCTCCCCCAACCCATCACGTAACTATTTACATCTTGGTTACTCATTCTGTGCTCAGACCCTGGGAGAAGAAATTGGCCCCGTGGGACAAGGTGAGGCTTTGTGAAACCATCTCTCAAATCCGAATCTCGGGCTCCCATCTCGGGGAAAGGCTCCTGGGCTCACCTCTCGCTCTCCCCACCGCCGCTCTAAAGGCCCACTCTTCGCACAGGTGGTTAAGTTTACATTGGGAGAGAGCTAGCAGGGAGGACATCCAAGGAGAAAGGCAGTTCTGCAGTGTCGGGTCAGGCCCACACGCCACCTACTCCACACCCTTGCTTGCCCGCCAGTCGGGGCCAGTCAGAGTCAGCTGTGGCAGAGTGCGAACCTCTGTTGCTCCTAGATCCGTGCGCCCTGGCACGAGAGACCCTGCACAGGGAGGCACTACTCCCTGGGGAGTGTTCCAGTCCCGGATCTTCCCAGGCAAAGAACTCCCACAATAAATAAATAAATAAACTCCAAAGGGGGGAGGGGAAGCTGGAAAATGGATTCGCTGACAAGGAGAGATAATAAATGAGAGGCGCTTTCAGATAGATATCTCAGACGTGAAATTGCGCCCAGCTGGTTGTGTAAGCAAACAAATAGTTTCATGTTAGGAACTCTCAACTTGTGGCTTGATGAATAGAACACGACAGAGGTAAATGGGTCTTTAACTCATTTAGGAATACAACTCTTTGGCTTCTCAAGCAAAAGGCCCAGTGACGCCACGGATCCTGAGCAGGCCCTTTAACAAGAGTTTTATTAGTTCCCACTTGTGTGCGCCTTCACTCCCTCCTCACGCTCCTCATGGTCTCCTATTTGCAGAGACATTGATGATTTGTTCTGAGGAATCCCGGAGCTGACAGGAGGCGATTCAGTCACTGTAGGAGATATAAAAAATGCCTACCACTGGAATAAGAGGAGAAAGATATTTTTTAAAATAAACTTTATTATTGCATGTCTAGAGCGTGCAAAATCTCAGGTGGGCTGGGAACCACGGGGATCCAGATCCCAGCGGTCCAGAGTGCAACGCTAAACGGTGAGGTCACCTAGACCCTACAAAAACACCCTTTGCTGTAGCCAGAGGCTGAGAGCTCGGAACTACCGGAGGGGAGAAGTCCCAGAAGCACGACGTGGTCCTGGTAGACAGGGACCGCGTCCTCCTGATATTCCTTACACCTAGCCTGGTCCCAGATAGGGACGTGAAGGGAGGGGGACTGTAGAGGTCTTACTTTTTCTTCCCTGAGTCATACCTCATACCCCGGTGCAGAAAAGGCGCGGCCTCTTCCCTAGAGATTTCAAGAGAAGAGTGCGTCCTGGGATAGCCTTTCTGATGTTTTCAGCAAAGCTTGCGGCTTAAACAGACTTCAAACTTCCTAAAGTTCCTTGCCCAGTAAGTGTTTGGTTTAGAAAAAAAGAACATTAACTTTCCTAGGTCACTTAATTTCAGGAGAAAAGGCACCTTATGTGGGCTGCTCTCCAACAGATAAGATGAACTTCCTTTGGACCTGGGGAACCCCTTGGTTCCACTTCGACAAGTTAACCCAACTCTACTCTCCCGATCCTTTAGGACTGAGACAGCTTTGACAGGCTGACGCAGGGCTACATGCCCCAAGACAACCGTCTGGTCTGCACCTGTCTGCAGCCTTATACCGGAGTTCCATCGCTCCCCCTGGCGCATGGCATGAAGGTGGGCTTGGTACTCAGGAGCCTCCTGGCGGCCACCCAGGCAGAGGAAGCTTCTGCCTGCTCCACCTCACCTCCTCTTCAGGTCCTGAGCCACAGCTGCGACCAGGGCCTGAGAAATCACTGTGCGTGGAACCCAGGCAACCCGGCCACAAATGGGACCTGCAGTTTCTCACTGAGACCTCGCGTTGCTCCGACTGCTCAACCCTCATCCCACATCCCCCTGAGACGCAGCCACTGGTCAGTTCAGTCAGGAGCAGGAGGGAGCAGAAGGCCCTTTTTGGTTGTCACAAGGGTCAACCCACTGTTCAGATGCTGCCGTCTTGGTTATCTAAATTGTCCCTTAGAGAGAGTTGATTATTGAGTCCTTTCTACACTCTGAAAATGCAAAGCCTTTGGGTAGCCTGTTGGGCCCAGCAGGACTGCCCAATGATTCCTGAGTCCCTGGAAGGTTCTGTCTTTCTGAATGAGACATAAAGTGACCTCTGATTCTGAAAAGACAACTATCTCTCTATGTGTAATGCAGGCAAGGATCACCTGCCACCCAGGAGATAACAGGAGAAGCCCACTGCCCTGGCCACCAAATATGTGAGGATATTTAGGAATCCCTTCCTCCTGGTGTCCTGGCAGACCCGAAGATTCCTGGCTCTTCCGGGAGCCCCAGGGAATCTATGAGGCCATATGAAGCCCTGCACTTCTCCCTGTGCAGTGGGGGTTGATCCTCAGCTTGGGCCCAGGCTCAGAGGGGTGGTCAGGATTTCACAGGCCATGGGAGCCTGAGTCAAATCATCACTGCTACTTCTGAACACTGGAGCAAAATCCCAGTACATCTCTGGCCTCTTTCCACACTGGGTGCCTTGTTCTTGGGCCTCGATGTTGAAATTAATTGTAAAGTATGTTTGTGACCTATGAAAATGTTTATCTGTTTTCATTAGAGGGATCACACTGTAATGAATATATTTACATCTCATTTCAAGAAAGACAAGAAAGATTGGTGAGCTCTCTGAGGTTGCTGTTCTCCCAACCACCTCCACTTCGGCACCCTAACTGCAGCCTATCCCACCCCAATCCCCACACTCTGCCCTCAGGCAGCAGGAATGGGTTCCCATACCTTCTGGAAGGTGATCAGGAATTATATATTAGCTCTCCTCATCCCCTCTTGACTCAGCTGTCCAACCTGCAGGGAATTCAGTTTGGGCCCAAAGAAGTCCTTGGGTGTGGTGCAGAGGATCACTCCAGGGAGTAGTTCTGGTGCTCCAGGGCTCTGCTCCCTGCTGTCCTACCTCGGGTGGTCCCCAGGCAGCCTGAATTCTGATCTTGAATCTACAGTGGTTTCTCCATAGTGAGCTAGACACTCCCCATGCTATGTAGCACTCAGAATACTAAAAACCTCAAGCGGATTGGAGTGCAGGAGCCTGTTAATGCATTTTTTTGGGTAGCACCTGGAGACTTCTAGACAGCAAATTGAAAGCAAAACATTGCCAGTGATTTCTGAAAGTGAAGCTCTTGCCTCATACAGGCCTGTCTGGGGCTGGGGGGAGGGGGAGGGTGAGAGGTGTTATTTTTGAAGATCTGGCTTTATTAATACGCTAAGAAAGAGCTCCCTTGGCAGTATGTGTTCTCACAGCTCCAGCTCAGATCCTATAAAACATTCATGCTCCGAAAGCTGTTACAGAGAGCTGCCCCCCACGCACACCCAACTAGCGGCCCCAAGGGGAGGCTTCTGCCCTTAAAGAGCCATAAGAGCCCAAATGCCTTCTGGGAAGAACTCCCTCAGTTCAACTCCCAACTCCTAGGTTCTGGGTCAGCACCCTGCTAAGAGCCACAGGGACACGGAACTCTTCAGTCCACCCACCAGAACTCTAGGACCATCTTAGGAGCCCTCATCACAGAGTCCGGAAGAAAGGGTAACCACAGTCAGATCTTCAGAGGTCCATAAGAGAGAGCAAAGTGATGTAGAAGGCCTGACACTATCGTGGAGCTAGGGAGAGGTGGGACACTCCAGCCACTGGCATGCACCTATCAGCCCAGGGCTCAGAGGCATCTGAGCAGCACCCCTTTCTTTCCTGCTCTGTTTAAGTACCACCCTGTATGTTTCTCCCAAATTTCTCCAACTCATCAAGTTCCCACCTGCAGTGAGGACCCCAGTGCTGCTACAGGGTCACTGAAGCAGACTGTGCCTGGATTCTTGGTACCTAGAGACTTAGCCCTAGTGCCTGACCAAACCCAGCCTTCCCCAGTTCCCTACCCAGATGTGTACAGGGCTACCTTCAGTCCACAAAGTCGCAACAACTCCTGTCTACCACCAAGGCACCCTACCCTACTTGAGGACTCCAGCCTTTACAGAGCCTGGACCTCTGCATTTACAAAACTAAGACAGTGGCTAATTTTAGTAAATGAATGTATTCAACTTGGTATTAGAACTTAAATTTTCCTCCTTCCCCCCAAATACCCAATTCTACTAATAGTTGAGCTGGAAATTAACCAGGGGGTTCTCTTGTACTGATGACATCAGCCAAGCAACCACACACATGGGTTTTGCTAAATTCTTTTATTTTTGTTTAAATTTTCACTTCAATTTTAATTCTTGAAGAACAGCCTTGACAACATATATCGCACTCATTATAAGAAGCAAAGGGTTATATCAAAAATTATTAGTATAGAATCACAGGAAATCTGGTTTGGAACCAGAAAAAAATACAAAACAGATATAGATACATAGACACAGGACAAGTTTTTTATAATTATTTGGAAAATGTTATTTCCCCCTAATTCTTGTTTCCTTTTTTTTCTTTATGCGCATACGATGTTTAAATTTTACAAAAAAATGAAAATAAAGACTAGTATTTTACAAAATGAATAACAATGTTCGGGGTGTGTGTGTGTGTGTTTGTGTTTATGTGTGTGTGTTTCTACATAGGATTCAGTCCATTTCCATATGTGTTGTTTTTCTGTACAGAATATATCCACATCCGTCCACAATAAATCCTGGAAGGTCCATTATTCTCCTTCTGTTTTTTAAAAATTCTTATGGTCCTCTCTTCCAAAAAAATGTTTTCATTTTCTCACCAGACACAAGATCCTTTTTCTTTCCTTTGCAACGTGCTTATAGATCTGATCCTAAAAGAGTCTCCTTTTCTCCTGGTTTGCAGCTCCAGTTGCATTTCTGCAGGGTGGGCTGCTCCTGTCCCCAGCATTCCTTCCCCTGCCTGGTCTGCCTGGCCCTCCACACCCGGAGTCCCAGAGGCTTTGGAGTCCTTGGCCTGGGTGAGTCCTCTGAGTTTCTAGGGGGGGGGGCAGGGGCAGGCAGGAAGCGCCCAAGGTCTAGGAGCACTGGATGGACATGTAAGGCCAGTTGAAGCTGCTCCCAGACAGTAACATATCTCGGATGAGAGTTTCAATGGGGGTTTTACCTACCAAACGGACGAAGAAGAGCTGCTCGATGACAGAGGAGGACACCGTGCGCAGCGAGGGCAGTCGCAGGAGCAGTTTGCCGAAGCGGCTGGGCTGGTTGGGGTACTGGCTCCTCACATATTCCTCCAGTGCGCACTGCGATTTCTCCTGCAGGCTTTCGATGTGGGCAGCGTCCGACAGGCCACAGGCATCTGCCGGGGCAGCCACAGGAAGATGAGAAAGGGAAAGGGGGCACATGGTTAGCTGGAGAGCAGTAAAGGCACAAACAACAAACCATTAATTTTTTAAAGAGAAGAAAAGAAGGAAGAAATGGAAAAAGAAAGAGAAATCCTCCCTCCATACCTTCTCACACTCTTCTTTGCCATTCCTTTCCCCAGCCCATATATAAGTAAAAATAAATCAAATCTCCACTGTAGCATAGGGGAGCTGGAGAAAGGTACACACATAAAGAGGCAGCAACCTCTCTAGACTTTGTTTTTCCCCTTTCCCCTTTGGATTAAATAATGTACGATGCTGGAGCCATGTTTGCTGTGTGTAGCAACCTGTCCTCGCCTGCAGGGGAGCATCTTTCTGGCTATGCTCATTAAAGGAAGGAATTTCCCCATTTTGCCTGATTTTGGGGTGTTCAGGACCCCTGAAAAAGTATGCAGCCTGGAGGCCGTTCTTAAAGGCTTCTTGGAGTCCCCTCTCAAATCCAAATGACCTCAACTAGAAAATTCAAGGAAAACCTACAATGTGTACTCAGCACACACATCACACATGTGTGTCCCCGTGTGTGTGTGTGTGTGTGTGTGTGTGTATGTGCGCGCGCGCAGGGGGGACAGGTAAGGAATCATGGGCTGGCAATGCCTAGAATCAGATCAAGCTCATGCTTTAGCAATATAGGATTTGAGATCCACTATCTATGCAAGCAAAGACTCTGCAGTAAATCCTCCATGAGAGTGTACACTTCTATCTGTGCCTTAGATCAAATAATTGAAAATTGGTCACATCTCTAAGCTGTATACTAATCAGGAGGAATATGGCTCAGTTACTCTAGGCAGCTGAGAAGAGACATCTTCGGTGAGCAGACACAAAGCTGGGCTAGAGGCAGTAGCAGCTGTTGCCAGTTCAGAACCAGGGAGTGGGGAGTTAAAGGAAACTTGGGGGAGATAGGTTTCCTGTGGTAGGATCTAAGGAGAAAAAGGTACCTCTGCACAATGATGATCTCTCAAGATCTGTGTGCTTATTTTAGCGCTTATTTCATATCAACCAAGGACCTTATTGGTCTTCTAAAAACATTTCAAGACATCAGATTATACTTTATCAACTAACTTAAGGGAAGCAAATGGAGTTAGGTGGAATCAGAGGAATACACTGAAGTCTTCCACCTAAGTTCAAATACTCATGCTGTTTCTCATATTAATGATAAATATTTTAGAAATAGGAAGATCACAGAGGCCCTTAGCTAGTCAGGAGGTTCACTAGAGATCAAAGACATAGTTTGCTAATATACAGACCTGTAAGAAATATATGCATGACAATGCCCCCAAAAGGATACTATATAATTGTGAATGGGCAAGTGTGACCCTGAAGAAAACACCACAAATGATTCAAAGTGAAACCCGCATCCACTGAGTTTCTGAGCTTTACGTCCTTATATTTCAAGAACTAGGATTTACAAAGCATTCTAATACCTTCATCTACAAGGCTATGGCCTCAAGCAAAAATACAAATAAAACTAGCAATAATTCAAGATCTTCTGAGGCAAGTCCCCTTTGACCTCAGATTCAGACTGAGTTCCTTTCAGATGTTTAATTACTCCAGCCACCTGGTTGAATGTATCCAACACTAGCTTGAATTGGGAAGCCTGTGAGATTTCATGACTAGCAGGGCCAGGGTAGAAACTCTTTGGGGTTTCACTGCTTAGAGAGATGTGCCCTTGGTTTTGTTTGCTAACTTGGTCCAGGTGAATGGCCATCCTGAAGACCCATATTTACATATATCTTGCTTTACATGGATTATCTTTCATTATGCCATGAATCACTTTCAGCCCAAGACAATGCAATATGGAAAGGAACCATTGATAACCCAGAAAAAAATTTAATGATCCATATGGCAAAATTTAATGATCCCTCAGATCAGTAAAATATTTATCTGATATTTGCAAGTAGGGCCCCCAGAGTGCAAGGTCATGCTCCTACTCCCAGACAGGCCACTTCAAGAGAGAAGCCCAGGATAGTTAAGCTTGAGCTCTGTGCTCTCTGCTTCCATTTCTTTCCTTCTTTCGGAGTACAGTGCTTCTAGCTGGGCCTGTGGTCTCCCTCCAGCACCAGCCCTAGTTCTGGGCCTGGCTTCTCACCCTGGGTATTTATTAACCCCCTTGTAACAGAATTTTAAGTGTGGACTGAGAGTATGAACTCTCACATCAATTGGGGGATTAGGGTGGCAAAGTTAGGTGAGGGGGAGGTAAAATGCAGTACATATTTACATTCCATGAGTTATATTTCAGATAAGAAAAGGAGATGGATTGTGCAAAATCCATGTCTCACTTTTTATATGGTAGTGTCAATGTGGGAACCCTCAATATTTCTTCTACAGTGTATGGAAAAGAAATTATGTAAATAAATAACCATTACTGCTCAGGCCTCCCGGCTTAGCCTTTGTAGTGCAGAGAATGTATTTCATGTTGCGTATTCAGAAGAGTTTAGTGTTCAGGAAATATAGATGTAATCAGCTGCCATAACTAGAAATCAAAGTTATTATTGTGCTGAAAATGGATTTATTGTATTTATGTTAACTAGATGACTCCTTTCAGAGACAGTCTCATTTATTTCAAGGAATATTTAGGTGTATGAATTAATGAATTTTTTAAAAAGTAAGTTTAGGTCATGACCTAGTCCTTGGATGCTGTCCAGAATATTAAGGATTAAACATACCATCCGGAGGCCAAATGTGAAAACCACCACAGGGGACCCCCCTGTGCCAGCTTCAAATACTTAGCCAGAGCAAACCACGTTGGACAATATGTCTAAAACTGTCTTTTCCATCATTCAAAGTTTGCTTAAAAGTTGGATGACTTTGAGAAGGCTACCCATGAATTCCCTTCTGGCTGGCAATCAAAACAAGTTTAGTCAAAAGTGGAAATGTGCTGTATGGAGGAGAGGGGGGTGAATTACTACTGACAGCTCTATTTCCATTTTCAGATATTCTGCTTGCAGTTTTCCAACAAAATAATATTATTGTTCACTTCTAGGCATCCCTTGCACCTTGAAGACTTGATTCAAGAAACTTCTTTGGAAAACTTTTTTAAAAAATATGGCACATTTTTCACAGAAATGTTTTAAGATGGAAAGTTAAAAGAAAAGCATGAATAATTCCACAATGTTCCCTGAAGCCGGCACAGTCCTTGCCTCTCTCTGGGAAAGGGCACAAGATCACTAGAGTCAAGGGGAGTCAAAGAACCTTGGGGGAACAAGGAAAAGGGAGGGGAGACCTTTCTTGAGAAGACCCCTGTCCAGCTCCAAGTCACATTTCTGCTTCAAGACACCTCGCTGGATGAGATTTTAAAACCCTAGCTTCCCTGACACTGGCTTGCTTCCTGATGAATTTGGCTAAAGAACCGGGTGGTGGAGAGCCAGCCAGGCCCCATGCCTGCCAGAGCTAAAGCAGCCTGGTCGCTGCTTCCCAGGCTCTTTGTCACTTTTGAAAAACACGTTTCCATCAGGAAGACTTATTAAGATAAAATGCATTCAAACACCAAGGAGGCTATTCAATAAATCTTCCATTTGTTTTAAGGTTTGCACTTTATCCTCTTGCAAAGAATACTCCTTCTCTCACTAGTGGACCTGCATTTGCACTGAAAGTAAAAGGGGGGCAGTCCAAGTCCATGGCTCTGGCCACCCTGCATACAAATGAGATACTCTTGTCTAAATAAATTATCTGCTGTTCAGATCGATATTAATACTACATTTGCTACATTACAATATTGTGCAAATTTAAGAGTCATTTTAATACAATGTAAATACGATTCTTCACGCATGAAAGCCAAGAAATATTGATAGATTTTACCACTGCTTACTGTTCAACAAGGCCTTGGGAAAGTGTTTTTGCCATCTCTGCTCAAGAATGGTTTTAATTTGGCCTTTGGAGGGGCCGTCTCTAGGATAGATTTATTAGAATGGTTTATTTGTTCTCCGAATGGAGGAATTAAAAACAATAGTGCCAACAATGGTGATAAAACTGCAGCTACCCCTACTCACAGTGGGCCCAGCCCAAGACCCAGTCTAAGCAGCACCGTTCCACACAGCCTCCTTTCTGGCTTTGTTTATATTTCCCCCCATTACCTGCTGTACGGGGTGTTTATATGTTTCCCTCTTACAGGTTACAATAATAAAAGGCGGGCAGTGTTCTCAGAGGCTCAGAGCAGAGCCCTTCAAAGGAAACGTTAATGCACTTTCCTGGAAGTTAATTTGAACCATCTATCATACGAGAAATTGTTAACATCCATGTTACCACCACCTACACTCAATTTGATATTTTAAATGCACTCCTTTAAAATTTCAATGTTCCGTGCGTTTTGCATAGCTATGAAATTTATCTCCAGCCCAGGAATCCTTTCTTATTTGCGGATTCTACAGTATTGCTTTTGTTTTTTATCTTTCTTGTTTAGATCGAATCCGTTTTTTATGACCCTCAATAACCTCAGCAACTGCAAACATGAATGGTTTCCGATAAGGGAAAATCAGGCAGCAATAAAGTAGGATTATTTATGATTTATTTGCGCGTATTCTTCTCTTTCCACCTCTGTGTGTCTCTTTCTGTCGGGAAACTCATCCAGGGAACGTGCCACCCAGAGTAGGAAGCCACATTCCCACGTTCTCTTCCTCCCCTCTCCTCCCACAGAAACGCTGAGCTCTGGCTCACTCTCTCTCTCTCACACACACACACACACACACACACACTCACACACCAACACGCGCGCAGCCATTCGGATCCACAGCACCGCCTCCCCCTCCTCCCCAGATGCACACCCACCGCAGCCGCGGACCCAGGCCGGGGTTCCGGCCTTTAGGCCGGGCTGCGGTCCGGCCGCAGCCGCGCAGCCTCGGCTCCCGCACTGCCCCGCTCCCAAGATGGCAGCGGCACCGCCCGCCGAGGTCCCGCGCCGGGGCCGCAGACCTACGCCAGGCCCAAGGTCCGGCGAGCGTTCGGCCTAACGCCGCAGCCCTGGCGGCGCGGGAGACGCGGGAAGCCAGGCCCCGGCAGCGAGTGCTTGCCCTGGCTCCCGGCGCGGCCTGCCCTCCCGGCGACCGACCGCAGCCTCACCTGACGTGAACAGCACGATGGCTTTGAGGCAGCTGTACTCGGCTGAATCGACGTGCAGAGCCTTGAGTTTCTCCACCTGCTCCTGAAAGATGCGGATGTGGTCCATGAAGGCCACGACGCGGTCGGCGGACATGGGCGAGGCGTGCAGGCCCGCGGCGGCCAGCAGCGGCGCCACGTGCAGCGGCATGGAGCACTGGGCCGCGTTGAGCACGAACAACTCGCTCCAGGTGAGGCGTAGTAGGGACACCTGGTCGGTGATCTGCAGATCCGGGAAGAAGGGGATGTTGCGGGCCCACTCGACGGCGCTGAAGAGCAGGCGCGCGGCCAGCTCGCAGATGTTCTCGATGCCCATGATGTTGTTGGGCTGCATGCACTGGCTGCCATAGCGCGACGTGGGGTAGGGCTCGGCGCGCAGCAGCAGTGAGATGTAGCCAGACAGGTAGCAGTGGCCATTGAGGGGGTCCCCGTTGGTGAGTGCGTACTGGCCTGGATTGGGCTGGGTTGGAGGCATTCTTCCTCGCTGAACCGCTGACAAAAGAAAGAGAGAAAAGAGGCAATGTGCATCCAGGGGGCTTGCGAACATCGCGCGCCGTAGCGCATCCGACACAATGCAGCAGCTTTTCCCGCAGCCACACACGCCGGGGCATATCTAAACCATTGCTTCTCATAGCCCACACCTCGAGGAGATCTGGGGTGAGGCCCTCCAGCTCTGCAACTCGATGTGTCCAGCCATAGCCTGCGCCCCTGATCATCTCAGTTCCTGCGGAACTAGGCCTGACTTCAGGGCCCCCAGCTCCGCAAGGCGAAAAAAGTGCCATCCAACCCCACGGCTTCCAAAGAAGAACATACAGATAAATGAAACCCCATTTACCCTTCCAGAATGAAGCAAATCAGGGTTAAGGAAAAAAAAAAAAAAAAAAGGGAAACCTGAGAAAGGTTGTGGTTGGAGGCAAATGCCTAGCGGCCTTTTCATTTGCAAACAAGCAGCTTTTTGCTCATAAAATGTTTCCATATTCTCCTAAAATGCTATAGTCTTATCCTTAAAATAGATACAAGTTACATACCCTACTAACCACTTACAACTTTTGAGTAAAGAACAAGTATCCTGTACCCCTCCCATTTCCCTCCTCCCCATCACCCCATACAAAGTTCTCACTATTAAAAGCAACAGAAAATTGAAAAATTTCAAGAAAAAAGTTGAACTTACAGTAGCCAAACATTATTGAAAAAAGTGGGAAATATAATTAATGTCTGTTCTGCTCCGTGCCACTGCAACCTGCAGCCAGCTTTTGCCCAGTGAATGCACGAGCTTGCAACTGCAAAAACACTGGATTCATTAACCATCTGAATGCAAAACGTAAGCATGCTTTGAGTTCTTAAAGCTGACCAAAGTTTTTTTTTTTTAAATGTGTATGTTTTACTTCAACAGTGCCAACGTTTTAAATTGCCATGTAAACAAAGACAACTTTAGGAAAAGTTAGGGCTACTGAACTCTCCCCCCAACAATTAATATAGATATGTCCATGTACATGTAGCTGCCTTATTTCAGGTTGTGCACTATTTTCTTAAGTTTGCTTTGATTCTAATTTCAATGCAAGTTCCAGTGCAATTTAAGATCTTGAAACATAATGGCTAGAATACTTTTTTCTAATTATAGTTTTGAACTTGGCAGTTATTTTTCAATTAAATGAGAGCACAATTCAAAAGTTTTGTTTTGTTTTTTTCCAAATGCCTACAAAATCTCCCTGGAGCTAGAAATGAACTCGTCATATTTGCCTGCTCCTTGAAATCTGAAGGAATTCAATTTCTTTTCTTGTGGCATATAAAATATAATTTTAAAGTCAATTACAAGAAGAAGTAATCTGCATTCTGCAAAATTGACTGGTTCGCTAATTTGACTATAAGGCATCTTTAATGATTGTCAGGAGATAAACTTTAACTATAAACAGCTAAATATATTTATAAGAAAAGTGCTGCATCTCTTGCCACATGAACATGAAGCATATCCAAATACAACATCAAAAGTTGCGTGTGTGTTTTTAAAGCAAACCCATACAAGAGGGATTAAATGATGTGGAAGCTCATGCCAGCTGCAGTCTATGCATTATGGCCAAATCAGAAGGATTGGTAAATGCCGTTGTAAATTGTAATTTGTATGCAGTATTTAAGCAGAGGGTGGAGTTTGATGAAGAAATAAAATGAGTATCATGCTTAAAAAAAATGACACTACTATGAAAGCACAGTTCAGTCACAAACTTTCCTTTCAAAGTAGAGGGGTGAAAACAAGGCCATAGCTCTGGAGGAGGCGGCCCCAGCTCCGTGAAGAGGAGAGGGAACCAGTGAACAGGCCAAAAGCCCCCCTTCCCCCCTAATTAGACCTACAAGTGCAATAAATCTCACTCCTCTTTTTCCAAGCTAAGCTTCCAAAAGGATGATGGCAGCAATGAATCTACAGTTCAGGGTACTCCAGCCTCCAGCCCCTCTCCCTTTTAAAATAAAGGGTATGAAGAGGTGGAGGGGAAAGTGGAATGAAAAAACACAGAAACAGTTTCCTGGGGGAAAATAAGCATCCCTGCCCAAGTTCATGCCAGCACATTCCCAAGCATCCTCACGCACACGCGGGAAAGAGACACAAACCGAGCACATCCAACAGAGGAAAGGAGGGGATTTAAGCCACAGCTCATGATCCCAGGGACACAATCCTAAGCAGGCAGCGGGCGGGGTGGGGGAGCCGGGAGAGGAGCGCAGGCTGGGGGGGGGGGGGCGGGGGGGGGGAGGGGGGGGGGGGGGGGGGGGGGGACGCTGGGGGAGGAATGCAGCGGGGACAGGGGAAGCTGGGACGGGCCGGGACCACAGGAACCCCAGGAACCCCAGCCCCATACAGCAGCCACCCCGGCGAGAGAGAAAGAGAGCCAGGGAAGCGGGCTAAGCGCGGGGAGAGAAGCAGAGAAGAAATATTCACCTTCCCGCCTCATGCCCACTTTGAGGCACTTCTTGAGGCGGCAGTATTGGCACTGGTTGCGGTGGTGCTGGTCGATGGGACAGTTCCTGTTGGCACGGCATGTGTAAGTTAAGTTCCTGCGGACGCTCCTCTTGAAGAAACTTTTGCAGCCCTCGCAGGTGAATTGGCCGTAGTGCTTGCCGCTCGACTTGTCCCCGCACACCACGCACTCGATATGCTGCTGGCTCTGGCCCGAACCGGGCGGGCCCTGGCCCTTGTCCCCCGCCGTGCCGGGGGTGGCGGGCGCTCCAGGCTGGCCCGGGGTCTGCGGCGTGTGCGGAGCGCCCGAGCCCGCCTGCTGCTGCTGCTCGCCGGCGCCGCCGCCGCCGCCGCGGGCCGCCTGCGCTGCGGGGTTGGGGCCGCCGGGGTTGCCCCCGGCCACGTCGTCCTGCGGATCTCGCCAGCTGCTAACTACCATTGCCATATCTTTGGGCCCTGGGAGCGCTGGGGGGAGCCGAGCTGCTCGCCGAGGGCCGCGGGGCGCGCGGGCGCGCTGGGAGGGGAAGGGGAAGGGGAAGGGGGGAGGGGGAGGGGGCGGGGGGCCCACCGGGCGCCCCGGGGTCGCGGGAGCCGAGCCCGAGCCGGGCACCGGCCGCTGCCTCCGCCGCTGCCGCCGCTGCCGCCGTTACTGCCACGGCCGCCCCGCTGCTGCTGCGCGCCCGCCCGCCCTGCTGGCGTTTTGTTGTGGTTCCTGCTGTTTTCTTTCTCTCTTTTTGCAGCCCCCCCCAGGCTCTCAGGCTCCCCCCCCAACACCCCTGCTCCCCTCGCCCGCTCCCCCCGCACTCCGTTCCTGGGGGGGCCGTGCTCTCCTTCCCCCCTCCCCACCCCCCGGCGAGCAAGCTCCCTTCTCTCGCTTTTTTCTTCTTCCCCAAGTTGCAAAATCAGAAATGGCACAGGCGGCAGCCGGGAGCGGCGCGGGGCGCAGCGCCGGGGGCGGCGGGCATGGGCCACGGCGCGCGCACACACTCGCCCTCCGCCTTGCCCGCACCCCCGCGCACACACACACTCGCACACACACTCGCTCACCCGCGCCGGGCGCCCGCCCGCCCGCTGTCCGCTCGGGCTACGCGCAGCGCGCGGGCTGAGCCGACATAGAGGAAGCCGGCGAGGGCGGAGGCGGCGGCGGCTGAGGAGGAGGTCGCGGCTGCAGGCGCCGCTGGAGCTACAGCCTCAGCTGCTGCGGCGATCGCCGCTGGAGAAGCCCGGGCCGGGGCAGGAGTCGGAGCTGGAGTCCGGGCCGTTGCCCGAGCGGGAGCCGAGGCTGGGACCGCCCTCACCGCCGCCGCTGTCCCAGTGGGAGCCCTCGTGGGGCTCGGGAGTGCGGGGAGCGGGGTGAGTCGAGCAGGATGCCGGGCGAGGCTGCCGGTGGTGATCAGGGCGCGCGGGAGTCGGGGGGCCAGGTCCAGGGCCGGACGCAGCCAGCCATTCAGGAAGGCAGCGCTGGAGAGCGGGAGGCAGCCGGCGAGGAAGATCACACACTTTGCTCTTTTTGTTGTGCCGGTGGCGCCGGGCTCTCGCTGCCTTCTTCTTTCAAGAGGTGACGGAAGGGGGAGAAAAATACAAGATAATTCACGCCAGCGACGAATTCACAGCGAAATAGAAAAAAAATAAAAATCAGAAGAAAATAATTGCAAAAAAAAGGAAAAAGAAAAAGCAAGAGAGACATCCAAAGTAGGTCGAATAAATAATCTTCTTTTCCTCTTTCTTGCTCCTTCTTCTGCTTCTTCTGCTATAACACACAGAGCTAGTTAAAAAAACCCTGGAGATCTCCCAAAAATGTTCTTTTTTTAGTATTTTAAATAAGTGCTCTTCAGCCGGGAACCAACACCCTCCCTCCAAAAAAAATCATATATGTATAAAATAAAGATAAGAAGAATACGAAGGGGGTGCCTCCTCCTCCTCCTCCTCCTCCTCCTTTTTTTTTTTTTTTTTTTTAAGTTTAGCCCTCTCTCTTCTGCAGGAATGGAGTAAAAGAGACAAGGAGGAGGAAGAAAAAGGAGAGAAAGGAGAAGAAGGGGGAAACAACTAGTAGAATATGTAAGAAAAGAGAAAGGAGACAGGAGAGAGGGAGAAAAAGAGGGCGATAGGAGAGAAAGAGACAGAGACAGAGAGAGAAAGAGGGAGAGGAGAGGCGAGAGAGAGAGAGAGAGAGAGAGAGAGAGAGAGAAAGAGAGAGAGAGAGAGACCTAAAAATTGAATGCGTTTAAACGGGAGGACTCGCAGAGCAATGTTTCCGAAAGGGGGATCTGCGCGAATGTCTGTATATAGTGAACTTTGACACTACTATTGAAACTGACACGTTTCTATGGAGATCGCTGCCTTATATGGAGCTCGTGTCAAGGAGCCAAGAGAAGGGCTGCTGGCAACTGATAATCAAAGGCGACTGACTGGTCAGAGCCCTGAATCGGGGGGGAG
>JAJEJO010000156.1:75884-104614 GCA_020662805.1 Glaucomys volans | reverse complement strand
TTTCTTTCTTTCTTTCTTTCTTTCTTTCTTTCTTTCTTTCTTTCTTTCTTTTTTCTTTTTGGCGTTCTTCCTCGTATAGCTCAGGAGACAGTTCCCACTGATGTGCACAGCGGGGCAAGGGCTTTCTCCACTCCATCTAGATCCTTTAGCACCAGCATTGTCAGGCGGTCAACCGGGTCCCGAGCGGCTCCAGTCTCGGGAAGTTGATGGTTGGGCCCCGCCGGCCGCGCCTCTCAGCGGGAGATAACAACATCTGCCTGAAACGGGATACCTACTTTTGCAGCTCAATTTAGCTCTTAATAGCAATCCTCTGAGGTGTGGTTAATTGATGGGGATAAAGGCGTAATGACTTGACGGGGAGACGCCAATGATCCTTTAATATACTTTTAAAAGAACAACAACCGCCCCAAACACTGGCGAGTCATTGCTTCGTGACTGGGGCCCGGCGAAGTAGGAATCTGGAGAGTGGGCGAGGCAGGGATATGGAGGCTGGAAAAGCGATGCTGGTGCTATTTGTTTCTAGAGGCGTCAGTGCCTCCAGGGGTGAGCACCTGAGAGCCACCAGGGAGCGCAGGTCGGGCTGGCAGGGGGTTTTGCCAGGCTGCTGGAGAGCTCGGGTTGACAAGTGACCTGGTCGACTGGCGGGGTAGAGTCCCTAGCCGGGAAAGATGCTGCCCCATCTTGGGTTCCACCACTCTATTAGCCTTCTCCCTACATGTGACTAGTGGCTATACGCCCAGTGCCTCTGCCTGACAGCTTTCCCGGGCTAGAGCGACCCATCTTCAAGAGTGAGTGAAACTGTCAATTGGCCGCGCTTTTCAGGAACGCCGGGGGTTAGGCTTTCTGGACAACTTCTGAGAGGCTCCAGAGCCATCACAGAGAAGCACGCATCCAAGTGCCTGCGCGCGCAAACCGCCCCCAAAACAGAGCTGGAACACAGCAGCCCTGAGCACGTGGCTGTATTTAGGCTGGGTCCGCCCAGAACCCTGGGGCTTAGAGACCTGGGATTTACTTGCTCTAGAGCTGGGTCCGTGGGCCGGCTCAGAGCAAACCTTTTGCAGCATCTACTCCGACCTCTGCTCACTGCTCTTTCCTCAGCACTTCCCTTTGCTCAGTTCTAGCTGAGTCTCTAGAGTATGAATGGAGTGTTTTACTCTGCTCAAGCCCAGAATTTAGGTTCAAGCAAGCACTAAAATGGAAAGAAAAAAAAATCTATTCGCGTTTTCTTTTTGTGAATGGAACCCCCTAGGGAGGGACGGTGTTGTTCTTGAAGGTTTTGCAGGCTTTAAGCTTTGGAAAAAGATAACCTTAACTCTTCAGGTTTTAGCTTTCTTAGGAAGCAGAAGGAGAAATAACTTTCTAATCATCATCTATATTTTACTGCATTGAGAGACTGTAGTTAAGACTGCAGCGATGGACCATCTTCCTCCCTAAGCCAACATAACAGGAAAGAAAGTGTCCCAGAAATTTAATTTCCCCAAATCCTCTGGTGGAGAAGTATGTGTCTCTGGGTGAGAAAGCGTCAAGGTCAAGGATTTGAAGATGCACAATTAAGATTCTGAACTAGAGTGTTCTTGTCTTGGTGTGGTTCTGTCCATTCAGTCAGTAACCTCACCAGTGCGGTTATGCCCTCTATGGATCTCTAGGAAATCAACATTCACTGTCTAGCTTGTGACTCCTTCGTGGCCCCAAGCCAGGAAGGATGGCAAACTGCTCCAAGGCCACAGCATTGTCTTCTGGCTCCTAAGAGTCAGGGACAGGTCCCACGTCCAAATGCATGCCCTGGCTAGTGACTCCTGCTTAGAAACTCCCCTCCTGGGATGGAGTTCAGGATCCAACGCTGAATGAAACCAGGCTTTTCTGATTGGGCCGCCGCGGTCCTGAGATGCTTCTTAGAGTCCCGGAATCCCTCAGAGCCTTTGATCACTCGGGCCCTTGGCGCTGTAGACCCCTAGGGTCGTACCTGCCCCAAGTCCAGGAGCATTCTCACCTCATTCAAGGGCCTTTAATTCCGGTGTGTCTCACATCCCTCACACCACAAACGCGCTACCCTGAGAACAAATTCTTCATTCTGCGAACAACCCCCCCTTCTAGGGTGCCCCTTCCACTCTTTCCCCAGGGGCTCCTGTACTTCAACCCGGTGCTCAACAGCGACTGGAACAGCTCCCGGAAGCGAGGCCCACATCCGGGCACCGAGCCTCGATCTCGGAGTTGGTGGCGGGTCATTCGACGCAAACACAGGAGCTCCCCCAGCAGAGATGTCTGAGCCGTGGGATCAGCTCACTGGAACGTCGTCCCGAAAGTGACGGGCCGCTCTTGCGCTCTTGGGCGCTCTTGCTTGCGCCCAAGGCCATCACCTGGCGAGCGGGAGTAGTGAGTGACTAAGCCCGGAACCTGCGCAGGGGGATTCAAGAAGAAAGCCAGGCCCGGCCGGGGGGTGGCGCACGCTTTCCAAACCCCAGGTCTGTGCTGGCAGTCCCCTCGGGTCAGCGCTGCAAACCTCTTAGGAATGGGCCCCGAGGGAATGTGAGCCAGCCTCCTCCCAACCTTGTACGGTTCAGAGATCCAACGTCGAATGAAGCCGCTTTTGCGAGTTTTCATTACGCTTCTGTGCGGGGACTGCTTAGGGCGCTGAGCCTTGCAGCTCTCGCAGGCTGCCTGACAATTTGCCCTGTTTTGGGCAACCAGTCTTTTTCAAGTGTTAGTCTGGGAGGGGTGGGCAGCAAGCCTCTATTTTCTATTTTAAGGAAGAGCTTGGTTTTAAGAAGCTGGAAAGCCAGTCGGAGTTAACTTTGTGGCCTTCGATATTTTTTAAAACATTCATCTACAAGGCAGGAACAGCACAGGAAAAACTGCTGTGTGGTTCATAAAAAAGATCTTGAGAGACCATATCTCAAGAGTTTTTGCAGAGATTGCTTTATAATCTCTCAATTTAGAGAGTTGTTATGTACTGTGCAACCAATACACTGAATAGTATCTTCCTTCAGACAGGGATTGAGAAACGGAAATACCACTACCTTCCGGCCAAACTGTTGTGAGGACCGATTACAGGGGAATTGAGACTCCAGATGTTGCACTAGAATCGATGCAAGTGTGAGCAGGTAATGTGGAGAAGAATGACATTGTTAACAGAAAGCATCTAATTAACAATGACTTCATTTGATTGGAAGGATGAAGAAGGCTTTTTAAATCAATCCAGATTCACTGGCCTAACCTTGGCCAATTTATGAATATGGAGCCCTACTGGGGTCTGCTTTCTTTCAAAGATGTCATCTTAGAGGTAATAGCATAGGTGAAGTCATTTGGTTACACTGTGGAAACTTTTATAGTGCCTTCCTTAGGAGTTTAATTCAGTGCTTCTTCATTTTATTAGGAACAGACTGACTCCATCAACTGTGCTCTCCCTGTTTAGAGGCAGGACTGCTTGAAGCAATTAGGTTCACCAATTAGCATACTTTTACTGACCCCAGCAGCAACACCACTCCTTAGATTATCCATTTCTTCAAAGTCAGGGAAAAGCTGAAGCACAACATGCTTCCCAGGTGTCCACGTTCAGGAAACAAGCCACAAGCAGGGCAGCACGGCAGTACAAAAAACTTTCTAATAGTCCTGCAAATGTTTGTTTCAGCATCTCTGGTGATTTTTTTTTTTTTTTAGCCCCTATTCTGATTTTGGATCCTATTATACCACCTTACTTTGACATAGCCTTGAAAACCTTTCCCCTTTGGTTGTATTTTGGCAGAATTGCTTTTAAGAAAGTTAATTTTCTCCCTTCTCTTCTGTCCTCCTGTGTGCTAATGATGCTATAAATGTGGAAAACCTTAGGGTTCAGAGAATGGAAGTCACTGAAGGACCCCTTAAAATCCTTTTTAGGTAATAAGAACTCAGGATTTTGTGTGTGTGTGTGTGTGTGTGTGTGTGTGGTGTCCATGTCCATGCTCATGCATGCATACACGCATGCATGCGTGCACCCACCCAGCTGTGTCTCAAATCAGAGGCAGAGGGTGGATATGGGGAAATACATTATTTTTCTTAATTTTGAAGGTGCACCTGCAAGACTGTGTTACAGTCCTTCCACTGTAAGTTCAATCAGCTGGTGGCCAACATCTTTAGTAAAATAAAATCTCTGGAGCCTAAAGCAGTCTGGGAAAGAAGAGGTTTTTCTCTTGTTACTGTCATGGGTAGTGAAGGATTAAATTTGCATGGCTACTGTCCCTCTCTCTCTTCTCTAAAATATATATTTCTCTATAAGTTTTCAGTAGATTAAATTGCTGACAGTTCATCAGTAGCAGTAACAATGCAATTCTCCTAACCTTATTAAATCAATAAATACTAGATTCATACATTGAATTAAAAATGCATCAGCATGGCCAGAAATTGAGATCATATGGCCACAGACCTCTGAATTGAAGATGCCCCTCAAAAATTGGTTGTTTAACGTGTTTAGTTTCTTTTCGTATTTTGGATCTGTGAGTAGATGTTCTTTTTTTTTTTAACATTTCAGGAAACATTTGTGATAGTTTAAAAAAATTTTTTGAGTTTGTGTATTCTTGAAAAACCTTTCACTAATTCCTTACATTCCACCATCAAAATGATGCATGCACTTAACAATAGTAATACACAGTGATTATTTAGTTCTTGTCATTAATTTTCATCTAGGGAATATACTTCTACTCAGAATATATTATCCTGGTAAAACATATTCAAGGTGCATGCATTTCTACATAAGCATAAGTAAATTTAGATATGTATGTTTTTGTATTAGTAAATATATTCAGTGTGTAATATTTCTGTACATTAATTATAACAGTCTTTTTTTTTTTTTTTTTTTTTTGGTACTAGGGATTGAACCCAGGGCTGCTTTACTGCTGAGCTACATGCTCAGCCCTTTTTACTTTTTATTTTGATACGGAGTCTCACTTAGTTGATAAGGCTGACCTTGACCTTGCAATCCTGCCTTGACCTCCTGAGTTGCTGGGATTATAGGCATGTACCTCCATGCCTAGTTATAATAGTCTGTTTTAAAAAAGAAACGACACTTATCTTTCAACACTGTCTACTATATTACAAACTAATTATTTATAATTTCAAACAAGTTATTTATAGTCTGATTTGTTTGTTGAAATTTGCACTACAAAAGGTGAAATTAAACATTCAAGTCTTTTTTTAAAATATATATATATATTTTAGTTGTCAATGGACCTTTATTTTTTATTTATTTTTATGCAGTGTGGAGAATCGTACCCAGTGCCTCACACAAGCCAGGCAAGTTCTCCACCACTGAGCCACAACCCCAGCCCCCATTTCAAGTATTAAAACTTAGCACAGCACTTAGGACATTACAATTATCTCAGGTGTTATATTTTGTGGATGAAGAAATGCCTAAAGTTGGGCACGGTGGCACAAGTCTGTAATCCCAGCAGCTCAGGAGTCTGAGACAGGAGGATGGTGAGTTCAAAGTCAGCCTCAGCAATGGCAAGGGACTAAGCAACTGAGGGAGACCCTGTCTATAAATAAAATACAAAATAGGGCTGGGGATGTGGCTCAGTAGTTGAGTGCCCCTCAGTTCAATCCCTGGTACCTGCCCCTGCCCCTGCCCCCTAAAAAGAAATACTTGAAATTGTAGATTAGTTGACAAATTTATAGTTAGTCCCTACAGAAAACAGGGAACATTTATAGCACCAGAAAGTTAGATGGAAAAAGTAACATTACTCTAGTCAGATATTTTACTGTATTAATTAATGATGCTAATTATTTAAAAATATCCCCTATTTGTGTCAGCCAGCATGTATTATACTGATTTCTGAAGATAAAGTCATTGGCCCTTGGGTTCACTGCACTGTAGAAGAAAAATCTTTATTTGACGAAACAGGCAATCAACTGAAATCTATCCTCTTTAAATAAACTGATTCTTCAGTATTTTCCCAGTGTTGGTGTAGGTTGTTGTCTGTGATGTCCCCCAGGGCTCTTTCCTCTGCTCTCTGATTTGGTATATAAAAGCAGCCCTGAATGATGGATTACTGTGTCATTGCAGCTAGCGAAGGATTAATTTGTTTCATTGATTTCTCTTTAGGCAGATTGCCAGAATTTGCTGCTTCCCACCTTTCCTCAAGACTTCTACAAGTAATAGACAGTAATAGCCTAAGACAAATCAGCTCCTTCTAGTAAAAATAGAATCAGGAAACTAAGAGTCCTAGGAAAGCTATGGCAAACTTTTTTTTTTTATTGACATACTGGGGAGAGCAATTAATAAACTATTTGTTTTAGAATTTTTAATTGAAGAAAATTTTGGAATTAATAGCATACAACAAAACTTGTCAATAGATTGTAAGTAAGCACTTATAATATTTAGTCCATAAAAATGTTTCCTGATTTGTAAGAATCCTGCTTGACAAAGAAAAAAAATGTTTTATGTATGTGAATCACAAATACTTTTCTTTCTATGCCAGATTTCAGAATCAAATAACATGTCCATACAACTTTGTGAAAGTTTCCCTGTATGTATTTATAGTGTTATTTGAATTTTTGGAAACTTTGGACAATGCCTAAGAGTATCAAAGCATAGAAATATAATTATCCAAAGAAAAAAATAACTTTCTATGATTAAAAAGTAGTATTTGCTCATAAGAAAGAACTTGTAAAACTAGAAATGGCATTTTGAGTATTTTCTTATACTTCTCCTCTGAGAATTTAATGTAATATGATTTTAATCCTCATTAGTCATTTATATAGACTCCATAATGTTTTTTTTTTCTTTTTCAATGCTGGGGATCAAACTCAGGTTCTCATGCATGCTAGCAAGTACTCTACTATTAAGCTAAACCTGCAGCCCCAACTGTAAAATGTTTTAAAATACATACTTTCATGAATCATTGCTCTACTTTTGAAGAAGTTAGATTTCTAATTTTCTACTAGTGTAAAGAAAGCTGTAATGAATAACATTTTAAATCTCTGGTCATTCCTATGGTCATTTCCTTACAATGTGTTATTAGAAAAGGAATTGCTTGGACTGAAGGAATAGATTGTTTTTGAAGATTCTTTTATAACAATTGCCAAATTGTTGTCCAGAAAGAGTCTACCGATTTATCCTAGTACATAATTTTTTTTTTCTGTAGAGGCTGCATTCTAATTTATGTTACATGAGCAAAGAAAACAGAACAACACTCTTTTCCTTGTGTTCTGAAAGCAGTGGTAGAATTTTGCATGTACTTAGTCTTTTAGAAGTATTTCCCCAACTGCAGATGTGAAATAGGCTGGTTATACAAATCTATTTGTTTCTCTTCTGTAGTGCTGAAAATTATATTGATTTAATGATCTCAAGTTATACTTTTTATGTAATTAGTTATGTAGTAAAAACTAATATTGTCATGTGCTAATGTCTTTTTTTGCCTCTATTGTGCTATGATAGTAGTCCATGCATTATCAGCAAGTTTGTGCTTTTCCTGTGCTTTGCTGAATGGGAAAAGGAACATCTGTTTCCATTATATATCTGCATCATAATGATAACAATTAAATAGCTATTATGATCGTATACAGTAAATATATTTTGTTGAATGACCTACACTTCCTTTTTGGAAAATTTCAGAGATACCAGAGGCACTTAGTTTTTACAGGTAGGGTCCATGTAGGGATTTATAAAGGCCTTTGCTTACTTTGGGTAAGTTATTACAGTTCTTATTTGCCTCAAAAAAAATCAACCAATCAAATTAATGATTAAACACAAGATTTTCAGATGTCAATCTTGAATATATTTTTCTTAGGTATGTGTTTAGAGTACAAACTATTAGGTATCTCTCTTAGTGCTCTTGAATGGGTGTATCATGCTATTAACCTATACGGTTCATTTTTTTGTGCCATTTTTTGTATTTTTTAGTTTACTAAGTTGAAAAATTGAAAACAGCTACAACATATTTCACTTTTCTTCTTATATTAGGGGGACATAGTGATATTTACCTTTTGAAAAATTTGGTGGTGAGGATCAAACCCAGGGACTTTCATATGCTAAGTACACATTTATTTCTGAGTTATATTCTCAGCCCCTTATATTTACCTTTTAAGTTTAGCAGGAGAATATTCAAATATTCTCTATACTATTTCCATTGACCTTTCAAATTCCAGAGGAATGTTTTCATTTATTTTAGTTTTTGGATAAAGATGTTTTGATGGTTATATTAAAAATAATTAGAAAGTATTTCAGATGAAAAGTAATTATAAGTAAAGAAAAATAAACACCCATGTACCATGCATAAATCCAGTTTGAGATATACATTACCAGTACAATTGAATGTATCATTGAATGTACTTTCCAGAATATAGTCCCTTATGGTTTCTTAAAGAGGTAACCATCATCCCAAATTTGATGGTAATTATCCTTTCCTTCTTTTAGGTACTGTTTTTTTATTGTTGTTGTTTTTTTCTTACATGATCTAAACATTTGACCTAAGTAACCTCTACTTTAAATGAGTGAATTTTAAAATGTTGGAGCTGTAACTGTTGTTAGAATCCTTTTAGTCTAATTACCTGTAACTGGGCATGTTTCTCTGTTTTACTGTCCTGTCCTTTACTGGTCTCTGATGTCTTTCTAGCCATAATTAAAAAAAATATTTATTATGTCTTGTTTGACATATGTAACAAAATGAAAATAAACTAAAAAGAGAGGCCTAGACAGGTGAGATAATGTTGTCAAGACAATATACTAAGTCCTGGAGCAGGGAATAAAACTCAGTTCCCCTGACATCAATTCAGGCACCCTTCTCTTTACTTTGCCTATCATTTTTCTGGGGTCATTCTTAAGTAATAGGGGAGGAAGAGAGAGGGAGGTTAAGGAGAAGGGCAAGAGAAGAAAGAAGAGAGGTTTTCCCCAGAGGTTTTTTGTTTGTTTGTTTTCTATAGGGAAAAACAATGTAGCCATGTCAGCTTGGAAGCTCCTCACAGAATAAGACAGTGTGTCTCCTAGTGAGTCCCTTCTATATTTTTTGGACTTTCCTGGAAACAGTGGTAGTTTGTGTATAATGTGACACTCACTGAACTCTTTACCCTGAAGTTAATTTTCTGCCGTCTTCAGTCTAATCAGAGAAGGAAAATAGGGATGGGCAAAAACACAACTGTCTCTTTACATGTACATGTGTTTAATTTTCAATATATTTGCAGTCAGGACTTCAAGGAATTATTTTCTCCTTTTTGTGTAGTTTATGCTATGTTCACATCACAAATGACTTTTTATTTGAAAATGAGTTTGTTTCTTGTTTCTGTTTCGTAACCAATTTGCCAGTCCTAAAGTGAAAATAGCACAAATAGAATAATGTGGAAACACATTTTTAAAATTTCTTTGGAGGAAAATCCCATTATAAAACTTAGAATTACATGCATGTACTTTCTTTTTCAGGTTTTTACTTGAACAAATTTAATTCATTCTTAGTTGAGATGATTAAGCTTGAATCATAATATTCACACTGTGCCATGCATCTATGAAAAAATAGCTGTAAAACTGGAGATTGGAGTTCTATATCCTATTGTAAAATCACATTTTCCAAAATCTGTTGCTTTGAAATCAAATAGTTGGTTGAATAAATTATTTACTTTCTTCTCTAAACACATATTAGAAACTTATAATACCAGTAATCATATTCATTAGGGTAGATAAAGCTACTAATAGCAATTTTGTCAATGTTAGAAATATTCTCAAGATAGTTGTATTTAATAAGTAAATCAGATAGCACATTTGTCTTTGAATACTTTAGGTCAAATTATCTTATGGGTTCAGCATCTTGTAGTAGGAAAGTTTCTCCTGCATATTAGAGTGAGGAGAGATCTGTAATCAGATACCAGTGTTCAGTACCCCTTTTATTTAGGCATTACTTTAGTCACCCTTACAAAATATGATTTCTTTAGCATCTGTCTAGGAAGGCTTTCTTTCTGGGAGAGCATATGTGTGAGAATATTTTAAAAAGCATTTTTTTTGTCTAATTGTAATTTCTGGTGAACATCTGTAATGTAAATAATTTTCTATACTGGTTAAATTATCCCATGTTGCTGTCCTCTACTAGGTAGATAAAATTGAAAAATGTGGGATTTTTTTTTCATATAGCAGCTTAAATATGTGTACTTTTCTTAGTGACTTCACTTTAGTCTAACTTGAAATTATTTCAAAACTAGCAGCATTGAGCATATAATTTCCCATTGACATAGCCAGTATACAATTTTTTTTTCCAGTACACAATTTGTAGCTGTGATTTCAGAGTTATCTGTGGGCAAAAAGGGTGGAATTTTCTTCAGGCAATGATAAATTTGCATGGTGTAAAAATTTCTTTGTGTCTTATCTTGAATTCTCAGATCTTTAGGATTTTCCCACTATTTTATTCTTAGGAATATTATGTTAATTTCTCAATATAATGTACTTACGTGATTTTATTAATGTTACTATATTGGGACTTTAAAAGAAAAAGAAAATATATTTTGCTTTCTCTTGCTATTTGCCTTTTGAAAAAAATCTTGGAATTATAATTTGGGGCTGCCAAAATTAAAGTATTCTTAATATGTATCTTGAATAAATAGAATATGGAATTTTAAAAGTTCAGATCAATTCTTTAAAATAAGATCTTAGATTTTTTTCTCAATACTCTATTTTGTTTAAATTGAATGTTAATGTTAATTTAATTTTCTCTCTGCAAATAAAAAATTGTTATATAACAGTATTCTCTGAAAAGAGGCCTTTATTTTGCTTAATTTAGTAAAAAGCAAGTTTATTTTCATTTTCTTTTTCTTTTTGTCATAGTGGGGATTGAATCCAGGGTTGCTCTACGGCTACATCTCCTGCCCTTTTTATTTTTTTTTATCTTGAGACAGGGTCTCACTAGGTTGCCAAGACTGGCCTCTGCCTTTTAATCTTCCTGCCTCAGCCTCCCAAGTAGCTGGAATTATAGGTCTGCACCACCACACCCAGTTCATTTTTCTAAAATTCAACTAACAAAGCCTAGCCTAAATGTAAAGGCAAAACATGTTTTTATAAAGATTTCTAAAAACCCCTATATTTGATCTTTTAAGTTTTTTTTTTAGATGTTAATAGACCTTTATTTTATTCATTCACTTATATGTGGTGCTGGGAATCAAACCCAGTGCCTTGCACATGCTGGGCAAGTGCTCTGCCAGTGGGCCACGACCCCAGTCCCTATATTTGATCTTGATCATACATTAGTTTTGATGCTATTGAATTTATAATAGCATTAAACATGTTCTTATAGCTCACCAAAGTTTATTGAATGATGCTAAGAATAATTACCATTTAGCTGTCTCATAAGAAGTAGGTTGTTGATATGTTTTCTGGCAAATTTGACCAGCACAGATAACTGTTTTAGATGAGAAAGTTGACAAAAATACTATTTTTTTCTCTATAATAATTGCAGTCTTTCTGGGATTAATTGTGTAACCTTTCCTGTTTTAAAATATGAAGATGTAGATATAAGTTTCAGTTTATATGTATTATAATTAGCAGTAGAAGTAAAATTTGTATGTGGTGTAGTGTTTGCATGATGTACCAGGTCCTTTTGGATTTTAGTGATATATTGGGTTTTGCATTACTTACACATTTGTCAAAATAAGTACTTAAATTCCAAAATAAGCTCTTTTTGTTGTTAACTTGTTGTTATTTGCAGTGCAAGGGATAGAAACCTGAGCCGTGTGTGCTCTACCATTGAGATATTCACCCAGTTCTAGTTAATTTTTGAGATATATATTTTATAAGATTTATGTGTATAAAGAGGCAAACATTTAGTAGAAGTTTACAGTGGATTTAAACATACTATTAGGGTTATCCAGGTAGTTTTTTGAACTGGTTAATGCTTAGTGATCTGAGGGAAGAAGAGAGTGGCATTGTGGGACTTTGAAAGCCAACTGATGTTTATTGACATAGCCCAAAGTCACCAAGATCCTATTTGTATTTCAGTTCTAAGATTAAGTTCAAATGTGTTTTGAGTTGTATGTTGGTTAGCTTTGTATTGCTGTGGCCAAAATACCTGACAAGAATAACCTAGAGGAGGAAAAGTATATTTTGGCTCATGGTTTTAAAGCATTCTGTCCATGGTTGACTGGCTCCAAAGCAGAAACATCATGGCAGAAGGACATAATGGAGGAAAGCTGCTCAGCACAGGAAGCAGAGAGAGGAAGGGGCTTAGGGAGAAGATAAACTCTTTCAGGGCAACACCACCCTTGTGACCTACTTCTTCCTACTAGGTCCCACCTCCCAGTAGTGCATTCAGCTCTCTGTGAATTAATACACTGATGAGGTCAGAGCCTTCATGATCCAATCATTACCTAAAAGCCCTGGGGACCTGCACTGGGGACCATGATTTAAACACATGAGCTTTTCTAGGGACATTGCAGATTCAAACTGAAGTAAGTTGTGACAAATTAATTCTAAAATTCTGAAAAGTCCTGAATTTTATAGTAAGGAATTAGCTGAGGGCAATATTTTTATACATAGTATGTATGTTCAAGACTTTTGCTCTTACATAAGTTTGCCTAATTATTTTTCCTATCTAAGAGAAGGATATAAAATCTCTTAATTTATGAATTTTCCTGTTCTATAAACAGCAAAATTCTATTATCATCATTATATGCTAAGCAAATTTCATATATTATTTACTTTAATCCATTCATGTAAAATGTAAAATTCCTATTTTACTGATAAACAATTCAAGGCTCAACCATGATTGAGTAATTTGCTGGAGTCATGTAGTTAATAAATGATAGAGCAAGGATTTCAATTGAAATATGTGTCACTGTAGGGTCCATTCCTGGTATATGCCAATGCCATTGTTTCTTATCAAGTAATTCATTATGCTATCTTTTTATTATGGTTCGAATTATATTCTCACGGGTATGTAAAATGCATAAAGCAACTCTCTTAAGAAGCAAAGGAAAATTTCTACAACCTCCTGGTATTCTTTTTTTAAAACTATTTTAAAATAACTTTATTTAATTAATTTTTTATTTTTGTGTGGTGCTGAAGATTGAACCCAGTACCTCACACATGCTAAGTGAGTCTTCTACCACTGAGCCACAACTCCAGCCCTCCTGGTATTTTTACATACCATTATCCATAGGATGATAACAGTCTCCAATCTTAGTTTAAATTATGGTGTCCATATCAATTTTGCCATATAGAATGAAGAAAGAATTATGTCTACAATATAAATTTATTTCGGCACTAGGTTGACTCGGCTATTAAATAGTGTATTTGCTATCAAATTTAAAAATAAATAGCAAGAAATTTTTAAATTTATGATTTCTAACCTTCAGAATATTTGTGCTTTTAGTGACTTTCAGTGGGTAAAAAACATGGTTTCCCTTAGTAGGTATATTATTTTGCTTGGGCTGCCATGACAAAGTACCACAAACTGGGTGGCTTAAAAAACAGAACAATTTGTTGTCAAGTTCTGGAGAATGGAAGTACAAGATCAAGGTGTCAGCCTGGTTGCATCCTTCTGAGAGCTGTAAGGTAGAATCTGTACCATGTCTGTCTCCTAGCTTCTGGAGGTTTGCTGGAAATCTTTCTTGTTTCTTGGCTTGAAGATGCATCATTCCAATCTTTGTCTTCATATTTATTTGGTGTCCCTTTGGTGTGCATATTTGTCTCTGTGTCCAAATTTCCCTGCTTATAAGGACACCAGTAATATTGGATTAGGGCCCACCCTGATTATTTCGTCTTAATTTGATCATTTGCAAAGACCTTATTTCCAAATAGGGTCACATTCACAGGAACTGGAGATTAGGACGGCAGGATCTCTTTTGGGGATACAATTCAATGCATAACTACAGGCAAATATTCTGAGATAGCATATTTTAAAATTCTTTAGTAGTGGTTATACACATAAGTTTGAAGTTTATCAAAACATTGGTATAATTATATGAACATATGTCTATAAATGAGTCATGTACGAATATTTGTTTTGGGATAGGATTGATTTTGGGCTTGCTTTATTTTTATAAAAATCTAGGAAGAACAATTTGTAGGATAACTACTGTGGATAGTTTCATATAAATTAAATATGATTAGATATCAAAATATATGGGACTGTAATAAGATCAGTGTAGCTGCTCGTATGATGAAGTTTGGATTTCCATAGGCATTTTGGGCAACAGAACGTTCCTGAGAAAGACAGAATATGAGTTAAAGTCTGATGCAGGAATAATTATTTTATGTGAGGTGGGTTGTGGTGATAAGGCATGTTTTGGGGCCAAATATGTTATCAGACCATTTAAAATCTTTAATGCGGATTTTAGCTGTTAAACTTCAAGGAAGGTTTATTTTAATTTTATTCTGTAGAATATTTGGAACATATCAATAATAAGAAAAACATGACCCATAACCCTGATACTTAGAGTTAGTTCTTATTAACATTTTTGCATTTGATATAATTCCAGTCAAGTTCCTGCCATCTTTTTCATTGAGATTGTATCATATAAATAGTTCTCTAAAATAAATTAAGTTCTGACTTGTTCTCTAAATCTTGATCTGAGTTTGAGACCCATTGGCTAACACACCTGAGAGTCATTAGTGATGAGTTGGATCACCATATTTCCCTATTACCATCTGGTCAAGCCAGCTTTGTCTTGTATGATTGAGTCCTTTGCCTTCAGTTTTGTCCCCCACCCACCTCCTTTTGTACTGCTGCCAAGATCTTTTTAATAATTATGTCACTCTCCTGGCTTAACTCCTTTAGTAAGGGTAGAAGTCCAGCTTTTTATCATCTCTGCGATCTTCCTCATGCCTTTTCTTCTCATCTTTATTTTCTCCAAAGCTACTTAACAGTCTCAGAATAATGTATACCCTTTTGCACCTCCATAATTTTCACCTCTTCCCTCCACTAAAAATGTCCTTTATCTATGTGTCCCTCTTTCTAGCAGCTATTTATTCTTTAGTAGTTATTGCAAATGACACTTCCTCTCAAGTCTTTATTCTAAACCTGGTTTTCCTTCTTTTTAGTGTTTGTAGCACTTTCTGTAAAACTTGTTATAGAATTGATAACAGGATTTATAGTGGCCAGTTTTCATCTTTTCCTCTTTTACTAGACTCTTGTTGTTGTTATTATTACATGTGGTGCTGCGGATTGAACCTGAGAGTATTCTACCACTGAGCTTCATCCTCAGTCCCTACCTTGTTTTAATTTTAAAGGCATGCACCACCATGCTGGACACTAAACTATTATTTAAGTGCTCTGCTAGGTATTGTAGAAATTGGAACCCAAAATGAAGAGGAACTTTAAGGAGTTTGTGGCTGAGTGGAGGATTCCCAGTTTTAGTGAGTTTGTGCAGAATGGTGGTGAGGAAAATAATGAAGAATTATTAAAGAGAATATACCTGAATGGCCCATTAAAATAGTTTTGTGACTGAAAATGTGTGCATAGTGCTTTGAGATTAAGAGTTTACTTGTTACAGGTGGTAGTGAACCTGCATTACAGGTTGCAGCATACGTTTTCAGTAGTTGTGTTAAAATTTCCAGATCTCTACCTGCAAGAGGAGCCCCAGAGCTTCAGCTCTGTGGTTGTGGTCATGCCCTGGTATGAGTCTGTTAATTCTACACTTCATCTTTCCTGCTCTCCCATGGGAGCTGTGTTAGAATTTAACTATTTGTTTTTGTAAACAACTATAGAGAACTGAAAGAAAAATGTTTCATTAATATCAGTACTTTTTGTAATATTCTTTGCTATTTTTATACGAGTTTACAGAACCCTTAAAGAATGCTTCACTCTTTATGGGCACTTAGCATTGTGATGTTGTTTTAGTTGTGTCCAGTTGTTAATGGCTTCTTATTGATTTTTAAGTTTTTAGTCTAATTTCCTTTTTTCTTAAATAATAAAGAGGCACATAACATTAATTTTACTTATTAAAAATGTGCTCCAGCAATATGTAATCAGCTGCTCACTCTTATGGAAGAAATTCAACTAGAAACTGATAAAATTCCATATTAAGAAACAGTAGAAATATTTTATTATAAAACTTATGTGTTAACAAGAATGAACACTGTAGTTAGTAAAACCAAAGTATTTTTTTCTTCATAAAAAGTGGGAGTATTTTTCAGAAATCTGGGAAATGTCAAAGTAATTTTGGCTCTAGTCATGCTGCATTTAATGCTATTGAGAATATTGCTAACATTAACAAAAATATTCTGTAATTTCCTCAGATATTGCTACTGGTGATGAGGGATGCAAAGTTGGCATGCTTTCATGTTTTGAACATTATCATTATGCACTTCTGATTTTACATGTCAGAAGCAATATTTTTGTTAAGACTGCTGAGAATATTTTTAGTTAGGGGTAGAGGTCAGGCTCTTATTTTTTGTATATTAGTGATACATAAAATAAAACAAATGTGTCAGTAAATACATATATAATTTCATATAAGTATAAAGTATTTATACCTTTGTCAGAGTTTATTTTGTTCTATCAGAATATGGTGGTTGTGGGCTGGGGATATAGCTCAGTTGGTAGAGTGTTTGCCTTGCAAGCACAAGGCCCTGAGTTCAAACCCCAGCACCACACACACACACACACACACACACACAAAGAATATGTTGGTTGTGCAAGGAAAACAAGTTTTATTTCTATATTATTTTAATTTGTAATTTTCTGTGACCATTGTGAATACTCATCTTGCAGATATAAGCTATTGTTCACCAGGGAGCTTTGGTAAAATTGGCTAGATGATCAAGTCCGTCTTCACTGAGGAGAAACGACTTGAAGTTCATCCCTATTTATGGTGAGTCAGTGTCATCTTCATATATGAAAGATCAAGATTAATGTTATATTGTGTTTATAGTGTTATCAAACAAAATTTGAGTTAAACTTTGTTTTATGACATATTATTGGAATGTTGAACTATGATGCTTCATTACTTGAATTTAAAATCACCCAGACAGAGAAAAAGAATGAAAGTAATCATTTATTGTTTCTGAATGTACTTAAAAGCAGTTTTTGTTTGTTTGTTTGTTTTAAGCCCGGGTCTGGCTGTGTTATCCATGCTGGCCTCAAACTACTGGGTTCTAACAATTCTCCTGCTTCAGCCTCAGGTAGCTGGGACTATAGGCATGTGCCACCACATCCAGCTAAGAGCAGTTTGATTAGCTCATCTCACCTCTGTTCTTATTTCCATATGACATGCCAGCTAACGAATAATTCATGACTCTTATATGAATGAACATTGAATACATACATTCAAATACATATATTGTATACTTATTTTAAAATGTATTACTTATTTTAGAAATTTATGAATAACTGCAATATCAATGTAAAGGTTCTCTTCCATTTTCAAGTAGATTATTTTGTCTTTCAACTGATAGTCATTGTTAATGCTTGTCTCAGACTGCTTTGCCGGAGATACAGTGAATGACTCCATATCTTTTCTATTATTACAAGAATCAGTAGTGTATTTACATAACAATCTGCAGTTTAGGCCAGTATAATTTAATACATATTTAATAATCATAATTTCATTTTGCTATACTAATTACATTTATTATTTGACCTAATCTTATCCAACCATGAAATATGTATATATGTGAGAGTACATGTATGTATACATTTATGTATATGAATATATTTAAATATATTTGATACAGGTATTGATGTTGCTTTGACCTTTTTTATTCTATTTGCTTTCACTTGATTCATCTTCATGAATCAAAGTAAGTCTTTTTTTATAGTCTTGCTTTACTAGTGTTCTTCCTTTTTTTCAAAGAATAAATATTATTGTGTATATTTAAGGTTCACACCATGATATTAAGGAATGCATACAGGTAGTAAAATAGTTACTATAGTGAAGCAAATTAGCATATCTATCATCTCACATAATTACTTTTTTGTTGCAAGAGCAGCTAAAATCTCCTTATTTAAAAATCCTAAGTACAATATACTTTTATTAACTATAGTCTCATGTTGTACATTAAATCTCTGAACTTTTTCATCCTATTATCTGCTACATTGTATCTTTTGACTTACATCTTCCCATTCCTCCCCATAACCATAGTTCTATTCTCTTTCTGTGTATATTTGAGCTTTCTAAAAAAGATTCTACATGCAAGTGAGATCATGCATTATTATTTTCCTGTCTGGCTTATTTTACTATATAATATAGAGTCTATCCATTCATTTTGTGACGAATGGCAGAATCTCCTCTTTAAGGCTGAATGGTAGTCGCTCTTTATGTGTGTGTGTGTATATAAATATATATATGGGCTGGGGCTCTGGTTCAGCAGTGGAGCACTTGCCTCGCATGCATGAGGTACTGGCTTCAATCCTCAACCCCACACAAAAATAAATAAAATAAAGGTATTGTGCCCATCTACAATAAAAATATGAAAAAAATAATTAGGATTAAAATAGATCATGACATATGAGTTAAAAAATCAAAAAATTTGAAAAAATATATTTATATATACATATGCACACATGCACATATATACACGTGTCCATGCACACACATGAATATCCATATATACACATGTGCACATATATATGTATACACGTGTGTATATATTTGTGTGTGTATATATATGTGTGTGTTTGTGTATGTATATTTCTATATATCACACATTTTCTTTCCATTTGTCTGTTGATGGACCCTTACGTTGTTTCTGGATCCTGTCTATTAGAATAAAACTGTAATGCACTTGGGAATGGGGAGTGCTGTTATCTTTATGAAGTGATGATTTCATCTCCTTTGTGTATATACCCAGAAGAGGGATTCCTGGGTTTATGGTAGTTCTTTGGGAACCTCCATGCTATTTTCCCTAATGATTGTTTCTTTCTTCTTTTTTTAATGTTACTATCTTTTAGCTTTTTCTTTCAGAGTACAAATAAATTTCAAGGAAAAGACTGGTAGAACTGATGCTCACCAAAGTCAAAACTACACTTAGATATTGACTTCTATTCTTGCCTTCCTGCCTTATTGTACCCATACATGAGCTTACATGATTGTGGCCAGCCCAACCATCTATGTGAAATATTTTAAATAGGCCATGGAGTGAAATAAGAGTAGCATGGAGAAGAGGTTTGAAAAAAAATTTATTTGGAGAAAAGGTTGTTATTGTACAACTTTCTTTTTCTCAAAAAGATTCTCAGTATCTCTGTAGTAAGATAGAACTCTCCTGTCTTACACTTTACAGATAATTATTAAATATAACTTGATGCATTTTCATAATCGTATTCCCTGAAAACAGTATTTTTAGATGATATTTCTCAGTATTGTTATTATTATTTTCACATATAGCCTATGCTAAACCTTTTCAGTGGAACCAGGTTTTGAAAATGTCTTTAGTATTAAATGTGAGTAAATAAAAAATTAATGTACAAGTTTGTTCATAATAGGTAGAATATTTTTGTAGTTACAACAATAAGTGCTCATTATTATTGTTGAATAAAATTTGCTTAGCTTCATACTATGTTCTCTCCATATCTTATTCTGTCTTCACAGCAGTCATGTGAGGGAGGAATAATAATTCCAGGTTTCTAGATGAGGAAGCTTAAGAGTTAAAGAGTTTAAATATGTAAGATCAGTGGCTGACCCAGGATTCTGGACTACTAACTTCTTAGCTTCTACTTTAAATTCCAAGTGCTGTATAAAGCTCCAAGAACCTTTTCCCCCAAGTGCTGGGGATCAAACCCAGTGCCTTGTACATGCTCAGCAAGTGCTCTACCATTTAGCCATACCTGTAGCCCACTAAACTGCCCAAAGCTTTCATGTATACAACTATAGATGGGGCTGCTTCATCTTAGTCTAAGGATGGCTAGTTCATAATGATCATGTATTAAAGTTTTGATTGTGGGGCTGAGATTGTAGCTCAGTGGTAGAGTGCTTGCCTAGCATGTGTGAGGCACTGGGTTTGATCCTTAGCACCACATAAAAATAAATAAATAAGATAAAGGTATTTTGTCCATTCACAACTAAGAATATTTTTTAAAGAAGTTTTGATTGTGAAACACCAAAATATGTCTGGCCAAAACATTTCCTTTTGTGACTTTACAGATACAACTTTTGACAATCTTTTAGTATATTAGGTACTAAACTTATTGTTATGTGTACACATATGCATATGTCACATGTGTTCTTTGAGTAGAATCTCTGTGGTATTCCTTGAAGAACTTAGGTGGTATATTTTGAGTGTTGGCTCTACTCTTCAGGTAGTAGAATTGCTGCTTAATTCATAAGTGCACTAGAAGTTGAGACCTTGGTTCTGGAACATTGTGTACATATAAATGTCAAATAGGTCTTCTAAATGATGGTATTAGTTGTTTAATGGATACATCATGAAATGTGAAATGTTAGTTTGACCATTGTTGAGGAAAAACAAATGCATAAATGTTTAGACATTATGGAAAACTGTGTTTCTGTGAGTTGTGTATTTAAAATCCTTCAGTGGTTTCTTTGTTTATACAATATGGGTATTATTATTATTATTATTATTATTATTAGTGTATATACAAGGTCTCCTGTTACTGGACAATTGCAGGCTGCCTCAGGCAGCTCCAGCAACCTTTTCCAGTTACTCATCCAAACATTATAGGTACTCCTTGCATGTTAAATTTCAGTTAAACTGCATATAGTCATGTTATCATAGTAAGCTTTTTGTACTTTTGTCATCAGTGTATTTTCCATCTGGCCTGTATGGTCTTTCCTCTTTGCTCCCTTGGCAAGTACCAGCTTTTCATTCTAGATTCAGCTTTGTTAATACCTTGAAATCTTTCTGAGTGACTGACCTCTGTCTCTGAGCTTTTCCAGTAGATCATTCTACTCTACAACCTGTATTTTATTGCTCTTATTTATTTGTGTGCATCTTTCTAGATTGTAGACTTCTTAAAAGCAAGTACAAATGCTATATATCTAATGCATATTTATATCCCAAATTTTTAGCATAATACATGGCAGAGTGGGTGCTTGATAAGAACTTGTTGAATGAATGAATGGTTAATCTCTCCAGGAAAGAAAAGGTGATACTGTCAATTAATGTGATAATGGTGGTAAAGCGAATTCCAAGGTGGAGAGCTCCTGTACTTTGCAGGGAGCATTCAGTGCATAAAAGAGGATCGTTCCCAAAGTCTCACCATAATCACACTAATATCTAGAAACGTGCAGTGTATGCCCAGAATTTTGTTATCCTGAACCACCAAACATTTGTTATTAGAAATTTACTTATAAAATTTAGAAAGCTGATTTTTTAAAACAAATATTAGATTTCAATAATGAGTCCAGTAAATTTTAACTCTTATTACTTTCCTTAAGGAGATCCATATGTGCTCTGGTTTTATAATCAGTTTAAAGTTAAAAAAGGAACTTACTGCTTAAAAATCAGAAATCAGAAGAGGGTCCATTTGTTATCACATTTAAGGTTTCATTTACTCTAAATTTGTAATTCTTATACTCTATAATCCCAATTAAAATGCTTAGCATGACTAATATTACTATAATGGTAAATTCTGACATGGTTCAGTAGTTTTACATTTGAAAAACACTCATTTTACCCCTTTAGTAATATGCTAAGCTTTAAGTTGGTGTTATATTTTGTCTGTGTATAATTTAATAGGATTATATTAATTAGAAGTTATATGTTCTTTCACCATCAGATTCTAATTTTTACTACACAATGAAGATATTTTAACTGAGTAAATACTATACAATGAAGATATTTAAAGTAAGCTTAAGTTTTCTGATACCAGTTGGATTCTATTAAATGACTTGTTTTAGAATATATAGAAACAACTTAATACAATATACTGAATTAGAATGAACTATGCTGAACAGCGTATTCGCTAAATACTTTAAATAAAATGGGGAGAGAATTTTGGGATTAGAAGGAATGACATTTTCCTTTTTCAAGCTGAAAACACTAAGACACTCTTGTAGGAAGACATTACATACACTAGTCATTCGATTTGTACATTCTTTTTTAAAATTAATTTTTAAAATTTGTTCTAATTGGTTATTCAAGACAGAAGAATGCATTTTGACACATTGTACACAAATGGAGCATAACTTCTCATTCCTCTGACTGTACGTGGTGTAACACCAGTAGTGTAATCATACATGTATATAGGGTAATAATATCTGTCTCAATTTGTATATTCTTTAGCCTATTTAATAGTCACAAACTTTTAAGTAAATATATATAATTTAATTTGTACTGCTCAAAAACAGTGATCAAAATGGCAATAGAAGTCACATAATTAAATAAGAATACCAAAAACAAAAACAAAAACAAAAAAACAACCCTAATTTTACTGTGACCCATTCTTCATTCAATTTCTGGTAGTCTTTATGGCTGCATATCACTTGGTTTACTAACTAGATGTTATCAGTGTGAATTATGAATCAGGTTCATTTTTCCTGGTTGATAGTTGGCACATGCTGTAACTCTTACATTTTGTATCAAATTCTTTTTTAAAAAATATTTTTAGTTGTAGATGGACAGAATACCTATATTTTATTTATTCATTTTTATGTGGTACTGAAGATGGAACCCAATGCCTCATATGTGTGAGGCAAGTACTTTACCACTGAGTTACAACCCCAGCCGGAGTATCAAATTCTTGAACAGAAATAAGATAGAACCAACTGTTTATTTCAGGAAAACTAAACTGTCTTTTTAAAAAATAAAATGT
The DNA here is from genome assembly GCA_020662805.1 of Glaucomys volans. Lineage (NCBI taxonomy): Eukaryota > Metazoa > Chordata > Mammalia > Rodentia > Sciuridae > Glaucomys > Glaucomys volans. The sequence continues at coordinate 81,962 of JAJEJO010000156.1, read as the reverse complement.
TGCTAATATTTTAATGATGCATTGTAATTCTTGCCTTTGAATTTCGGAATAGAATCCACAGTGATGATGTTATTTTTCAGATTAAAAAATCCTTAGAATGATTTTCCAACAGGCATAAAACTTCTGTTCTATAGACTGCTTTGGCAGTTGCCTGAGTCTAGGTTGTAAAAGCAGTTGTTTTCTTTATTTAGTGTTTAAAAAGCCATGATGGAGAAACTGTACATTTATAATTTTTTTCCTGTAAAGAAAAAAATTTTCCTTTAAATGTCTAATTTATTATGAGACAATGATGTTGCAAACTCAAAAATGTGGGACATTCTAATGATTAATAGGGTAAATAACTTTTTGAGTAGGGAAAAGGGTCCACACTGACCCGAATCTTGAGTCTTTTAATTTGTAAAACTGAATCAAATTTCTAGGGAAGAGGATGTACCTCAGTGGCAGGGCTCTTGCCTAGCATGTGTGAGGTACTGGGTTCAAACACCCAGTACCACCCACCTATACACACACACACACACACACACACACACACACACACATAAAATTAAATGAATTTTTGGTGTCACATTTAAGAAATTTTTTTCCTAACTCAAATTGTTGAAGATTTTCACTTTTGTTTTTAGAATTTTAATTGCTTCATACGCTTAAGTCTATGATCCATTCTATGTTAATTTTTGTATGTGGTGTGAGATAAAGATCTAAATTCATCTTCTGGCATGTGGATATCCATTTTTCCTTGAATAATTTGTTAAAAAGGCTGTCATTTCCCCAGTGAATTTCTTTGGCACCTGTGTTGAAAATCAGCTGACCTTTTATGTAAGAATTATTTCTTAATGTAAGGAATATTTCTGGGCCTTGAATTCTGTTTCAATGATATGTATATCTTTGCCAGTACATTGTGTTGATAACCATTGCTTTATATAAAGTTTTGAAGCTGGGTGAGGTGGCTTACGCCTGTAATCCCAGCACTTGGGAGGCTGAGGCAGGAGGATCACGAGGTCAAAGTCAGCATCAGCAACTTAGCGAGGCCCTAAGCAACTCAGTGAGACCCTGTCTCTAAATAAAATATAAAATAGGGCTGGGGATGTGGCTCAGTGGTGGAGTGCCCCTGGGTTCAATCCCTAGTACCAAAAACAACAACAACAACAAAAAAAAGTTTTGAAATTGGAAAATGTAGTTTTCCAGCTTTTTTTCATAATTGTTTTGGTAATTTGGTATTTTGCAGTGCTATATGAATTTTAGTATCATCTTGTCAATTTCTGTCAAAGCTGCCTAAATTTTGATAAGGATTATGTTGAATATATGAGCTAATCAGGGGAGAATACCCATTTTAACAATATTAACTTTCTACTCCCCTCTTTTGAACATAGTTTGTCTTTTTTTCCACCCCTTGACTTGCTTTTTATTTTTTTGTGCTATTTGCTTTTTTAAAAAAATATTTTTAGTTGTAGATGGACATAATTATTTTATTTTTTATGTGGTGGTGAGGATCAAACCCACTGCCTCACGCATGCTAGGCAAGTGCTCTGCCACTGAGCCCACAACCCCAGCCCCCTCTGCTTGCTTTTAAGGTCTTTCTTTTTGTTTTTGGTTTTAAACTGGTTCATGATGATGACTGGGTATGGATTTCCTTTAATTTATACTGCTTGGGAGTTTGGGGCTTCTTGAATATGTGAACTGGTGTCTTTAATCAGTTCTGGAAATTTTCTTGCTCTTCAAATACCATTTTTTTGTTGAATCTAAATTGCAAGATGTTTATATACCACTAAAAGAAAAAAAATAGCACAAAAATCTTATTAATAGTACTGTGTGTGTGTGTGTGTGTATTTTCTCCTCCAGTGCTGGGAATCAAACTCAGGACCTTGAGCTACAACTGAGCTACACCCCCAGCTCAATAATAGAACTATATGATATATGAATTGATTATACTGATTTTGGTTGCTTTGAAATTTGTCATTTTCCCAAAGGAATTGGTAAATGTTTCCTCAATGGCATTGTTTGAACATGATCTTTTATATTCTTTTATCTCTAAAAGAAATAATAGCACAATATCACATGCTTATAGTTTTCTCTTACTCCTATAAATACTTAGTTGCTGTTTTGCAATAATCTAATGACCACTGAAATGTGGCTATTTATTTCAACTATGAGCATTTGCTTCACTAATATCAGACTGCATGACCCTTTATATACACTTTTAACAAACTTTTCTGAAGTACAATACATATCACAATAACTACTGTGCTTTGAATGTGTACCCAAAGTTCATGTTGGAAACTTAATCCCCAAGGCAATGGTGTTAAGAGATGGTAGAGCATCTGGGTTCTACCCTTATGAAAGGATTAATATTGTTACCTTGGAGTAGATTAGTTATTGAGAAGCTAAGACTTGTTATAAAAAGCAAGTTTGACCCCTTCTTGCTCTCTCTCTTGCCTCTCTTCCCCTTCTGCTTCTGCCATGGGGTGACATAGCAAAAGCCCTTATCAGATGCAGACCCCTTGATCTTGGACTTCCCAGCCTCCAGAACTGTAAGAAATAAAATTCTTTCTTTGTAAATGACAAAATCTGTGGTATTCTGTTGTATCAACACAAAATGGACTAAAACTGTAACTTCTCAATGCTAATGCAGATATTTAACAGTAATTAAAATAAATTTATTTACTGTTGACAGTGCACAAAATCCAGCTGAAGTGAGGACAATATGAATAGCAACAACACATGATGATTGCTGCCTGGAGAATAGTAGTTTAACAAACCACCAATTTTGAGATGTATCTTGATTTTCAAGATGTTTAAAAAGTTTATATGTTATCATTAGTGATTATGGGATTGCTTCTGCCTGTATTTTTTCTTCTGTCATTCTGGAACTAAGAGTAAACATATATGAGATTTTCTCAGCCTTCCCTGTGTGCTAATTCCTAGATAGTTTTCTGAATAGTTCTTCTTATCTATCTTCCAATCCATGAATCCTCTCTTTTTCTAGCTCTGATATGCTGCTAACATAATGCATTGAGTTTCAAATTTTAGTAACTGAAATTTTCATTTTAGAAATTTATTTTAGGCTCTTTTTCAAATTACTTTTCTACTTTCTATAGTTTTCTATTCCTGCAGATATTTTCAAGCATGCCATTTAATAAATACAGTAAGTATAGTTTTATATTCTGTATCTGGTAATTCTAATATCTGAAGTCTTATTAGGTTGCTCTCAGTTGTCCTATACAGGTTTTTGCCTGTGGTGCTTTGTTTCCTTGTCTATCTCATAGCCCTTGGAAACTTATTTGGAGAGTCTTGGAGACTTAGAATGAAGATACTTTCTTTTTGTAAGAATTTGCATTTGTTTTTGCTAAGGAACCTAGGATCATTTAACCAAAATCATAGCTTTAAGTTCCCTTTCAAATAAGGTGTTGAGGTACTGGTCAGCAAATCCCCAGGAGGGCCAGCCTGTAGCTGAAGATTTTTTAGAACATAGGTTTTCCCCTTCTTTTTTTCTTTTCCTTTTCTCTCCTGTCCCTCTGAGTGTCTAAGCAATCTTTGCTGAAGTCCTGGGGGTGTGGTGGAGGACAGACAGGACATGTTTCACTATAGTTCCATTTTGGGGTCTAACTTAATGTGGAGAAGGTTTTCTATTAGATACCTCATTTTTGGTGAGCCTTGATTTCAAAACCCCTTGCCTTCAGTGTTTCAGAATTGAAGTTTATATTTGCTTACTTGCAAATGCCCCGAAAGCAAAATGGCTCAGTTGTTTGATGTTCTGCTTATCAGAGAGGTAAACACTATTTTTTTTTTTCAGTTTACCCAGAGTTTGTCTAACATTTATTATTTTGTCAACTCACCACTTTTAGTAATTATGCTTAAAAATGTCTGCATTTTCAGTTTTTATTAAAGGGGATGGCTTCAATCACTGGGCCGGATGAATTTTTCCACCAGGAGATAGTTGGTAATTTCTAGAGGCATTTTTAGTTGTTAGACCAGGAAATGCTAGCATCTAGTGAGTAGATGTATAGGTCAGCTCTCCAAAGAATTATCTAGACCCAAACGTTAATAAAGTCTAAATAACCTAGATTTCCATTCCTGAAAATAGAAGCCCAAGAAGATAGCTTACAATTTCAAAATTTGGAGGTAGTAACAAATTGTCATACTTTCACAAATTTTATTTTATACTAATTATATGAAATATCATGTTCTAACTGCAGAAAATTTTCTAAATCACTTTGTTTTTCTTCATGAGCATTACTGTATGGTATGTTTTTTCCTGGTACTTGTTGGCAGGGCAGAACTAGGTAAGGTGAGGAAAGTGCTGGCCTCAGGCACAAAAGCTACAATAAACAAAATACCAAAAATTTTTTAAACATATTTTTAGTTGTAGATAAACACAATACCTTTATTTTATTTGTTTTATGTGGTGCTGAGGATTGAACCCAGTGCCTTATGCGTGTGATGCAAGCACTCCACCACTGAGCTACAGCTCCAGTCCCAAATACCAAAATATTAAGTAAAGAAAGAATCACTGACAGTGCTTTGCCATGTTGGAAACTGAGGTAAAAGGAAAAATTAGTAATATTGACTAGTTCAAATTTTAATGTTTTCATCATAGTTTTTCTGCATTAATTTTGATTGTTTATAATTGTGCACCAAAATTATTTATTTATTTATTTATTTATTTATTTATTTATTTATTTAGGAATCCTTTTAAATGTGCAGAGAGGGAGTATCTTGGTCTCCTTGTCATAGTCTTGGCCCTGCCTGTGGTGAACCTCTCTGACTAGAGATGACACAGGGATTTTATTTCTAGGGCAGGACAGGTGTTTGGCTTGCTTTTGAAATATGAGTAGAGGAAGGTTTGAAGAACAATGATGTTCACATTTTTAATTGTGTCTAATTATACTTACAGTAAAAATTCTTGTTCAGGGATCCAAGATGTTTTAGTCAGCATTGCATCACTATGATCAAAATACCTGGCAAGAACAACTTAGAAAAGTTTATTTGATGCTCGTGGTTTCAGAAGTCCTTATCTATAGATGACCAGCTCATACTCTAGTCCCAAGGTGAGACAGCACATCTTGCTGGAAAGGGCCCAGCAGAAGGAAACAGCTCCTCTCATGGCAGAGTTAGGAAGCAGCGTTAGGGGTGTTAAGGGGCTACAGGGAAGATACACCCCTCTGGAGCACACTCCTAATGACCCACCCCCTCCAGTCATGTCCCATCTTTCTGTAGTTACCATCCAGTCAGTCCATTCAAACTATGTGAACCTATGAAATAGGTCACAGTTCTCATAATCTAATCATTTTACCTGCATTGAGAGGAAATTCTGAGAAAAATTTTGTATTCAAACCATAGCACAAGTTAAAGTAGCAAGGACCCCATAGGTGCACCAGCCATAGCAACAAAAAACTGAGTTGGTGATTCCAGTTTAAGAGAGCAGTCATACAGGAAGCATCAATTGATGTCTTTAGGGAGGAGACATAGCTACCAGGTTTAAAGCCAGAGTTATTGGGCTTATGGTTAAGATTTCTATTGAGAGAGATAAAAAGATCATTAACATTGTTATTCCTGAGGGGAAAATGGTAATAAGAACTCATTCATTCTGTTTGGGATACATAAGAGGCAAGGAAACCTCAGAAACTTTGTGGTAAGCCTGTTATCACATGAGAGGGGTGAGACTCAGAAAACAACATGGAATCCAGCTGATCAGTGTTTATCATCTCAATTTCCCAGCCTCAGCATGGTGACTGACTAAATGGTAAGAGCACCAGTATGGAATTGAAGTAGTTTAGGTATTTCTTACCTCAGTCAAAAGGTAGGGCATACAAAGGTAGGGCAGATCCTGCAGATGGAGGGTGGAGACTTTGGTGGATAATTTATCAGCTGGGGAAACTCAGGCAGAAGAAAGGAAATGAGAGCTAATATTAGAAAGTGTTTTGAGGCATTCATTTCTAAACTCTTAAAGTGAAATTGATTTTCTTCTGTTAAACCTGTGATATGTATGTTATCACAAACATTCTCATACTTGCACAAGAAAAGAGTGATTGTCTTCCTTGTTGGTTTTCCTGGGCTTTTTATCCCTGAATCTCTCAATTC